>CM050170.1:111062071-111137071 GCA_027410445.1 Discoglossus pictus | reverse complement strand
TACAAAAAGGGTTAAGGCTCCTACTGTGGAAATGCTGACCCACAAACACTTGTCACTGTATATATTATATTGACAAGGAGACTGGGCGGGTGGCCAGCTCAAGTGGCCTGTTTAATTACCCTTCACTCTCTCACTGCCCTCTCTCCTCTGTTGGGTCCCTGGTTACACAGCAGACATAGAATAATTAATGCCGGGTCAAGGGTCAACTCCTTATAGGGGTGGGACACCTAATACATTAAAGGGTGGGGGCGTAGCTATGAATATATATATATATATATATATATATATATATATATATAGATCAAAAGAGCTGTGTGAGAAATTATACTCAAGTGGGTCTGTTATGAGACGTGTAGGAGAGGGCATGAGATAGACCCTCTGAAGGTGATACAAGTTAACTAGACAGGAGACAGACCCAAGAGAGACTTGAGAAACATCCCCAAATTGCAAGAAATAGACCCGCTCCAGGAGAGAGAAGAGAAAGACACTAGAGACATCCCTAAGAGGTAGGAGACAGAGCTTCTCAAGGAGAGACACTTGAGAAATAGACATTAGATCAACCGAACAGAGGGCTTAGGGCCAAGAGAGCCACGAGAAACATCCTAAAGGGCCAGGAGATAGACCCACTCCAGGAGAGAGCAGGGAAAGACACTACAGGCATCCCAAAGAGGAAGGAGATAGAGCCTCTCAAGGAGAGATACTTGAGAAATCCTAAATAGACAGTAGACAAACCCAACAAGGGCTCAGATCGAAGAGAGCCAACATCCTAAAGGACCAGGAGATAGACCCGCCTCAGGAGAGAGCAGAGAAAGAGGGACAGTTGGATGGTATGGTTAGCATTCACCTTGTATGTTGTGTTAAGAGTTTAAATGTCCCATCACTTTAAATATATTTGCATATTAAACTAAATGTATTACATTTGTTTTGAATTATTTGTCCCATCACCACCCTAACACATAAATAGTATGTATAGGGTTATAATTCTTTATGATGTGGAGGTGGTACACTGACAAAATTAAATTATTGTGGAGTTTCCCATGATTTCTTTGGTGCGTTTTTAGCTGTTCTATTGGTATTTGTATTTTTTTCACTGGAAACTAACTCCAATACCCGGAGTTACCTCCTAGGAACATGGTTTCAATCCAACATTTTAGCAATGGAAGAATTAAAAGAATATAGTCTCCGGAAGGTATCTCAGATGGTTTAAGGAATGTAGGGCCCTCTACTGGTGGAATATTTAATATATAATTTCTCCACGTACATCACTCCACTCAATCATTGACCTCTCAAAATCAATCAATACTTCTTGAAGACATCTCTCAGGGTTCATGACATGTTTGGTCATCTACAGGTGAATTATTTAATAGATAATAACATCCATTTCCTATAAATATATCCATGGATGACACCCCATTCAATCACCTACCTCTCAAAACCAAAACACCAATCAAGGCATCTTCCTGGGTTAAGGACATGTTGGGCCACCTACTGGTGGTGGAATATTTAATATATAATAACCACCCATTCCTATAAAATTTACCCATATACGAAACCCCATTCAATCATCAACTTCTCAAAATCCCCAGCCTGGCCACCCACTCCTGTTCATTATTTTCTGCACCTACACTGTCCCCAACAAAGATGTCCCAAGGAAAGGCAGATGAGACAAGGAGGTAGGTTGCCCCAGGCATAGGGTACTTAGACTGGCCGCTGGGGGTATATTGTGACATCAGAGTGGTGGGTATGTAATTATACCAATATATCATACCACGTGACTGACTGGACTGCAAGGAGGATGGACATCAAGACGGGGCCCCCAGGCACCATGCCATAATATAGGGAGACTCCAAGGCAGACACTCCAATAACCAAGTGCAGGCAAACAACATTATCCTGTCCTTGAGTGCACCTCATAACAGTATGAGACAGCCCCAAGTGACCCTGGGATGGACCAATTTGAATAGTGAGAGGAGCTTGTGTGCATGACATCAACACAGCCCTGCTTTGTCTGCTGAGAGATGATGTCACAGAGACAGCAAAGGCAATGGAGAGAGACAGACATCTTGAAAGGTAGAGAAGAAGCTAGACAGGCAGAAATTGGCATTAGAGTGACACAAATCAGCCTGGGAGAAAGAGACAATGAAGCCAAAAAGAGACAGACAGGCCACATTGGGAGAGACAAACTCAGCATTGAAAGTGGCTCCCTCTTATGTGACCCCTGGGTGTCTTGCAAAAGCTCAGCTCTATTAGACAGCTCTGTATATACCAGATGGTTTTATATAACGTTTTACTTCAGTAAAAAATACTCTATACAAAATAGTGCACTCTCATTGGAGGGCCATGGACTGTCTTGCATCTGGCCGGTGCTGTCCAAAGACTCTCATCTGAAGGAATGTCTGTGGATGTCTCACTGGATCTGAAGATGTCTCACTGGCTGGCTCGGTTATTGTATGATAACCTCAGCGTCCAACAGGATAATCTCTGGATGTCTTGGGGTCTCACAGGATGAACACAGTTTTGCATGTCTCTTACTCTTTGTGGTTGTCTCACGGTTTTTACAACCTTGTTGAATGTTTGTAGTTGTTAGACTCATAGGATGTCTCTAATCCACTGAGGTCTTGTTCACACCTCTCTCATACCTGGTGAGCGATCTCTTGAATTTTCTGAAGCATCTCTTCAGACTGCAGCTGTTCCAATGTCAGAAGAGACAGCCCCAACTGGTCCTCCTGAGAGTGAGACAGGTAAAAAAGAATGGTAAGAGAGTGTCAACAGGTAAAGAAAGAGTGGCAGAGAGAGATGAAAAGAGACAGTAGCTGGGAGAGTGCCAGAGAGACATCCCAGGTCTCACCCTGCGGAACGGTTGTGCCATGTTCCTCAGGAAGTGTCTCGCCATGTGGACGCTCTCGTCCAGCGTGAGGTTCAGGTTGGCGTCTGTGAGATGTTCCTGGATCCAGAGAGGCAGCTTCCCACGTTTATCAGAGCGTGCATACCTCTGCGAGACAGACGCAGTGTGAGAGAGTGAGATACCGGAGTCACACACAGAATCAACAAGAAATGTGTGTGAGAGTGTAAGATTAAACGTATCAGAGTGTAAGATTAAACGTATCAGAGTGTGAATAAATTCCAGGATGTCAACAAGGATAAGAGAGTGCCTGGATCAGTGTATGAAAGTGCATGTGAGATTGAGAATATGAGAGTGCATAACTTGACAGTACAGGACAGCAGGTTTAGACACGGATACCTTGTCTGCAAACAGCATGATCCCGTAGTCCGTCTTGCCCCGGATGGCGCGCCCCATACACTGCGCCGCGTGTCGCATTGCATCAAACGTCAGGAAATCGTTTTCACGCAAATGGAACTGATCACGGAGGAACTGCAGGCGGGCCTGGGAGAGAAGGCAGAGAGACATACAGAGTGAGAAAGAGAGGGTTAAAAGATAGAGATGCAAAGGGTGAGATACACAGAGAGAGGAAATTGGGCAGAGAAGAAAAGAAAGCGAGAGATAATAGAGAGTAACACACAGATGGTAAAAGTAATGTGAGAGACTACACAGCAGCGAGGTCTGGACTCACCTTGAGGATCCGGCTTTGAGTGTAAACGTAGGGGATCCCAAACATGATAACAGCACGGCCAAAGTGATGGACTGAGAGAGATGGGGACAGAGAGAATATTAGAGGATATACACTTAACAATCCTATAGCATAAATGGGATATATGGAGGAGGCTGTGTCCTATACACTCAATTATATTTTTGGGTGCCAATATGGTATTTACCAAAATCTATTCCTTCGGACACCTTCCCACGTGCCACCGATAACAAGATTGCTCCTCTTCCGTTCTCACAAGCCTGAGATATAAGGTAAAGAATGAGTTTTAGGTCACAACCACAGAACCATGATAGTACAGTCAAAGCTACAATCCTACAGACCTCTTGATACTTCTCTAGTGCCACACTGGTTTCCGCACCGTCCTGTGTTTCAATGAAGATAAGCTTGTTTCTCTGAATGTTCTCCAGGATCCCCTAACAAGATAAAATAATTGGATCATTAGTTGGTCAGTCATTAATAAATTAGTACGGAATTTCAAGGGTTGGACCTGGTGAGGTTACCTGCTCGTACCACGATGCCACAATATTTTCCATATATTGGTAGCTGGTAAAAAATCCCACAATCCCATCGGGAACAACAGCCGACATCTCCAGGAGGAGGTTCCCGTAATTCCGCATCACAGCTAGGAAGGTAAAGGACAAAAGAACACAAGGTCAGGAAGTGAAAGGTTTCAAGTCTTAGTATAAGACACATTTTTGTAAAGTAGGGTGTGATACTGTGTCTCACCTAGATCTTCTCGGGTTTCAAACTTTGAACTCATTGCCACCTGGTCGTTCCCCCGGCCCACAACCTGTGAGGCAGAGGAAACATAACTGTTTAGGTCTCACTCCGTTCTATCGACCCTTACCATAGACTTGCTATTTTTTCTATTCTGACCCACCACCCCTTGTAATAAAGTTGTCAACCTTTCTCTCCTGACCCACATCGTCATAGAGTTACCAATTTTCCCATCATGGTCAAACTGCCCTAACCATACAATTGTCAATGTTTCCATCGCGGTCAGCCTTCCCTAACCAAAAAGTTACCAATCTTCCCATCATGGTCAACCTCCCATAACCATAAAGTTACCAATCTTCCCATCATGGTCAACCTCCCCTAACCATAAAGTTACCAATCTTCCCATCATGGTCAACCTCCCCTAACCATAAAGTTACCAATCTTCCCATCATGGTCAACCTCCCCTAACCATAAAGTTAACAATCTTCCCATCAAAGACCACCTCCAATGGTTATAAAATGATACATAGAGTTACCCATCTTTCCATCATTGTCAACCACACCTAATCATAAAGTTACTAATCTTCCCATCATAGACCATCTCCAACATTTACAGAATGATCTATAGAGTTACCAATCTTCCCATCATTATCAACCTGCCCTAACCATAGAGTTACCAATCTTCCCATCATGGCCAATCTCTCCTAACCATAGAGTTACCAACCTTCCCATTATGGTTCACCTTCAACGGTTATAAAATTGCCAATTAATAATTGCCTTTCCTATCTGTACATTTGCTGATCTTTCCATCATGGCTCCACCACTAGACACACCATTGTCATTTGATCCTTTAAAAGTAATGTCCCCTTAGTCATACAGTTGCCAATTGCCCTTCACGCCCCAATTCCACTAGCCATAGAAATGCCAACGTTTCCATCATGGCCCTACTGCCAAAGCCATAGTGTTGCTAATCTTTCCAACATGCAGGGGTAAATGTTCAATCCTAGAGACTCACCATTGGGCAGAGACAAACCCTGGCCAGAGTCATGGTAAATGTTGCCATGGTAACAGGACGGAAGTCAAGTATTTTAGGGTAAATATCCAATGGGGACAGAGTCTGTGGGGTAAGAAAGAGAGACGTATGCACTGAATGAATTTGGTTGATATAAATATTTAAAGTGACATCAAGGTATATACATGGAATGGTGATGTACAGATCATGGATTACTGTGTCTCTTACCCCAGATGTAATGATGACTGACTGAAATCTTTGGAAGACAGGTTTAATAGCGAGAGAGGCATCAAGGCAGCTAAAAAGAGACAGAGGCTACATTAGAGAGAAAGTAGAGTAAAGGGAAAGTGTGGGACAGAAATAGAAAAAGGTTGATATGAGACAACAATAAAAAAGAGCAGAGGTAAACAGAGAAGAACAACATGGCAAAGGTTTGGAGAGATTGTTACCTGAAGTGCAGCACTGGGTTACTTATAGTTGGAGTCCGGTCTTCAAATGGCTCAATGATTATCATAAAACCTGAAAGAGGGAATGGCGAGATCAAGCAGAGGATGGGCAGAGAAAGAAAAAGGGGATGAGGAAAGACTGGACAATGAAGGGCAGGAAAGTGAGTGACACTACAGAGAAGGCAAATAAGTAGTATGTTCTTACCTTTGGTGTAAGTGCTCACCAGAGTGGCAAAATGGGTGACAAGAGTTAGGGGTGAGAGGTCTGTGATGTCTGCAATCTCAAGAGTACGAGTGAGAGAACGCAGTCGTTCTGCACAGAACCTGTGAGACAGACAGTTTTGGGTTTTATCACGTTCAAAAGAGATATGGTCTCAATTATACACCAAGCAAGTTCTCCACATTCTTCGGGAAGGTCCTAATGCTTATCATTGTCTCTACATTAGAGGGGACCTCAAAACACTACTCTAGAGAAGACCTTACAATGACTGTACCAGCACTCTAGTCAACTTATTGAATGCTCTCAATGGTTCTTGAAAATCTAAAATCCAAGTCACAGCACTCTAAATGAGATTTAGTTATTAATAATGAAATGGTCATCTATGATCTGGACTCCAGAACAACTAGTGCTCCTCAAGACTAGTCGGAGACTTTTCATTTTTGATCTCTCCATACCTCATTGGCTTCCTTTCAATGCAGACCTTTTCAAAAAGATCTTTCAAAAATGAGGCCGGACCTTCTTGTGTCACATGACCTGAGCGGAGGCGAGACTTGATGTAGCCCACCAACCTCCTCAGGAAGCCCAGGTAGTGCAGAGAGTTGCGGATACAGCCCGGCACAGCCTCTGAGTAAGGGAGACGTATTTAGCATTCAAATTGGGTTCACCAAAAGACACATTCACTTACATATGAGATGTCTTACCTTGTAGCACTTCATCAGGTAATACTGGATTTGACAAATATACATCAGTCTCACGGGCAACATTGGCCTCCCGGAGCCCTTCCACCAGTCGGTGGTACTCCTCCCTCAGTCTGTTCTCATCTGTTTCTTTAATTCTGAGGGAGGGAGGGAGGAAGTTGATCTCTCTTAATATTTGAAACTCGTTCTCTATATCCTGTTCTTTCCCTCCGCTTAACCTCTTGCCACCCCAATACCACTTCTCCACCATCACTCACTTCTGTATGGCATTATTGAGTGTGTCAATGTTGTTCTGACATCGTTCTAACGTCCGGCGTGTGATGGTGACACTCATAGAGTCTATGCAAACATTATCTGAAAAGACAACAAGATACAGTCACACAAAGAGAGAGACCGAGAGATAGATAGAGAGACAGAAAGATAGATTTTTATCTCACCGATATTATGAGCTTCATCGAACACCACCACAGCTTTCTTAGACATCTCTCGAGATACAAGGTCTGCAATCTTAGGATCGAGGAGGTAGTGATAGCTGTATACAATCACGTTGCATTGTGACAGCTGGACAAGAACACAAGGATGAACAATCATACACAATAACGTAAATAGATATAAGCAATAACAGACACACACAATAACCCAAAAAATAAGTTGACTCACAGCATGGCGAGCGAGGTAATAAGGACACCAGCCCCGTTGTCGTCCCAGAGTCCTGAGGTCGTCCAGGTTATAGACTCCAGAAGGGAGTGGAGACTCACGACCCACAGCATCAAACTCCTATGATGAGACAATCTGTTAGTTTGCATTAAATCTATGAGTTGTCTTGACTGCATCTAAATTCTCTCCACCCAACCAGAATATTGGATTCTCTCCTCTGAATCATGAAACAGCCTTTATCCACTCAATCAGAGTATGGTCTTCTCTACACCAATCTGGAAACAGCACGCTCATGGACATGATCACAGTTCAAATGATCAAGGTCTTCTGCACTAAACGTGGGCACTGCTTTCTAAGCCTAAAAACATGGCTTTCCCTCTATTCAACCAGACACCTCTTCTGCGTTGCCAAACATGACACACCCTTCTCACCACCAAACACGTGCAGGGCTATCTCACCACTAAATCAGGACAGTCTTCTCTACACCATCTATAAACAGTCTTTAGAAAGTATTCTCCCCATTCATACAGACACATCCTTATGTTTACAAAATTAGGACATGTCCATCTCTCCACCCAACCAGGACATACCCACATCTTCACCTAATCAATACATAGTTGTCTCGCCACTTAACTAATACATGGCCTTTTTTTCCAACCTAACATGGTCTTTTTCTGGTCAATCGGGGCACAATCTTCTCTATGCCTGGCTGGAAACAGCCTTTTCCAGGACATGACCTTCTCCACTTAACCTTAACTCTATCTTTCCTCTATTTTACACCAAACCAGGCCTACTCTAAACCTGTATCTCAGAAGATTCTCTTACCTCATAGTAACGACAGTAAGCAACACTTGGATCTCCCTGGCGTTGAGCCCTCACAAAGGATGCTGTGAGACTGTGACACCGGCCGTCAATCTCTTTTCCAAAACGTAGAGCGCTAACCTATTACAGAGGGCAGGAGATGTAAAGACTCTTATAAGACAAAAGAGTGTGAAGAAGACCCGAGCACAAAGAGATAGCACTCACCTCTGGATTTACACACAGGTTGCGTCTGGAGCTCAAAGCCAGAGCCAGGAAGTTGAGTGTCTCTCCAGTTTGAGCTTGAGTGTATTCGATCAACTTCCTCAGCTCCTCCACCACCTTATAATGAAAATATCCAGTAATCAGTAATAACCTCTCCTAATAATTAGATGGTCCCAATTAGTAAAGCATTAATTAAGTCATCAAGCAACACCACTTACCTTCTCTATTTCTGGAACAGTTCTGGAGCAATATATTAATTTGGTCACTTCCAATGGGTATGTCTGAAATATAAAGTGAATGTAAGACAGGGATATAAGAGGGAGAAAAAGAGAGAGAAAGATATATACTGGGATAGGCTCACCCTGTGATAGGCGACTATTAGAGACAGCAACGAGACAGTTTTTCCGGTTCCGGATGGCATCTCCAGGACTCCATGACCCTGTGACATAAACAGGTAATAAATTCCTGAAAATCAAGAGTCAACAGGGCAAGAACAGACAGGTGAGGAAATGTCGACAGGGCTTACTGTGGGACCTATGACCACCATCCAGAACCTTGATTCCATGACCAACGACCAAACAGTGGACATGTTTCCTGAGAAACAACCATGTTACACACTCACACCAAGAGAAGCCACTGATGGAATATATCCAAGTTTACTGAGGCAAGTGGGTTCTGTAATAGTCAAATCATTATATCAGTCAACACAGGGTCTCTACCAGATGACTGGAGAAAAGCAGATGTGATACCTATATTTAAGAAGGGAGCAAGAGAAAATCAAGGGAATTATAGACCTGTAAGCCTCACTTCTGTGGTGGGAACACTTTTAAAAGGGATAATAGGGGGTATTATACAGGAATATTTGAATAAGATCATAAGTAGAAGTCAACATGGATTTATGAGGGATAGGTCATGTCAACCAAATCTAATTAGTTTCTATGAGGAGGTTAGTAAGAACTTGGATCAAGGCAACTCAGTGGATGTAGTCTTTTTGCATTTTGCAAAGGCTTTTGATACAGTGCCACATGGAAGAATATTGTGCAAACTAAGGGATGCAGGAATTGCAATAAATATCTGCTCATGGATTGAGAGCTGACTAAAAGGCAGGAAGCAAAGGGTTGTTGTAAATGGAACATACTCAGATTGGACTAATGTGGTAAGTGGGGTTCCTCAAGGTTCAGTATTAGGTCCTCTCCTTTTTAACATATTTAATAATGACTTAGGACTGGAAACTAAGTTGTGCAAGGTCATTAAATCAGAAAAGAATGTACTTTTCCTCCAAAGGGATTTGCATAAATTAGAGAAATGGGCGACTAAATGTCAGATGATAATACAAATAAATGTAAAGTTATGTATTTAGGAAGGAAAAATAGCCATGCAATTTATAATCTTAATGGAGTAAATCTCAAAGGGAACGGGTATTGAAAGGGATTTGGGAGTACTTGTGGGTAACAGTGCACAAAGTGAAGCAGCAGCTGCAAAGGAAAATAAAATATTAGCATGTATTAAGAAGGGTATAGAAGCAAAGGAAGCAAATATAATTCTGCCACTATATAAATCCCTAGTACGCCCTCATTTGGAATATGGAGTACAATTTTGGGCACCACTACATAAAACTGAAATTTTAGAGCTGGAAATGGTACAGAGAAGGGCATCAAAACTAATAAGGGGAATGGAGGGGCTAAGTTATGAAGAAAGACTAACCAAATTAAACTTATTTTCTCTAGAAAAAAGGTGTCTAAGAGGGGATATGATTACCCTATATAAATACATCCAGGGTCAATATAAGGCTTTGCCAAATGAACTTTTTGTGTCAAGGGGTTTTCAACTTCCTTGAGGTTAGAAGTAAAAAGATTTCACCTTAAAGAAAGAAAAGGGTTCTTCACATTAAGGGTGGTTAAATTGTGGAATTTGCAACCAAAGGAGGCAGATTTGACAGGTAACTTTAAAAAGGGATTGGATATTATTCTAAATAAAAAGGGCATTCAGGGATATCTTGGTTTATTAGAGAGAGAGTATTGATACAGGGAGGAGTCGGATCGCCAGTATCTGGGGTCTGGAAGGAATACATTTTTTTCCCTTTTGAGACTTTTGGCTAAGTTTCACTTGTATTTTTTTTCTGTTTGCTTCCTCTGGACCAGTTAACAATTAATAATTAAACTGAATACTGCAGATCAGAGGAGATCTTAAAAGGTTAAACTACGATTATTTTTTCAACCTCAATTACTATGTAACTATTTGTCCTGCGGAAAAAAAAAAACATGACAGACACCTTGGCATCCAATGTCCTCTTCAGCTCCAACATGTAAGAAAACTGCTCCGGGTAGATGTATTCATATGGGAAGTAAACCAGCAGGCCATCTATATTCAGTCTGTGGATGGATAGATAGATAGATAGATAGATAGATAGATAGATAGATAGATAGATAGATAGATAGTCATTGTACAATATACAGATACATTATATATTGTGTAGAATGTAGCAATATAAAGCCATTTACATAGCTGTAGGGTGAGGTCATGTATTTATGTATACACACACAGTACAATGTATACAGGACATAGTTACAATATACTGTATTATTATGTATATTATACACATATAATACATAGACACTTCATACAACTAGTTATATATACATACACTTCTATTTATTATATACATACTGATTCTTATTATCTATATACCTTCTTGTATACAGTCTATATTACACATATATATTGTTATTATATTTATACTTATTGTTATATTTCTTTATTTTCCTGTAAAGCTCACTCACTTCATTGCTGCCTCAGGTTCCGCCCTTCGTACTGAGCTCTCCCCTTTTTTTGTTACATCCTCTCTTTCTATTGGCCAGCACGCTTGTCCACCGCCCCTTTCGTCGCATGGTTTTGGCAGAAAGTCGCGCCGCCATGTTTGTTAAGGGCAGCGCGGCCAATCCGGCCAGGCGACGCGATTGTGAAACGTATTAAGTCTGCGCGTGGCTGATGTTGATATCTTTAGGGAGGAGTAATCAAGAGCCGAGTAGTTGAGTCAGGTGTGAGCAATAGAGAGCCGAGAAAAACAAATCGCGCATTGGAGGTAAAAAGTGATAGAATTGTCTTTGGAATGTCCTTCACGATACAAACACTAGAGAGAAGTTAGTGAGGGAACAGACCTTCCCTTTATAAAAAATAATATATCATATATATTGGTCCTCATAGCTAGGGATTGATCCCCTGCCCCTGGAAGACATATAACCTGGGAAATTCCCACCTGATTGACACCAAGAGTGCTCCCTTAGTATATCTGGCCCATAGTGATTGCTGTCAAGGTACAGGACCAACTGGACCAGCCACCAGGGTGACGGGGTGTACTGATGGACCAGAACCTACCTCAAGATGCCATGGTGTAGGACCTCCCTACCAGCTACCTGGCCTACGTGTTCTCCCAACCAGCTACCTGACCAACGTGTTCTACCAAGCAGCTGCATGACCTACGTGTCCTCCCAACCAGCTACCTGACCGACGTGTCCTACCAACCAGCGACTAGCCTAAGTGTCCTCCCAACCAGCTACCTGACCTACGTGTCCTCCCAACCAGCTACCTGACCTACGTGTCCTCCCAACCAGCTACCTGACCGACGTGTCCTACCAACCAGCGACTAGCCTAAGTGTCCTCCCAACCAGCTACCTGACCTACGTGTCCTCCCAACCAGCTACCTGACCTACGTGTCCTCCCAACCAGCTACCTGACCTACGTGTCCTCCCAGCTAGCTATCTGACCTACATGTCTTACCAACCAGCTATCAGACCTCCGTGTCCTACCAATAAGCTACCTGACCTACGTATCCTACTAACAAGCTTCCTGACAACGTGCCCTACCAACCAGCTACCTGGCTTATTGATTGCTGTCAAGGTACAGGACCAGCCACCAAGGTGGTGCCCAAGTTAATGGGGTGTACTGATGGACCAGAACCTACCTCAAGATGCTGTGAGATAGGACCTCCCAACCACAAAATCTGCCCACAGGACCTCCCAACCAGAAACCCTGCCTACAGGACCTCCCAACCAGAAACCCTGCCTACAGGACCTCCCAACCAGAAACCCTGCCTACAGGACATCCCAACCAGAAACCCTGCCTACATGACCTCTCAACCAGAAACCCTGCCTACATGTCCTCCCAACCAGCTACCTGACCTACGTGTCCTACCAAGCAGCTACCTGACCTCCCTGTCCTACCAATAAGCTACTTGACCTACGTGTCCTACCAACCACCCACCCGACCTACAGCTACGTGACCTATGTGGCGTACCAACCAGTTACCTGGCCTACGTGTCCTTCCAACCAGTTACCTGGCTATATGTCCTCCCAACCAGCTACTTGACTTATATGTCCTCCCAACCAGCTACCTGGCCTAAATGTCCTCCCAACCTACTACCTGGCCTATGTGTCCTCCCTACCAGCTAACTGACTTACGTGTCCTACCAACAAGCTACCTGACCTCTGTGTCCTACCAATAAGCTACGTGACCTACTTATCCTACTAACCAACTACCTGACATCTGTACTACAAACAAGCGACCTGACCTACGTGTCTTCCCAACCACCCACCTGACCTACATGTCCTACCAACAAGCTCCCTGACCTCCATGTCCTACCAATAAGCTACCTTACCTACGTTGCTCACAAACAGCTAGCTGGCTTATGTGTCCCCCCAACCAGCTACCTGACCTCTGTGTTCTACCAGAAAGCTACCTGACCTATGTGTCCTACAAACCAGCTACCTGACCGATGTATCCTCCCAACCAGCTATCTGATTTGCGTGTTCTCTCGACCAGCTACCGGACCTACGCGTGCTATCAACAAGCTACCTGACCTCCATGTCCTACCAATAAGCTACCTTCCCTACATTGCTTCCAAACAGCTAGCTGACCTACGTGTCCCTCCAACCAACTACCTGAGCTATGTGTCCTCCCAACCAGCTACTTGAGCTATGTGTCCTCCAAACCAGCTACCTGACCTACATGTCCTCCCAACCAGCTACCTGACCTCTGTCTCGTACCAATCACCTACCTTTCCTGCGTTGCTCCCAAACAGCTTGCTGGCCTATGTGTCACCCCAACCAGCTACCTGGCCTCCATGTCCTACCAACCAGCTGTCTGATCTATGTGTTCTCCCAACCAGCTACCAGACCTACAGTCAGGTCCATAAATATTGGGACATCGACACAATTCTAATCTTTTTGGCTCTATAAACCACCACAATGGATTTGAAATGAAACGAACAAGATGTGCTTTACCTGCAGACTTTCAGCTTTAATTTGAGGGTATTTACATCCAAATCAGGTGAACGGTGTAGGAATTACAACAGTTTGTATATGTGCCTCCCACTTTTTAAGGGACCAAAAGTAATGGGTGCTTATAACTGCACTTTATAGCCTCACATACATGATTACATGAGGTGTCATGTTCGGTCAGATAATATGAGATATTAATGTTCCGTCAGGTAACATGAGGTGTCCATAGTTAATTCAGATAACATGAGTTTTTTTATGTTCGGTTAGATAACATGAAATGTCCATGTTCAGTCAGATAACATGAGGTTTACATACATGGTTACTTGAGAGGTAACCATGGAGCCATGACTGGTGACCATAAAGCCATGTCTGGTAACAGAGACCTAGCACAAAGATCTGCATGTATAGCCACAGCTGGAGCAAATCCAATGAGTCCGGGTAAAATTAAATGTACTGAGGGTATTTATAAAAATGTCTGTGAGGGGCAAATCTGTAAATAGCCACAGAACATGGAGGTCAGCACTAACAGAGCACACTACTTAATCACAATAACAGCAACTGGCACTGACCAGGGGGCACCCGACATTCCAAAGGGCATAGACACCAAATGTTGGACCCCACAGCAGAGTGTGCTTTATGTGATGAAATGAATGGGCATAAATAAATGTCATCCAAAATCTTTTCCAGCCTTGGCCTTTATTTAAGCTGAACAGTTCCATGAGACGGTAGAAGACTGACTAGCCCCTCTCCTCATTGTCCCGTGGCTCCTCTCCTCCTTTGTTCCTAGTCACTCCTCTTTTATCACAGTCCCTTTTCTCCTTTGTTGCTAGTCCCTCCTCATTTTTCTTCAGCCCCTCATTTTCCACAGACCTCTCCTTATTGATCCTTAGTCTATCCTCCTTATCCCCTGCCCTCTCCTCCTCTTCCCACAGTTCCTCTCCTTTGTTCCTAGTGCCTTCTCTTCCCCCATCCCCACTCTCATCTTCCCCTTTCTCCTCTCTTCCTTTGTTCTCAGTCACTCCTTTTTCCCAGCATCTTTTCTTATCTTCTCCTAATTTGTTTTTAGTCACTCTTCTTTTTCCTTAGTCTTCTCGTTTGTTGCTAACCCCTCCTCTTTTCCCCCGGACCCTCTCCTCCTTTATCACTAGTCTATCCTCCTTCCCCATTCCCTTTTTTCCATGGCTCCTCTCTTCTTTTATTTCTAGTTACCTTTTTTTACCCCCAGTCAGAATCCTCATTTGTTCCTAATCCCTCCTCATTTAGCTCTAGTCTCTCCTCCTCCTAATGTTCTCCTGGCCCCTCTACATTACCTCCTCCTATTTCTTCCACAACGTCTCTTCCTTTTTCTCAACTGCTTTGCTAATCTTTCCAAACATATCTTCTCCCCTCTTTTCTCTGCTACTCTTATTTTTCCCAACCCCTCTTTTCTTCCCCTTTCCCCAGCTTCATATTTATTCTCTTTCCCAGGCCCTCTCATCTTTCCTCAGCCCTTCCATTTTCATTCATCCTTTTTCCCAACCTCACCTTTACACATTTCATTCCATTTCACACTCCCACTTCTTCTACTCCTCTCTTCTCTCAGTTTTATACTCCCACACTCTCTCATGTAATGACTCATCTTATTGTCTGATTTATTAACCAGTGTAACCAGATTCCTCTCTTATAATTCAGAGGTACTCTTATCTCACCTGTGACTCATCATGGCCCATTGTGTGTCTGTATGTTGGTAGGTTCTATAGTGTGTTAGTGACAAGACCGAGATACTCATGCTCACCAATACTGTTCAATGGTAGAATTGATCCCCTGCCCTGTGGAAGATATATGTCCTGGAATGTCTTGGCTTCTAGACACCAAGAGTGCTAACCTTAGTATATCTGTCCCATAATGATTGCTGTCAAGTTACAGGACCAGCTGGGGGTATACGGTGGGATCAATGAATGAGGATTCCATTTCCACTGAGATCCCATACGATAGGGACCTCAAAAACAGCTACCTTACCTACATGCCCGACTGAGGGAGTTATGGCCGCATACTTGGCTCTAGGAAAGAGTATCAGATTAACCTGACTATGTGAGGTCAGCCATGGGTGCTTATACCCACACTTTATTGCCTCATACATCAATCCTTGTAAATAACAAAATTACAGATAACATGATGTGTCCATAATCAGCCAGATAACATGAGGTGCGCATGTTCGGTCAGGGGCCACGTTCTGTGCCTAAAGAATGTTAGATGGCAGCTAGAGAGTGGCGGACACCATAGATATGGGAATATTCACACTGAATGACGTCTAGCACATTACTCTGCCAGGAGCATCATGTGCCGGATTCCTGAGAGTCCCATGTAATTGTTCAGATATAGAGCACTCCAATGAGACAGACACGCACAGGGAGTAGTCTGAAACGATCCACCATCCTCTTTTGTAGTCTTCGTTGGAAGGAAGAGCTCATCTTTTTGCTCCTCAAACATGGAACACCAACCTTCCTCTCCCAAATTCCACACCACCCTTTGTTACACCCAAACCTTTACTGCTCTAAGATACATAATCCCTACCACAACCAATCCGTCCCTCATTCTCCCAAAGACCTTATAATTTGCTACCATTCTGTCTCCAAAACTTCTACTACTCTTTCTCTCTACCCACACCACTAGTACCCATGGTCATCCACAGCTACCCATTTAGGCCTTATTCTTACAGACACCTGTACTACAACGTTACCCCAACATCCATATGCCTCCTCCTTCTACCCACCAACATCTTTACCTTAGTACCTTTACTCATGATTTAATCAATATGTTTTGTTTCTCGTTGTTGAAAGAAATGGCTCTTCTTAGTAAGGGGACATTATTATTATTATCATCATCGCCACCAGTTTAATGACTCCCACATACATTTCCAAATATTTATCTTCGTTTGTTCAGTCATGTTCAACTCTCTGTGACCCTCAATGTTTTCTTGGCAAAGATACTGGAGTGGGTTACCAGTTCCCTCTCCAGTGGGCCACAATCTGTCTGACCTCTCTGCTATGACCTGCCCATCCTGTGTGATCCTACATGGTATAGCTCATGGTCTCATTGAGGTACACAAGCCCCTTCACCACTACAGTGTAGCAATTCAGAAGGAGAACTCCTTAATATGCCCAAAATCCCGACAAACCATTGTTTTGCCCAACAAACCTTCCACCCTTACTCTCCCCAGACAAATTTACTACATTTTCAGTACCTCTACAATTCTAACTAAACACAATTTGACTGCAGATAAGAATGTCTGAGATATCTTTATACTTATCCGACATTCTTAAAATTCCTTAACTGTGTTCGACCTGAATACCTCCAGTTGAAGTCTGTTCCATATATCTACTACTATTGTAAAGTAGTACTTTCTCACAAACATGCATGGGCCTGTGTTCTTGCCTTCATCTTTTTCTTGTAGATTCTTCCCTCTTGAACTTTATTAAATCTGTTGCTACATTTTCAGGTTTCTCTCTCCCCTTCTAGTCTACAAATATTAATGTTTTGTAGTCTCTTTATGTCTTTTAGACCATGCACCATTTTAGTTGCCTCTCTTTTAATTGTTTGTAATTTTTTTTTTTTAAATGCTTTTGAAATTATTTTCCTCCTGAACTTAACACCACAAAACATTTACTACTCTGTCTATCCAACTATTACCCCTTGTCTTCCACAACTACCCCATCAGGCTTGTTCAGTAACTATTGATCTCAACACCTCCTTCCAACTCTTTTTGCACCAGCACCTTTACTCATGGTTGACCAGGGTATTCTCATTATAAAGTAGGGTTCGATAGCAACGGGACATCCTCATAAGCACTTTGGCCCCCTATTTAATGGCTCCATCGCCTTCATGTCCACCTATGGGATTCCACCTCTTGAATATGTGACTTGCGTTGCAAAAAGCTACACACATGCAGCTAAATATTTTATTACAAAATCATAAATGTTTATACAAAGAGTAGCATGGCAACTACATGCTAACTGCTGTAGGAGGAACCCCATAACCAACACACGGTCAGATACACAAGTGCCACACATAGTGTACCATATATAAACTAAGAGACAGACACACATACACACACACAGGCAATATTCAGACACACATTCTCCTAGACATCCACACTCTTCCTTCCTTCTTGTGTCTATGACACCTGGAATGCTGATTATGTCACCGCTTCTTATTATAATCACAGAGGGCTGCGTTGTGGTCGGATTCTTGGGTATAACTATAATTGAAGAAGAGAGAGGGTGAAGTTATTTAGGAGATCAAGACATACATTATAAATGATCTACAGACCAGTGTGTTGTGGACCTTAAAGACTTGTCCAATCTAGTCAAGTCTTTCCATTCATACTATGTAAATTCCAGTTTAACAATTTCCCCTCATCTAGACATGTCCACCATCTAAAAGACATGTTCATCCCAAGACGCATAGACCTTTGGAAGCGCCTTACGACAAGACCTTTTAAGACAGATACTGGTCCCCTGAAAACTATTATGGCTCATGTAAATAAACACGATGGAACTGTAGCATTTCAGTTTACCCAAGGTCTCATCAATAGGAATAGTCATCCAAGCCCACATTCCCTCTCCTTTAAAGTATCTCCAATCGTGCCCAAACTCTAATTCTAGGCTTATCAGTGGCCAACTACTCAGACCTATCTCTTATCTTCTCTCCTTTATATTGCCTCTTGCTTCTCCACTTCTTATCTTCTTTTAAATCAGCTTCGACTTTCTATTCCTTATTACTCCCTCATCCACATCTCCTCTTAGCCCCACCCATTGTCTAAAACAGAAATGGTGTTTAACATGTTTTATATCATAGTCATTGGTCCACCAGAATGTGAATATTAGATTTTAGTAAAAGGCTTCATTACCCCAAAGTAGTTGCGCGGTACGTAGCCTTCCCGTCCACAGAGAGATGCCCACCACCAATTTCCTCCATCGCCATCTTTCCTTAGTACAGTAACTGTATCTCCCTCACGGAAGGACAACTCGTCAACAAATTCTGCTGTGTAGTCCCACAACGCGTAGATGACTCCGCTCTGTGTCTGCCCCATACACTGTTCCACTTCTATAGATGAGAGAGGGGGCAGTTAGAGAAATAGAGGTGATCAAGACTGGGGACATGTGGGGAAGCAATAAGGAGAACTTACCGGTGAGGAAGGTGATGCATTCCTTGTAACCCTCATTGTAAGGATCACACTTCTCAACAGCAAGTGTACCATCACTGTAGGTTGTAGCAAAGATTGCTGCTCCATGTCGCACCAGCACAGAGCACATCTGGGTATCATTACAGGAAGCGGCACAGTGCAATGGTGTCCTAGTGGGTGTAGAGGAGCAAATAATGATTAGGAAGAGCAAGAAAGCCAACACCATTCCCTATTCTTTTCTGCATCACCTCTATCCTTATCCCACTAGGCTCTACTGCAAAAAACATCCTAGTTTATCCCATCATCTGCCCTTTATTCTTCTCTCATCCCTCTCCCTGTTCCTTTTAAATCTCCCCAGCGGTTCTCTCACTCCTCCTTGACTTTCACCCACACCTTGTCTCTCCTGTAGATTTCCCGCTCCTCACCCACTTCCCTCTTTCAAACTCCCTTTATTTCTATTCTCTTATCTCATCTTCTCTACTCTCTCCCTTCATGTGCCTCCCCATTCCTCACCATCCATGGCTGTCTGCTGCATTAACATTGGCTCCAGCATTCACCAGCATGTTAACGATGTGGGAATTTGCGCCGCAGATTGCGTTATGTAGAGCGGTGATCCCCTCCTCATTAGGATGACTGGGGTCTTGTACCTGATTAAAGATGTTCAAAAGTAGATGTTAACCTCTATTCTGCCAGAGGGTAGACCTGCAGAGCAGATAACTTCACTCCGTAATTACCTCTCTCAGAGCCTGTGTCACCACTTCCAGTTCCCCAGTCAATGCAGCATCTAGAAGCAATACGAGAGGGTCCAGACGAGCTCTCTGGGGGCGGGACTTGCGAGGGGAACCACGACCCTTCAAGACTGAACGGAGACCCTGAAGAGGAGAGGGAAGACCGGTATCTTAATCTGACTTCCATGACCCTCTGTATCTGCATGCTCCCTTGTATCCCCTCACTCACCAAATATCTCTCGCATTCAATCACTTTGTTACCTCATAGCTTTATCTCTCCAAATCTCTTATCACCACTCTTTCCCTTTCGAGAAATTATTCTCTCCTATCCTTGTATAATCCTCTCCCACTCACTCATTTTCTTCTGCCTCCTCTTTTTTTACTCCTTCACTTTTTATGTCCTTTTTTGCCACTCTTTTTCACCCCTTGCCCAGACTATTCTCTACCTCCCCCCTCTTCTCCCTTCTCTTACCATACTGTGGCTCCCTCCAATCACCACAGGCACAGCTGGCTCCACCTCTGCAGGCACTGGACAGGCGCCCACCCTCGATTCTGAAGACTCCAGGATAATGCACACTGGTTCCTCAGGGGATGAAACTACATCAGGGGTGGAGCCTGTGAATTTATCTTCTGTCCTGAGATCCTCAGGGGCCATGTGTGGTTTGTACGTTTTGTTTGTCATCTCATATTCTGGCCCCTGTTCTTCTGGAACAGGTGTAAACTTAGGGGAAGAGCCTTGCAGTTTTTCCTCTGCCTTTGTCTGCTCAGGGGTCAAACTTTGCTTATGGGAGGCTCTCCCAAAGAGTCGCCCCATAATTTGCTTGTACTGACGTCTATCAGATGGAAGAGGAGGCGCCAGAGCTGTGTGCTCCTGGGACCCTCTCCTCCTTAGTGGGCGAGGTATGTCCTCTAGGACCCTTTGCACGTCAGCCAAAGAAGGTGGCAGTGTTGGCTGTAGTCTTGTAGGACTAAGGGGGCGAGGAACGTCTTCAGCTTGGGGGCGAGAAGCTCCCTCTACTTGGGTTGGAGCGGTTATAGGGGCTGCAGAGCTTGGCCACTCTGGCATCACAGGTATGGAAATAGGTGGTGGCTGGGGCATGGTAACTGAAACGGTTGGTATATGCATAGGAGGTGGGGCTTGATGCTCCCAGAATGCATTCTGTAGGCGGAAGATCATAGAAAGTGGGAGAGGCCTGTGAGGTTGACCCCTCCCTCCTGGGGGTGGGACTGGAATACGAGAGATTGGCTGCTGGGATGGGACTGAGCGGGGCAATGTTCCAGTCCCTTGCCTCCACCCCGACTCCGGCAATGAGGGGCTACGCTCCGGCCCAGAGGAAAACTTGTAACCACGAGGAAGGGTGAAAGAGTCACCCTGTGGGAGAGACAGAGAGGATAGTTAAAAATTACAAATAGCTAAATATCCAACCTGTAAGATTAGATTTAGCATGGAAATATTTGATTTGCCTTTGCAGCTGCTGCCTGTAATTGAGCACAGTAGGCGGTTGTTTAATTACCTTGCACAGTTTAGTGTCAACTAGAGACATTACTCTACAGCTACTTCTACATTAAATAAAAATGTATATAGGTTTGCTATGTAGTAAGTTAGTTAGTCGATTAGTCTAAGAGATATCCGAAAATTCATACAATACATTTTTCTATAGCCCATTTATAAAAATTAACTTTTAATAGAAAATAATAAAATCAAATCAATATCTATGCTGGGATAGATGTGATCTATTTTTATCTTGGTCCTTATATTGAACTGAATTTTACTACGTTGTTATATGGTGGGTTATTTTTATATTTAGTATTAAAGGTTAAGTTTTATTACTGCACGTAGGAAATCTTCTCATATTACCACCTAAATATGCTCCTCAGTAGTACACTTATCCTTTAATACTTGATCAGCTATCCTAACATCTGATAGATAATCAGGTTATCCGGATTAGTAAATTAATAAGTTAATGAAGGTGCTGATTAGGGATAATGATCAGGTTGGTTAATTAGATGGTTTTACCCATTGACTGGTTTGACTACTATTAGCCAATCATTAAATTATGCATCTTGTCAACACTCACCTTGCCTTTTCCTGGGATGGGATCCAGACTGCTCTCTCTCCATGCGTTTACTAATGGCACCCCTCCAAGAGATGTTCGATCAGACTCTTGGGAAAAAGAAGAGAGAGGGTAAGAACAGCATAGAACTTATAGACCATGAAGTAGTAAAGAAGTTGAGGGCAAAAGGTATAAAAGGCAATAAGGAGAAATATAGGAGATCAGGGGTCACAGAGAATAGGTGAAAGGAAGAAAGAAACAGAAAAGATATAATGGAAGATGAGTATAGGAAGGGGACAGATACAATACATAAATGGAGGGAAAGATTGAGATTGTTGGAAGAAACAGGAGAAGAAATAGACCAAAGGGAAATAATATAACCACTTGTTCTCACCAACAAACCCCAAACAGGTTTGTTGTTTGTTTTTTTTGTTTTTTTTTTGGGGGGGGGGGCAAATATCAAAGCAAAGAAAATGTTAATCTAAAAAGATAATCTAGACCCCATTTTGAGTTACCAAATACAATCCACTCCACCTGTCACCCCATCTCACATCATCATATCTGAGCACAAGTCACTCACTTTCAGGAGGAGGCTTTTTCTCATAGGCCATGTCCAGATCAGACTCATTCCAACTACGTTGGGTTGGTCGGCGACGAAGAGAAGATACATCATCTGTAGGTGAACATACAATGGCATCAAAATTAGTGGTCAATAAACTGAAGAAATGAATTAATGATATACTGGTCTACAAGAAATTATCAATTACCTGAATAACGATGGGTAAATCCAGGAGGGACCTCATAGGTCAGAGGGTGTCTCTGAGGTGGTCCCCATTCTGTAAATACCCCACCTTGAGGAATATCGGGAGCAGGTGAGACAGATCGGGGCACTGCTGGGTAATCATAGGATGAGGAGAGCAGGCGAGGAGAGGGAGAACGTTCATAATATCGGAAACTGGGAGATGATGGGCGACCACGGGGACTCCGGGAAGGGGCACCGAGATAGGAGTCTGTGCTGCTGGTTGAATTGAGGGATCGACGGGTGAGAGTGGGGGAGATGGAGTGAGAAGTGGTGGTAGGAGCCAGGTTGAGAGAGAGCGGGGTGATCAAAGAGGGAGTCTCCACAGGGCGGGGTTTGTTCATAGAAGGGGTGGGTCCAAGAGACACAGGTGCCTGTGAGGGGAGGGACTTGCGGGTCAGCGACGGGGAAAGGGTGAGAACTGGTCCCTGAGACTGAGGAACGACAAGACTCTAGGAGAGAGAGAGAGAGAGAGAGAGAGAGAAGAGAGTCAGAAATACCATCTCCACATGGCATATTTATATATATATTCTGTATGTAAAACTTTATATGCTCTACCTGGCTCTGGACAGGTTTTCCAGCCTCCCTTCGGTTCTCCAGTTCCCTCCTCAGTACGTCCAGTTTAGCTGCGGCAGAGTCCAGTTCCATCTGCTTGAAATTGAGTTCTTGAGAGGCC
Organism: Discoglossus pictus; assembly: GCA_027410445.1. Classification (NCBI taxonomy): domain Eukaryota; kingdom Metazoa; phylum Chordata; class Amphibia; order Anura; family Alytidae; genus Discoglossus; species Discoglossus pictus. The sequence continues at coordinate 111,113,995 of CM050170.1, read as the reverse complement.
AGTGCTGTGTACAGAGGAGGCCATCTTAAATTATCCCAAACATTTGAAATAGTGCTCACAATAAAGATGTTGTCATATTCTAAAAATGGGATATATGGGAGGCTGCGTCCTACAAACCAACTCACCACAGGTAATACTATATAGTCCTCCACGTGGACACAAAGGCCATACTATAGTCCTATATAAAGCGGACACACAAAGCTACACCTGTTTATTTCTTGTATGATTTTCTGTGTTCTCAGATTAATACTCCACCCAATCTAAACAAATTAGAGCCAAACATAATATGTCTGTGAAAATAGAGAACTTGTATAGGATCTGCATAATTGGAGCCTCCCTTCATAATTATATTTATATTAAGAAAGGGTGCACGCAGCATCCCTATATATCCCATTTATACTGTAGGACTGATATAGGGTGAGTGTACAGGACTCAGCCTCCCTTGTACATCCCATCTAGATTATTGGACTGGGATAGGGTCTGTTTATAGAACTCAGCCTCCCTCATATGTCCTATAGGACCCAGCTTCCCTGGTATATCCCATTTATATGGTTATAAATACATTATAATAATACTATAGGATTGTTATAGGGTGTGTATAGGACTAGGACTCGGCCTCCCTCGTATATCCAATTTTTAGTATAGGACTGGTATAAGGTCAGTGGTCAGTGTATAAGACTCGGCCTCCTTTGTATATCACATTTATACTACAGGACTGGTATAGGGTCAGTGTACAGGACTCAGACTCCCTGGTATATCTCATTTATTCTATAAACACAACCTCCCTCATATATCCCATTTATACTAGAAGACTTTTAGAGGGTATGTGTCAGTGTATAGGACTCAACCTCCCACGTATATCCCATAGGATTGTTATAGGGTTACTGTATAGGACTTAGCCACCCTCGTACATCCCTTTCATACTATAGGACTGGTATAAGGTCAGTGTGTAGGACGCAGCCTCCCTGTTATATTCCATTTATATTACTGGACTGGTATAGGGTCAATGTATAGGACTTGGCCTTCCTTGTATATCCCATTTATTCTATAGGACGCAACCTCCCTCGTATATCCCATTTATTCTATAGGACGCAACCTCCCTCGTATATCCCATTTATACTATAGGACTGGTATAGGGTCAGTACATGGAACTCTGCCTCCCTCGTATATCCCTTTTATTCTATAAGAAGCAGCCTCCCTTGTATATACCATTTATACTATAGGACTCTTATAGGGTCATTGTGTAGGATGTAGCCTCCCTCATATATCCCATTTATACTATAGGACCGCTATAGGGTCAGTGTATAGGACTAAGACTCCCTTGTATATCCCATTTATACAATATAGGTTTTACAGGGGGGGGGGTTGTGTATAGGACGCAGCCTTAATTTTATACTATAGGATTGTATAACATTACTGATATCTCTGCCAACAACAGTACAAGACCAACTAGAACATCAACAATTACATCCCCATTATATAGATAGTACTGTAGTTATATTGATGATGTCCCCCATTATATAGATAGTACTGTAGTTATATTGATGATGTCCCCCTTATATAGATAGCACTGTAGATAAATGATGATGTCGCCCATTATATAGATCGCAGTGGTGATAAAGTCCCCCATTATATAGATAGCACTATACATATATTGATGACATCCCCCATTATATAGATAGCACTGTAGCTATATTCAGGACATAGTATATATAAAGATTACTTACACTGGAAGTTTAGGTCCAGAAGGGACTGTTCCGTTTTGACTGGATCGCTCGACATGTTGCGAATGGAGTCTCGCCAACTAATCAGCTTGGACCTTGGGAGAATAACAACCTCCATTAGAAACCCAAAGATAACTCCAGGGTGTAGAGAGAATGATGTGCAACAGGAGAGACAAGAGGGGGATGTGTATAGGCCAGGGCACAAAGAGACAACGATGTGTACAGGTTAGGACGCAGAGATAGCTGAGGGCAATGCAGGAGGTAGAGTGTTTGTAATATGAAAGGGGAGGAGAGAGGGGTGTGTTCTACCTAGAGGGGGGGGGGGGAGAGATTGGTGAAGGTGAGTCAAGAGAGGGAGGTATGAAGACATTGTGCTACATTCCTGGTGTCTGGCTCAGACCTGTGAGAGAGAGAGATAAGGCTGAGACACAGTCTGGAGGGAAAACTATAACTATGAGGAGCACGAGAAAGAGAGAAAAAAAAGGGGGAGAGGAGGAGAAGAAGAAAAGCGAGAGAAGGGGGGAGAGGAGGAGAAGAAGAAAAGCGAGAGAAGGGGGGAGAGGAGGAGAAGAAGAAAAGCGAGAGAAGGGGGGAGAGGAGGAGAAGAAGAAAAGCGAGAGAAGGGGGGAGAGGAGGAGAAGAAGAAAAGCGAGAGAAGGGGGGAGAGGAGGAGAAGAAGAAAAGCGAGAGAAGGGGGAGAGGAGGAGGAGAAGAAAAGCGAGAGAAGGGGGGAGAGGAGGAGGAGAAGAAAAGCGAGAGAAGGGGGAGAGGAGGAGAAGAAGAAGAAGAAAAGCGAGAGAAGGGGGGAGAGGAGGAGAAGAAGAAAAGCGTGAGAAGGGGGGAGAGGAGGAGAAGAAGAAAAGTGAGAGAAGGGGGAGAGGAGGAGGAGAAGAAAAGCGAGAGAAGGGGGGATAGGAGGAGGAGAAGAAAAGCGAGAGAAGGGGGGGAGGAGGAGAAGAAGAAAAGCGAGAGAAGGGGGGAGGAGTAGAAGAAGAGAGCGAGAGAAGGGGGAGAGGAGAAGAGAGCGAGAGAAGGATAGATAGATAGATAGATAGATAGATAGATAGATAGACTGGAGGTATATTAAATGAAGGACAAGAAGAGATGAGAGTTCGGCGAGACAGACCTGTGGGTTGTAACACAGTCAGACACTGTCTCATGTGAGACCCTGGAAGATGCCCCAGGGTGGGAGATAACAGTTTATGATAGCTCTGGGGTATTAGACAGCAGACTTGAAGTCAAAGTGACACGTGTGTATTGTACATGTGTAAATCGCTGTGTTTGCAGTGAAGATTGTGGGTGTGATGTGATTGTGGACAGACTGTCCTGCTCTGACCCACCCAGGATTATGCAACGTGATACAAACCCACAGCATCACACACCCACCCACTATCTCTGCAGTGCGTACATTTACACACTACATTAATATTCACTCAGGCTTAAGCCATCTGTTGGGGCATTACCAGAAACTCATTTAAACCTTTAAATATACTAATAAAGAAATACACATAATCCAAAAATAACATGTTACATATTTGCTATAATACGTCCTCCATCACCCACCTCTCACTTTCATATAAAAATCTCACGCCCCTTGAATCTACATCCTAAATCCACTTTCTCATCTCACTGGCAGTGAAGGTGTTATTTGTGATCCCACATTCTTAATTTAGTAATTAACAAACTAATGAAACTACACATCTAATTTAAACCAATTAACAGTACATAATCAGAATGTATTTTTCGGTTTATAGCATTACATAGTCAACGTATCGCAGAACCTATAAACCCATAAATACATCATCAACGTATCGCAGAACCTATAAACCCATAAATACATCATCAACGTATCGCAGAACCTATAAACCCATAAATACATCATCAACGTATCGCAGAACCTATAAACCCATAAATACATCATCAACGTATCGCAGAACCTATAAACCCATAAATACATCATCAACGTATCGCAGAACCTATAAACCCATAAATACATCATCAACGTATCGCAGAACCTATAAACCCATAAATACATCATCAACGTATCGCAGAACCTATAAACCCATAAAAACATCATCAATGTATCGCAGAACCTATAAACCCATAAATACATCAACATATCGCAGAACCTACAAACCAAAAAATACATCTTCAACGTATCACAGAACCTACAAACCACAAAAAAATACATCTTCCACGTATCACAGAACCTACAAACCACAAAAAAATACATCTTCCACGTATCACAGAACCTACAAACCACAAAAAAAAAAGACATCTTCAACGTATCGCAGAACCTACAAACTCATAAATACATCTTCAACGTATCGCAGAACCTACAAACCAAAAAATACATCTTCAACGTATCGCAGAACCTACAAACTCATAAATACATCTTCAACGTATCGCAGAACCTACAAACTCATAAATACATCATCAACGTATCGCAGAACCTACAAACTCATAAATACATCATCAACGTATCCCAGAACCTACGAGCCGGTAAATACATCTTCAACGTATCGCAGAACCTACAAACTCATAAATACATCATCAACGTATCGCAGAACCTATGAGCCGGTAAATACATCTTCAACGTATCGCAGAACCTCTGAGCCGGTAAATACATCAATGTATCGTGGAAAAAAAAAATCAAATAACCATCATGAAAGTAAACATTATTAATGGAATCTAAATAGATAAATAAGAATAATCATGATATACAGTCAGGTCCATAAATATTGGGACATGGACACAATTCTAACCTTTTTGGCTCTATACACCACTACAATGGATTTGAAATGAAACAAACAAGATGTGCTTTAACTGCAGACTTTCAGCTTTAATTTGAGGGTATTTACATCCAAATCAGGTGAACGGTTTAGGAATTACAACAGTTTGTATATGTGCCTCCCACTTTTTAAGGGACAATTGGCTGCTCAGCTGTTCCATGGCCAGGTGTGTGTTATTCCCTCATTATCTCATTTACAAAGAGCAGATACAAGCTCCGGTGTTCATTTCAAGTGTGCTATTTGCATTTAGAATCTGTTGCTGTCAACCCTCAATATGAGATCCAAAGAGCTGTCACTATCAGTGAAGCAAGCCATCATTAGGCTGAAAAACAAAACAACCCATCAGAGAGATAGCAAAAACATTAGGTGTGACCAAATCAACTGTTTGAAAAATCCTTAAAAAGAAAGAATGCACCAAGGAGCTCAGCAACACCAAAAGACCCGGAAGACCACAGAAAACAACTGTGGTGGATGACCGAAGAATTATTTCCCTGGTGAAGAAAACACCCTTCACAACAGTTGGCCAGATCAAGAACACTCCCCAGGAGGAAGGTGTATGTGTGACGAAGTCAACAATCAAGAGAAGACTTCACCAGAGTGAATACAGAGGGTTCACCACAAGATGTAAACCATTGGTGAGCCTCAAAAACAGGAAGGCCAGATTAGAGTTTGCCAAACAACATCTAAAAAGCCTTCACAGTTCTGGAACAACATCCTATGGACAGATGAGACCAAGATCAACTTATACCAGAGTGATGGGAAGAGAAGAGTATGGAGAAGGAAAGGAACTGCTCGTGATCCAAAGCATACCACCTCATCAGTGAAGCATGGTGGTGGTAGTGTCATGGCGTGGGCATGTATGGCTGCCAATGGAACTGGTTCTCTATTATTTATTGATGATGTGACTGCTGACAAAAGCAGCAGGATGAATTCTGAAGTGTTTCGGGCAATATTATCTGCTCATATTCAGCCAAATGCTTCGGAACTCATTGGACGGCGCTGCACAGTGCAGATGGACAATGACCCGAAGCATACTCCAAAGAGTTTTTTAAGGGAAAGAAGTGGAATGTTATGCAATGGCCAAGTCAATCACCTGATCTGAATCCGATTGAGCATGCATTTCACTTGCTGAAGACAAAACTGAAGGGAAAATGCCCCAAGAACAAGCAGGAACTGAAGACAGTTGAAATAGAGGTCTGGCAGAGCATCACCAGGGATGAAACCCAGCGCCTGGTGATGTCTATGCGTTCCAGACTTCAGGCTGTAATTGACTGCAAAGGATTTGCAACCAAGTATTACAAAGTGAAAATTTTATTTATGACTGTTAATCTGTCCCATTACTTTTGGTCCCTTAAAAAGTGGGAGGCACATATACAAACTGTTGTAATTCCTACATCGTTCACCTGATTTGGATGTAAATACCCTCAAATTAAAGCTGAAAGTCTGCAGTTAAAGCACATCTTGTTCGTTTCATTTCAAATCCATTGTGGTGGTGTATGTCCCAATATTTATGGACCTGACTGTATATTTACTATAAATAGCAACTCATATTCTATACATGACAATATGTAGAGCTGACACATTAATTTGGACTTGCCACTCGCTCGCGATACAGTATAAGACTGGATAACTAATGATGTAAATAAACACACAAGATGATCTAATCCCACTATTAGCGACTGCAGAGCTTTGTGTGAAACCTCAACAGTATCTCTTAATAGTAGTGCTGTACACACACACATGGGTGGGAATACTAAATGAGTCATGTGATCCCAAATACCTCACACACAGAAAAACAAGGTATAGTCATAGTATTGTGATATACAATTAATCCAGGCACACTTATAGGATGCTATTATGTGCAGCTCTCCAAAATAGTATATTTTAAATAGATGACCATTTAAATGATATTCTAATAATAGCACATATACGCTGTTTCCGGGTGGGTGTTCCATCATATAATACTGCAGAGTATCTGCGGGCGGCGTAGCAATGTTCAATATTATATTTAGTGTTAACGAATTTTAATATAAATTACATTATTAAATTAATAGCCACCCACTATAGGGTCATTAGGCAACTGTTAAGTTTTCAGACACAAAGTGTACAACCAACACTTGTTGTTTAAGGGCAGCCTATCAATGATAAATTACCGTTATCTTGTCATATCAAAGCCATCAGTCCTGTCTGTCAGCCAACCCCCACTCACCCCTTAATGACCTTATCAGGGTTCTGTGATACGTGGAAGATGTATTTTTTTGTGGTTTGTAGGTACAAACACTCTGTACTCTAATCTTTAATATTTTTAATAGCAATATTCCAAATCCATTCCTTAAATAGGGTTTGTATTAATAACCACTGGACCATATAACTCAATAGCAAAGTAAGCCCCAGTAGGGCAAAATAAAATGATAAAGATGCGGATATTGTTGGTTTGTTACAAACAATACACATTTTAAATGATTCATTCTATAAATAATTATTACCCAGACTCTCTGCTATTATTTGTACCTTTACTGAAGTGCATGCTGCTGCTCCTAATACCTCACACATAGAAGTCTCTGTACGTCTCAAGGAATAAATTCCAGGAATAAAAAAGGAACTTAGCTGGAGGCAGAATCACATTTCTAATTCAATTAGCTCAGCAATTCTCTCTTCATCGAGGTCTGTGTGTATTAGGAAGGGGTTAAATACCTGCTCCGCAGGTCTATCAGGAGGGGTTAATCACTGCTGCAGGTCTGTATCAGGAAGGGGTTAATCACAGTTTAATATAAAAACATAAAACCCACGCCGCACCCTTATAAGTCCACAATCCTAACCAATACCCAACACACATACTGCCCCACCTCTATAATAAATCTCCCCTACCACCACCACTACTACCAGGGCAGGACTTGATTTTCTTCCCACCAGAAAAACCTCTCCTCGTTCAGGAATAAATCCCTCACTGCGCCAAATAACATTCACATCACCCATAAACATAACCCACCAAGAAGAAGGGACGGTCTACCACCACCCCACACCAACTCAACTAATATCACAAGCACAAATATAATGTAACAGATCTCCATAGATACATATACACATTTGAATATGTATGTATATATCTGCTCCGAATCCTGCCTACGAATGGTGGGCAGAAACAGACCAACCATGTTCTGAGTCACACAGACACCTCTACATGGAGGGACCTCTCCAGCTGAGGGAGGGATCATAGGGTGAGGAACTCAATGGGGGCATGTGAGGTCTTAATGCGTTGTGTGGGATATCGACTGGGGTTTATGGGACCTACTGGTAAGTGTGAAGGCATATGTGTAGGTTCCTTGGGTCTCCACATGGGTGGGTTCTCAGTCTTAAACCAACATCATCATGTCTCGTGGCTCTAATCATAGCAACATAGATGCATAGGCAGATAAGAACCTAAAGGCCCATCATGCCTGCCCATTCTGTCTTTCTAAAAATGTGGCTTAAGGAACTCAAACATGTATGGGATAGGCATAAGGTCATCCCAAGGCTCAACCTACAATTGCCATGGAAGGCTCTTCTACCACTTCAAAGATTTAAGAAAGATTATCAGCCCAGAATGCCCCTTTTAGTCACTGCCACATTGATGAAGCCAAGTAAGGCTCTCTATGCTCCATAGTTTCCTTAAATATAAGTCTTTAATATGTTTTTCTTGTTCAACCACAGCTCAAGTGTCCTATTAGCAACAGTAAGTTTGTGCACATCTAGACGCATTTCTCGCTCGAATGGTAGGTTCAATGAGAAATTGCATTCCAAACTGCACTGAATTTGAGGACCAACTTGGAGATTGAGTTAACTGGTTAAGTCAGCACTTGGGCAGGGTATATTTTAGCATTCTCCATAAACACAGGGTTTTAGGGGCTAACAGATCTGGAGAAGGATGGAATGTGCGGAGTATAAATCCATAAAAGGAGGAACAAACAAAATTACATATACAGTCTTAGGTCATGGTCGGAGAATATAAGCAGACAGTTTTGAGATTAGTGGACATTATATTGTATTTGATATTAACTTTGGTAAGAATCTGGATGAGTGAGCGAGTGTGTTATGTAGAAAGAGGGGCAGAGGAATGGGCCAGAAAGGAGGAGTTGGTACAGACATCTAAAAATACCAATGTCCCTAGTCCAACTTGGTTCCAAGAATGACTGTACCTCTTGGTACTAGAAAGGACGGTCTCCATCAACATATCACTACTATTAACTGAACTGTCCCTTCAATATGTCACTCCCATTAGTCACTGGTGTAACTTGTTGAAAATCTGGCCTTCCGTTACCATGAGCTCTTCAGGTTGAACACCTGGTGAACATCATACATCAGGACCAATTCTATAATAGTATATATGATTTAGAGGGACTAACACCAAGATTGTGTCAGTCAAACCTCCCAAGGAAAAAAGCATCACATTACTAGAACACCGATAGAGAGCAGATCTGGGGAGATTATTGTGCTCCTTAAAGAGAGACATATGAGGAAACTATTGTACCACAATAAAAGGAGTAGCCTACTTGGCTGCCAGTCGTAGGCACTAATTGATCAACCTACAGGAGAGCTATATTGGAGCTCTCCTGTGCTTTGTGTAATTGGGATATTGTTTACCCAGTGTCACACACCAACCACCCCACCTATCAGTATAATAAAAGTTGTTTTGTTAGATGACGCCCTTAAAAAAACAAAAAAAAAAGAAGAGTATATCTTGCAGAAGACATCTGTCAAAGATGGAGAACATCTAATCTAAGTAGGTGCTCATCACTAATTATAAAATAGACAATGGTCTTAGATTTTCAACCATTGACATAAATGCAACCTGTATAAGACAAATGTTGATGAGGAACAAAAACTGCGATCAGTCTAGAGAAAGGTCCTGGAGGGCCACACACACATGCCTGGATTTGAAGATATCCTTTCTGTGCATAGGCGAGTCAAATCAGAATGATTGAAGAAGTTATTGACTCACCAGTGCGCAGCAGGGATATCATCAAATTGAGGCATGTCTGTGGCCCTCCAGGATCAAACTTGAGTACCCCTGGACTCTATGACAAAATGTTTTTTCTAGAGAGACCAGCACTCGAAGAAGTAGCCATGTCAAAATGGATATTAACTGACCAGCACTCAGTGAAGTAGATCTTAAAGTAGACACCATGTGAAAATGTATATTAACAGAGGAGTCTAGACAGAGAGACCCTTTTCAGAGAGGGACCACCCAACAGCATTGTTTACAATCAATTTCAATATCACTATATAGGAGAACACTGTGAATGAGATAAATAATCACAAAGATCAAAAGTATAAAATTCACCATGTCAGATTTAAACCCTCAATACAAAGAAATTATCTTATCTGAGAGGAATGTGTCCAGAAATTGTACTGAGGCACCCTATCAAAGAAGGCACATCATGAAGAAACCTCACCACAAGGTCAGGGAAGGTTGGAGAGCTCTCACATCCCAACCAAGCCATACTAGGGTACACATCACAAGGCCAGGGAAAATTTGGGAGCCCACACACCACAACCACTCCAATTGTTCTCACCACAAGGCAGAGGGATGTTGGGAAGCCCTTACATCCCAGCCAAGCCTTACTATGGTTCTCACCACAAGGCAGAGGAATATTGGGAAGCCCTTACATCCCAGCCAAGCCTTACTATGGTTCTCACCACAAGGCAGAGGAATGTTGGGAAGCCCTTACATCCCAGCCAAGCCTTACTATGGTTCTCACCACAAGGCAGAGGAATGTTGGGAAGCCCTAACATCCCAGCCAAGCCTTACTATGGTTCTCACCACAAGGCAGAGGAATGTTGGGAAGCCCTTACGTCCCAGCCAAGCCTTACTATGGTTCTCACCACAAGGCAGAGGGATGTTGGGAAGCCCTTACATCCCAGCCAAGCCTTACTATGGTTCTCACCACAAGGCAGAGGGATGTTGGGAAGCCCTTACATCCCAGCCAAGCCTTACTATGGTTCTCACCACAAGGCAGAGGGATGTTGGGAAGCCCTTACATCCCAGCCAAGCCTTACTATGGTTCTCACCACAAAGCCAGGGAATCTTGGGGAGCTGTTACATCCCAACCAAGCCTTACTATTTTTGTTATTAAAAAAGGGCAACAACATACTAGTCAAGGACTCCAATCACAACTATGTTGGAGTTTATGTTAATCGTGGTGCCCACGGCACTTGCTCCATGGCAACATTCCAGGAAAATAACTTAGATAGATAAATAGAATAAAAAACAGAATAAACAGATACCGCCAATGATGACTCTTTCCCACATTATGTAACATGACATGTGGAATCTAGGTCAGGACTGACTTCCTTGTGTTGTAATCGGACAGTATCAGTTTCCCATTGATCCCTCTAAATAAAGAACATCTCACAGACGGGAACCCCAATAATATTAATATATTACAAACAATGTGGGTGTGACGAGTCATAGCAGATTTTCTATAGCAAAGAGGAACTATCAAATGGATTAATATATATACTGTAGGAAACATTTATGGATATCAATATACTAGCGACTTGCCCGTCAAAAAATGACGGCAATAAGATTGTAAGGCAGGTAATGTTCATTGTGTGCAAAATTAATTTTGTTGGTGTTTTAAGATCCTTCGGCACTCATTGCGAGGCTCTTGGTTTTTTGTGTGCTATGAGCAGCGTTGGTGTTTTTTTGTTGTTATGGCAATGAATAATTAATAAAATAAGAAATTAATATACTTTACCTATTGTGAAGTAATATATGCAGGAAGCATTGTGTTGAAGAGCTGGCAATCTGTTTTTATGTTGCTGCAGCATCAGTGCTGTGGAGCTGCTGTGTAAGCGTCATGAATGTGTGCAGTGTAATAGTGTGCGTGCGCGAGACAAATCCGTTAGGGTACCTGTGTACTTCCGGATTGTATAAGTTATTGTTCTAAAATGGAGCCTAATGTGTGGTATGCGACTGTGGCTGATTTAGCGTCCTTATTTTTGGATGTGGTCCGACTTTTTCTGAAAATCCGTAGGTGGTGTTTTGCGTGTTTAGGGTCCTTTAGCCTCGTTTTCGTTTTGTTCGGCGGCCATTTTTTCTCTCGCTTAGGGGATTTTTGAGTGTCTAAACTCTTTTATTTGGAGTTAAATTGAGGTGTAACTTCAGTTTTCGAGTTACTAGATGCCCCCCTTGCTGTAGATAAGCTTTTTATGTATTTGTTGTGTGTATTTATTGTATTTTTCATGTGCGCGGGTTTCGGACATTTTTTGCGAGGTCGTAACGTCTCGTATTTTGCTTTCGTAACTCCGTAAAATGTTGCTTCGCGAGGGCCGCAGGCTCGCTGTGCAAGCCCGCAAGCATTAGCAACAGCCTGCATGCTCACAACTATATATGTGATAGAAGAAACTGTGTTTAAGTGGGGCTACCAAACCAGGGTAGAGTAGAAATATAGTCTATTGGAAAACATTTCAGATCTCTCTGTGCAAGGGCTATGTATCAAAGATGGACCTCATCCACGGTCAGTATAGAGAAGAAATCTTGACCTTTACAGATAGTCTATAAAAGGGTGCTGTCTCCGAGGACAGTTTACAAATTCAATATACAGGAGGAGAGACAACCTCAAGACAAATCTAGCAGTAAAAAAAAAGTAGAAGAGGAAAACTTGGTATGAGGAGAGGTCACTTGAGAAGGCCCAACATCCAGGATATCTAGACTTCAGAGAGTAAATAGAGCAGCCAAGGTCTTACCAATGTCCCAGACCTGGTCACAACAAACATTCCAGTGAAGAAAAAAAAACACACCGGGTTATTATTACCTCTGAACAGTCAGTTCCCACATTATGTAATAGCACAGGAGATATGTAGGTCACCTCTTACTGTGGTATATGCATATATCAATATATACTTCCTTGTTGTATCACCAGGAGAATGTGCCATACACCAAATATCAGCTTAGACACTACACACCCCTAGAGACACCTCAAAAAGACAGACAGAAAGGAAGGTTGAGACAGACAGATTATAGATAGATAGATAGATAGATAGATAGATAGAGAGAGAGAGAGAGATATTTGGAAAAGACAGCTATAGATACAGACAGATACAGAGGGATAGCTATAGATAGAGATAGATATATAGATGCAGAAAGGTCAGAGTGATATAGAGAGATGGAGTAATATATATATATATATATATATATATATATATATATATATATATATATATATATATATCACACATTTGTGCACATTTGAAGGTTTAAAACAAGTTAAAAAACTTGTTTCATGCCCAGAATTAAGAGAAATACAATCATTACAGTGCATTCTGGGAACCTTGGCAGGGACATGCAAATGTGCCCACGAAGGCTTCGCTCTTGCAATCCATAACCATATAAAACATGGTTTCCCTTAAGCATATGTCCACTGTATCAAACAGCTTTGAGCAAAGCTAGGGTTGGATTATACACAAGCAAGGAATCCCACCCACGTACAGCTGTTTCAAGGTTACTGCCTACTCATCAGCGTAGGGCCGGTTCCCTAGCCCATGTAGTAGATTTTGTAAGGAGATAGTTTACCACAACAATCATTAAATATATGGTGGGCAAAAGAGCGATAGAAGTCTCCCTGTACAGCTATACAGTAAATACATATGCATATATAAAATCCATATAAAATTAATGAGTTTGCAATATATTTACCCTTTTATACAGAGCACTGTACACATGGCCTGCAGTATAAATACACTTTCAATACTATCTTGTACAAAACCTCATTAGATCAAAAACTTGTCACTTATTGTCCAATAAAAAGGTATCTCTGTATATGGCAATACTCTTTTTATCAAACATCTGTAATATAGATAGATAGATATTAACCCACCATAGCCTGCTGCGCAGTTTCTTGCCCCCTGGTAATGATAGGACACTTCCGAATCGGCTGATCTTGGGTCTAGCCTGGGTCTGCACCATGGTGAGGAGGTAGTGAGTGCAGGGATGGATGCACTGTATGAGGAGGTAGTGTGTGAGGGAGAGCAGCATGTGTATAAAGAGGAGAAGGAGGGAGGAGCAAGGTGAGTAAGGTGTAATTATCGTGTCTGACAAGGAACATCATCTGTGGTATGTAAGCATGGTGTACAGATAGAGCAAAATTAGAGGGAGAGTGGAGGAGAGAGAGGGGATAGACAGAAGAGAGAAAGGAAGAGAATAGAGAAGAGAATGGGAGAGAGGGCCAGAGATATAGGAGAGAGATGAAAGAGATTCCTAATAGAGTGACATTCCTCTCATGAGAGCCCCCCCCCACGTCCCATTAATGCACCATTTTTCCAATAGACTGAAAGTTCCCTTCATGTCCCATTAATGCACCATCTTCCCAATAGACGGAGTCCCCCCCCAAGTCCCATTAATGCACCATCTTCCCAATAGACTGAAAGTTCCCTTTATGTCCCATTAATGCACCATCTTCCCAATAGACAGTCCCCCCCCCCCCCCCATGTCCCATTAATGTACCATCTTCCCAATAGATGGAGAGTCCCCCCCCATGTCCCATTAATGCACCATCTTCCCAATAGACTGAAAATCCCCATATGTCCCATTAATGCACCATATTCCCAATAGACTGAGTCTCCCTATGTCCATTAATGCACCATCTTCCCAATAGACTGAAAGTCCCCCTATGTCCCATTAATGCACCATCTTCCCAATAGACTGAAAGTCCCCCTATGTCCATCAATGCACCATCTTCCCAATAGACTGAAAGTCCCCCTATGTCCATTAATGCACCATCTTCCCAATAGACTGAAAGTCCCCATATGTCCCATTAATGCACCATATTCCCAATAGACTGAGAGTCTCCCTATGTCCATTAATGCACCATCTTCCCAATAGACTAAGACCCCAATGTCCCATTAATGCACCATCTTCCCAATAGACTGAAAGTCCCCCTATGTCCCATTAATGCACCATCTTCCCAACAGACTGAAAGTCCCCCCCCCCCGTGTCCCATTAATGCACCATCTTCCCAATAGACTAAGTCCCCCTATGTCCCATTAATGCATCATCTTCCTAATAGACTGTGAATCCCCCTATGACCCATTAATGAACATATGTAGTAAACTGTTGTGGTGTACATGAGTAGTGCAGGAATTGAAAATGATTGCAAATAATCAGTGTAGGTGCAGAGAGATGTCACATATTGCAGGTATCTTATTTATAGAACAGGAATTGCAGAGTATTGAGAGTTAGATTAGGTGCAGTGTATATCACTCAGGAATAGTAGGGATGCGCCCTACATATCCCAGGTGTGGTCATGCTCAGTTTTTATGTACACAGAAACTATTACACAATTGTACAGCAGGAAGACCAAAACAGTATTAGAGGACGAGCTTGAGCGTGTTTGGGAGCCTGCAGAGGCTTCTGTGATTGGCTGAGAGGAGTGTAGAGTTTAACACAGCTCATGTGTAGAGGAGCTCATCTACAGTCAGTGTTCAGTAATGGAGATCACATGTTCAGTATTATGGGATCTCCTGGTCAACCTGCTTCTGGCATTGACCAAGACGTACTTAAGTCAGGAAAAAGTGTTTAGGTGGAGAGGCTCCCGATACAATGTGAGAACTTGTATCTTGGCACAGCCTACCATGACCAAGGTCACTGGTAATGTATTCAACTTTACCTATTAGAATGGAAAGCTCCACACTAGTTGGTTGGTCAGCCAAGTAGACTACTTCATGCCAATAAAAATCTTTTGAGAGTACTGTGTTTTGTGCATCAAAAAAAGTTAGAAGTTACTAGGAGATGAAGAACCAATTAAGAAGAATAAGAGAGAGTTGGATCTTACTAAGGAGAGTTTCTAAGTGGGCATCATCCTATCTGTGTTGGAGAGCAGTAGATTGTGGAAAGGAAGTAAACACTCAATAATATGAAAATATGAAATTTTATCTTCAAAGGAGAATACAATAAATATCCAACTACACCACTGATTGCTAAGACTAATTAACTAGTGCTCAGACTCGGACTTCACAAACAACACCTGTTGTACCCATCTTGAGTAGTAGGTTCCATTCTAGGGGCAGGATAAAATTTCACCAGTTTGGGGAGTATATACTATCAGGGAGAGATGCAATGGTTTTGTATATCTAAACACTTGAAGACATTTGGAGTAGAAAGTGAATTTGAAATTCAGGGTGTGGAAGGGGAGGACGTTAATAGAGATAAAATTTGTGGGAGTTGGATGGGGGAGTGTATCGTGGGAACCATGGTACGACTTCGAAAATGGGGCAGTAGGTGAATGATGGTACATTAATTAATTACCCGTGTATGGATGTGGGAAGAACATGAGGGAAAGGAATGTGGATTTAGTTTGTAAATTAATATTATTTTGGGACAGTGAAAAAGAGTTCTAGAATAGCAGATTGGTGGACATGTTTTAGTAATGAATTAAAGCTGGAGGCGACAAGGCAGCTCAACTCAAGGTCATAACTTTCCTGCGGCCTTGGGTTGTAGTTGGAATTGTTTTTAGGTACACAATTAGGTCTGGATGGGATACAAGGAAGAGCAGACATTTAGTAGTTGGTATTGTGTATTTGCCAATAATGAAAGTTATCAGGTTTGGGTGGCATACCAAAAAAAAGGGGGAATACATAGTATATTTAGTAGATGGGCATTGAAAAGAGAAGGCAGTTGGTGATGGTTGGAAAGTAGGGGTTAGCTCAGAGATTGGTGTGAGGAGATACGATTAACTATAAAACACAAATTGTTTAGCTAGAGAAGACTTGTAGACAAAAAAGAGGGTCAAGGATGTAGGCTTCAAGAAGTCATGAGAGTAGGAGCTTACTAGGAGATGAAGGACCAGTTAAGAAGAACATGACACAAGTTAGAGCAGGAGTTTACTAGTAGATGATGGACCAGTTCATTAAGAAATAAATGAAACAAGTGAGGGTTTAGTCTCAAAAGTTGAATTGACAGAAGGAGGTCAAATAAATGAGCATGCCAGGCAGCTGTGGATAGTAGTGACCCTGTGACATTTCACATTCTTCATGGAATGTAGAAGATGGCGTCAGAGTGCCAGGAATTTAACATGGAGATGTTACAAAGAAACAGAACAAACTACCCATGAGGCAAACAGAAGAGTAATCTTAGATAAGGTTTTTGTGGCCATGATAAGGGCATGGGAAGGAGGTAGAGATAAATTAGAAGGTTTGGGTGGAGATCAATAAAGCATGTTGTATAGAGAGAGTTTGATTTGACATAATCGCTCTCAATCTGGAAAAATTGTGTAAAATGGGTGGAGTTAAAATTCCTGGTGTCATCTCTGTGTCTTTATCATGGTGTCCACCAAGGACTCACTTCTACTACTGCCTCCCATCAACATCCACCAAGGACTCACTTCTACTACTGCCTCCCATCAACATCCACCAAGCACCCACTTTTAGTACTGCCTCACATCAATATCCGACAAACAAATACCTCTACTACTGCCTCCTATCAGTGTCAACCAAGCACATACCTCTAGTACTGCCTCATATCAATATCCACAAGCACATACCTCTAGTTCTACCTTATATCAGTGTCCAGAAAGCATCTATCTCTAGTACTGCCTCACATCAATATGCACCAAGCACCTACCTCTAGTTCTACCTTATATCAGTATCCAGAAAGCATCTATCTCTAGTTCTACCTCACATCAATATCCACCAAGCACCTACCCCTAGTATTGCCTCATATAAATATCCACCAAGCACCTACCCCTAGTATTGCCTCATATAAATATCCACCAAGCACCTACCACTACCACCTATCAGTGTCCAGCAAGCACCTAACTATACTACTGTCTCTGATCAGTGTCCAGCAAGCACCTAACTATACTACTGTCTCTGATCAGTGTCCAGCAAGCACCTAACTATACTACTGTCTCTGATCAGTGTCCAGCAAGCACCTAACTCTACTACTGCCTCTGATCAGTGCCCAGCAAGCACCTAACTCTACTACTGCCTCCTATCAGTGCCCAGCAAGCACCTAACTCTACTACTGCCTCCTATCAGTGCCCAGCAAGCACCTAACTCTACTACTGCCTCCTATCAGTGTCCAGCAAGCACCTAACTCTACTACTGTCTCCTATCAGTGTCCAGCAAGCACCTATAGTGGGGGGAAAAGTATTTGACCCCATGCTGATTTTGAACATTTGTCCACTGACAAAGAAATGATCAGTCTATAATTGTAATGGTAGGTGTATTTTAGCAGTGAGAGACAGAATAACAGAAAAAAAAAAAAAAAAACAAGAAAAATGCATGTCAAAAAGTTATAAATTGATTTGCAGGTCAATTAGGGAAATAAGTATTTGATCCCTTCAACTTAGCACTTGGTGGAAAATCCCTTGTTGGCAATCACAGAGGTCAGACGTTTCTTGTAGTTGGCCACCAGGTTTGCACACATCTCAGGAGGGATTTTGTCCCACTCCTCTTTGTAGATCCTCTCCAAGTTATTAGGGTTTTCGAGGCTGATGTTTGGCAACTCAAACCTTCAGCTCCCTCCACAGATTTTCTATGGGATTAAGGTCTGGAGACTGGCTAGGCCACTCCAGGACCTTAATGTGTTTCTTCTTGAGCCACTCCTTTGTTGCCTTGGCTGTGTGTTTTGGGTCATTGTCATGCTGGAATACCCATCCACTACCCATTTTCAATGCCTTGGCTGAGGGAAGGAGGATCTCACCCAAGATTTGATGGTACATGGACCCGTCCATCGTCCCTTTGATGTGGTGCAGTTGTCCTGTCCTCTTAGCAGAAAAACACCCCCAAAGCATAATGTGCCCACCTCCATGTTTGACAGTGGGGATGGTGTTCTTAGGCAGCATTCCTCCTCCTCCAAACATGGCGGGTTGAGTTGATGAAAAAGAGCTCGATATTAGTCTCATCTGATCACAACACTCACCCAGTTCTCCTCTGAATCATTCAGATGTTCATTGGCTGACTTCAGACGGGCCTGTACATGTGCCTTCTTGAGCAGGGAGGCCTTGCAGGCACTGCAAGATTTCAGTGCTTCATGGCTTAGTGTGTTATCAATTATTTTCTTGGTGACTATGGTCCCATCTGCCTTGAGATCATTAAGAAGATCCTCCCGTGTAATTCTGGGATGATTCCTCACCATTCTCATGATCATTGAAACTCCACGAGGTGAGATCTTGCATCGAGCATCAGACAGAAGGAGACTGACAGTAATTTTGCGTTTCTTCCATTTGTAGAATAAATCGCACCAACTGTTGTCACCTTCTCACCAAGCTGCTTGGTGATGGTCTTGTAGCCCATTGCAGCCTTGTGTAGGTCTACAATCTTGTCCCTGACATCCTTGGACAGCTCTTTGGTCTTGGCCATGGAGAGTTTGGAATCTAATTGATTGATTGCTTCTGTGGACAGGTGTCTTTTACATAGGTAACAAAATGAGATTAAGAGCACTCCCTTTAAGAGAGTGCTTCTAATCTTAGCTAGTTACCTGTATAAAAGACACCTGGGAGCCAGAAATCTTGCTGATTGATAGGGGATCAAATACTTATTTCCCTTGCTGACCTGCAAATCAATTTATAACTTTTTTGACTGGCATTTTTCTTGTTTTTTTTTTTTTTATTTTTTTATTCTGTCTCTATTTGTTAAAATACACCTAACAAAAAAAAACTAAAGTCAGAGGTGCTCATCACAGAACAAACCAACCTTAATAGGTTAGTTCTATGGCCATGATAAGCCACTCTGAGAGCAACCTCTTTTAGCTCACTTGTGCCCTTCACAGGCAGAAATATCCTGTAGTATATCAGGCTGGTCCCACTCACAAGAGTGACCCAGCCCCAAAATACCAGGCAATTCTACCCTGAACAGGAAAAACAGCAAACTCCTGACGCGTTTCGGCCTTTATGGGCCTCGTCAGTGAGGTGCAGCTGAACTCCCTAAGGCACAGTGAGCAAGGGGTCCATGTCTGGAGACCCCTATTACCTTTAGGGAGACTTTTTTTTTTTTTTGTAAAATACACCTACCATTAAAATTATAGACTGATCATTTCTTTGTCAGTGGACAAACGTTCAAAATCAGCAGGGGATCAAACACTTTTTCCTCCAACTGTACCTCTAGTACTACCCCCTATCAGTGTCCACTAAGCACCTTCTTCTACTACTGCCTCATATCAATATCCACCAAGCACATACCTCTAGAAATGCCTCCTATCAATATCCACCAAGCACATACCTCTAGTACTGCCGCCTATCAGTGTCCACCAAGCACCTACCCCTAGTATTGCCTCGTATGAGTATCCACCAAACACTACCACTGCCTCCTATCAGTGTCCAGCAAGCAACTACCTCTAGAAGTGCCCAATATCAATATCCACCAAGCACCTACCTCTAGTACTGCCTCATATTAATATCCACCAAGAACCTACCTCTAGTACTACCTCATATTAATATCCACCAAGAACCTACCTCTAGTACTACCTCATATTAATATCCACCAAGAACCTACCCTAGTACTGCCTCCTCTCAGTGTCCTCCAAGCACATACCTCTTGTACTGCTTCCTATCAGTGTCCTCCAAGCACATACCTCTAGTACTGCTTCCTATCAGTGTCCTCCAAGCACATACCTCTAGTACTGCTTCCTATCAGTGTCCTCCAAGCACATACCTCTAGTACTGCTTCCTATCAGTGTCCTCCAAGCACATACCCTAGTACTGCCTTGTATCAGTGCCCAGTAAGCACATACCCTAGTACTGCCTCCTATCAGTGCCCAGTAAGCACATACCCTAGTACTGCCTTGTATCAGTGCCCAGTAAGCACCTACCCTAGTACTGCCTCCTACCAGTGTCCTCCACCACCTACCTCTAGTACTGCCTCCTATCAGTATCCAGCAAGCACCTACCCTAGTACTGCCTCCTATCAGTGTCCAGCAAGCACCTACCTCTAGTACCGCCTCCTATCAGTGTCCCACAAGCACCTACCCTAGTACTGCCTCCTATCAGTGTCCAGCAAGCACCTACCCAAGTACTGCCTCCTATCAGTGTCCAGCAAGCACCTACCCTAGTACTGCCTCCTATCAGTGTCCAGCAAGCACCTACCCTAGTACTGCCTCCTATCAGTGTCCAGCAAGCACCTACCCTAGTACTGCCTCCTATCAGTGTCCAGCAAGCACCTACCCTAGTACTGCCTCCTGTCAATACTCACTATGCACCTACCTTGCACACATACATATGCACACGCCTGTGTCATGTGTATCTCTCGTTCTATCTCTATAAACCAGTCTAACAGGCTGAGAGTAATTACATAGATCTCTTAACCCCTCTCCTGTCAGAGCCCTGCAGACCATTACTCCTTGTTATCCCCTCTCTTGCCAGCAACCTGCAGATCATCTCATTCCTTTAGATGGTCTCACCTTAACCCTCTCCTGTAAGAGCATTGCTCTGTTAACCTCTCACATGCCAGAACCCTGCAGACCATCACTCCTTTAACCCACTCCCTTGCCAGCACCTGGCAGACCATCACTCCTTTTTATCCCCTCTCTTGCCAGCACCTTGCAGACCATCTCTCCCCTCAGACGGTCTTACCTTAGTGTATCAGCACTCTCTTGTTCTCATTCTCCACCGACAACAGGGCGTCTCGCACCTCCAGCCCTCCTCCAGCGCTCTCACACTCCCTTCTTCTCACACTCCTCCTTTCTCTCGCTCTTTGTTTTTTCTTATCTCTGCACTTTCTCCTCCCCACCCTCTCTTTCCATCCACTCAACTTTCTCTCCTCCTCTCCCTCCCTCTTTCTCTTCTTCTCTCACTTTTCTCTATTCCTTTATTACCTTTCCCTCTTCTCTTGCTTTTTTCTCACTTTCTCTCCTCTTTTGTTACTTTTTCCTTCCTTCTTTCTTACTTTTTCCTTCCTTCTTTTATCTCCCTCTTTCTTTCTTCTGTCACTTTCTCTCCTTTGTTACTTTTTCCTTCCTCCCGTCTCCTCACTTTCTCTCCCCCTCCCCCTTCTCCCTCCACCCTTTAGTCCCCCTCCCCTCACATTCCTTCATATGGGGCAGGTACCTCTCCAGGTGGGGCTGGTCTAGTGCATGCTGGGAGTTGTAGTCAGGCTGGGAACTATCACTCCCACAATACACTACAGCCAAAGTACATGCTGGCTGGTTAAAAGTATCAGCGACTTCATAATGAAGCCTATACTGAGTGCGCGTGGAGAGGCACACCCTATACAAGGTTGTGCTCACCCATCTCATACGCACAGCAGGGGTGGTAGATAATTTATTGTATTTATAAAACAGAGTGTAAGCTAAGCCTGCGTATTGTGTTTTAATTTTGGATCTATATTCAATTGAATGGGAATACAGACACAATTTGTTGCACTCAATAAATATATAAATGTATATACAAATATATATATATATACATATATATATATATATATATAAATGTATATACATATGTACATATATATATATATATATATATATATATATATATATATATATACATATATATATATATATATATATATATATATATATACATATATATATATATATATATATATATATATATATATATACATATATATATATACAGTATATATCGGCAAACAAAATATACAATGAGAGGCAGTCAGGAGAGATGAGGGGACATAGAGAGGAGTAAGAAAAATGATGAGAGAGATATATAGATAAGGAGGGGGAGCCATATAGAGTGGGAGTGATATAGACAGGTAAAGAGAGAGATAAGGAGAGGGGGAGAGATATAGAGAGGGCTTTTTTTTTATTGAAAATAGCTTCGTGGCAAGACCAATTTTTGTGGTACGTGCCAAAAACAGTGCTTCATCTGTGCTGGGGTGCTCAGAGAAGCCAATTTCAGATCCCCCCGCCTTGAAGGCTTGAGAATCCCTTTAGTCTTCTAGGACCAAAAGGTACAGGATTCCAGTTGACCCAATTCACACCCCCTCACCCTAGGAATGAGGGGGGCCTTTCCACCATCTTCGGGTCGGAGCCCTCAGATGAGGCGAATCTTCACCAGGGGGACAGCTGCCACCAGTCCAACCTGGATCCGACAACTGGGGGAGCAGCTGCCACCAACTCCGCCCAGGTCCATCCACAGGATCCTTAAACAGGAGGCCGCCCTCCAGGCATGGGGAATCCATATGGTCTTCATTCGTAAAGAACGTGCAGTGCCCAAATCAAAAAGTGTGCTCAAATCATCGTCTGCCGAAAAACAACCGTGATGGTGCCAGGGTCAGACAGGGCATCTGCCACCTACCCCATCTGACTTTGTGCAGGCCAGAGGAGCTCCTCTCACGAGTCTCCTCTGGCTAAGTGTGGGGTGCACAAAATAAATTGTGCTCCCCCAACCCATAGGCTGGGGCAGGTGCAAAAATGGAGGAATCCCCTACGATCCAAAAGGACCTGACCAGGGGGCCCAAAAAGTGCTTAAATGTGCTTGGCAGGTGAATTAAAATCAAGGAGGTGAATTAAAATCAAGGGGCGGGTGCCCACCCAAAAATTAAAATGCCACGAGCTTGACACAACTCAGCCCCGGCCAGAGGACGAAGTGTATCCCAGTTCCCACATCCTGCCTTTGTCACAAGTAACAAAGACAGGCAGGTACTACCAGGGTACTACACTTGATCTTAGCCAAAAGGCCGATATAGAGAGGGGTAATGAGACACATAAGGAGACGGTATAAGATTCAGATGGGGTAAAGAGAGATAAGGAGAGGGGAGAGATATAGAGAGGGGTAATGAGACACATAAGGAGAGGTAAGAGATGTAGATGGGGTAAAGAGCGAGATAAGGAGACGGGGAGAGATACAGAGAAGTGTAAGCAGAGAAATAAGGAAAGGATGAGACATAGAGAGGGGTAATAAGGATGGAGAGAAATAGAGAAGGATAATGAGAGAGAAAATGATAAATGGAGAGATTTAGAGAAAGATAAGGAGAGGGAGATATATAGAGAAGGAGAGGGGTAAATATATAGAGAAGGGTAAGGAGAAAGATATGGAGGGGGATAAACAGATGGTTAAGGAGAGAGGAGGAGAAGGGAGAGATACAGAGATGGGTAAGGAGAGATAAAAGGAGGAGGGGAGAGCTAAAGAGGGGGTAAGGTTAAAGATAAGGAGAGGGGGAGATATAGAGAGGGTTAAGGAGAGAAATGGGGAGAAGAGAGAGATATAGAGAGGGGTAAGGAGGAGGGGGAGATATAGAGAGAGGGGTAAATATGGTGACAAGGAGTAGAATAGAGAGGGGTAAGTAAGTATGTAGATTAGGAGAGCTGGGAGTCAGGCACATAGAGAGTTATGGCTGCTGAAGAACACGATGGAGAATGAGTGCAAATTATAAGGTACTAGCGAATTGCCCGTCAAAAAATGATGGTGTTTGGCACACAAAGTAAGTGTTTTGGTTGTATGAGTACCTTCGGCGCTGATTGCGAGGCTCTGGGTTGGTGTTTTTTTGGGGTTCTTCAAGCCTGTTTTGCGCTGATTGTAAGGTCCATGCTGGTGGCCTTTTGGCGCTCATTGCGAGTCTCTCCCCTGGTGTAGTTTTGCTCCTCTGAGCACCCTTGGCGTTTATTGCGATGGTGTGGTGTTTTTTAAAGTTTTCTGTATATGTATTTTTTAATGATAATTAATTTAATTAATGAAATTGTAGATTAATATACTTTACCTATTTGTAATGAATATATGCAGCAACCAATATGCTGAAGATGTAGATTTTCATTGTTGGTGGCCTGAGGTGTAAGTGTCAGCAATGTGTGAAGTGTGTAGTGTAAATAGGCTGCGTGCGCGAGGGGAAACTGTTTCTGCAGCTGTGTACTTCCGCATTTTGTAACGTGAATGTTAGTATGTGCAAGTGAGTGATGTAAAATGGCGGCGATTGTGTATGTGTTAGGCGGGACTGGATGATTTTGCGTCCTTCGCAATAGTGTATTTTATAGCTCGTACGTTCCTGCCTAAAAGTTGTATGTGTGTGGCGGAGTTTTGCGTGTTTATGGGTCGTGTAGCCTCGTTTTTGTTTTTTTCGGAGACCATTTTTTCTCTTGCTTTTCGAGTGTCAAAACTCTGGAAATTGGACTTAAATTGACGTGTAACATTACTTGCAGACTTTCTGGGTGTCCCCCCTTGCTGTGTGTGTTGTTTTTTTGTTTGTTTTTTGTTTGTATTTAGTGTTGTTTTCATGTTTTTCTATGTCCGTAGTTCGGACGTTAAGTTCGTATTTTTTGCGGGCCGTATTTTTTGTCATGCAATTTTTTCAAAGTGCTACGGGTCTCGCAGTTTGAATTGTGTATTTGAGTTTTGTGTTGATGTGTAGTCCCGCGGGTCGTAGGTATTTTAAAGTCGTGCAGCGCTCTCTGCCTAAGTGCTACGGGGTTGTAGGAATGTGCACCTATGGCGCTCATCTCCACCAGCGCAAGGAGCGCCTTTGGCGCTCCTCGCCTGGCCACAACCACGGCCCTCGCTTCGCGAGCACGCAGTTTCCCTGTTGCATTACCAAAGGATTTTGGCAAGCCTGGCTGCTGACAACTATATATGTGATACTATTTCCTGCCTTAATATCGCACATGACACATAAGTCTGGAACAGGACATGGAGAACCAATCTATTACTACCCATATTACAGTCATTTCTCTGGATGGGGTCTTGGATCTGGCACAGTTGTTACAAGCTGCTACAGAGTTCTTCAACTCAGTAGAAACATTAAGAATAAAATAATAAAAATAGAAGGCTCAGAGTTTTGCAGACACCAGGATGACCAGACCAGTAGGAGGTGTGACATAGTTCTAGGACCTCTTTACTATAGGATGGAGGCACAAATAGTCATCCTCTGGCTGGTATCGTTTCCCGAGGTATCTCAGATTAAGCAGATGAAATATTCTGAAGCAGGGGATAGAAATGGAGGCTAGAAATCTTGTAAGAGAGATCTTTTCTTGGATAGCAGAAGTACTGACAGGTTGATGGGCCCAAGAAAGAGCATTCACTTTACAGTTCTTAGAACCAGGATGTTACTAATCGCAAAGTTAAACATTTGAAAGAATATGGACTACCAGCTTTGTTGAGCATTTAAGCATTAAGTATACTTTGTGATCAGTATTCAATTTTAGGCTCCTCATAGATCGAGATTAGAGAACATTTTGGAGCCATGGGTGTGATCTAATAATTCAGAAATCAATGGAAGGAGATAGTGATCCTTCAGCGTGATCTTGTTCAAAGCCCGATAAGCAATGCACAGTCTAAGGCAACCAGCCTTTTTGGAGACATAGAAGCCAGCCCCTTCTGGTGATGACGACAATTAGATGAATCCTTTTGTTAGGTTCTCCTGTATGCACTATGATATGGCTTTGGACTCTACCTCTTGGTGGCATAGCTTCAAGAAGCTAATTTATAGAGCAGTTATATGGACGAGGAGACAGCAGGAGTAGAGTGACTAATGCCCCTCTATATGCCCCTAGTCAGATATAGAGAGGTACTAATGTCACTCTATAGATCCCTAGTCAGACATAGAGAGGTACTAATGTCACTGTATAGACCCCTAACCAGATATAGAGATACTAATGTCACTCTATAGACCCCCTAGTCAGATATAGAGAGGTATTAATGTCACTCTATAGATCCCTAGTCAGACATAGAGAGGTACTAATGTCACTCTATAGACCCCCTAGTCAGATATAGAGAGGTACTAATGTCACTCTATAGATCCCTAGTCAGACATAGAGAGGTACTAATGTCACTCTATAGATACCTAATCAGATATAGAGAGGTACTAATGTCACTCTGTAGATCCCTGGTCAGATATAGAGAGGTACTAATGTCACTCTATAGACCCCAAGTCAGACATAGAGAGGTACTAATGTCACTGTATAGACCCCTAACCAGATATAGAGAGGTACTAATGTCACTCTATAGACCCCCTAGTCAGATATAGAGAGGTACTAATGTCACTCTATAGATCCCTAGTCAGACATAGAGAGGTACTAATGTCACTCTATAGATACCTAATCAGATATAGAGAGGTACTAATGTCACTCTATAGATCCCTAGTCAGAAATAGAGAGGTACTAATGTCACTGTATAGACCCCTAACCAGATATAGAGAGGTACTAATGTCACTCTATAGACCCCCTAGTCAGATATAGAGAGGTACTAATGTCACTCTATAGATCCCTAGTCAGAAATAGAGAGGTACTAATGTCACTGTATAGACCCCTAACCAGATATAGAGAGGTACTAATGTCACTCTATAGACCCCCTAGTCAGATATAGAGAGGTACTAATGTCACTCTATAGATCCCTAGTCAGACATAGAGAGGTACTAATGTCACTCTATAGACCCCTAGTCAGATAGAGAGGTACTAATGTCACTCTATAGATCCCTAGTCAGACATAGAGAGGCGCTAATGTCACTCTGTAGACCCCTAGTCAGACATAGAGAGGTACTAATGTCACTCTATAGACCCCTAGTCAGATAGAGAGGTACTAATGTCACTCTATAGACCCCTAGTCAGATAGAGAGGTACTAATGTCACTCTATAGATCCCTAGTCAGACATAGAGAGGCGCTAATGTCACTCTGTAGACCCCTAGTCAGATATAGAGAGGTAATAATGTCACTCTATAGACCACAGGTAGTTAGAGAGAGGTATTAATGTCACTTTATAGATCCCTAGTTAGAAATACAGAGGTACAAATGTCCCTCTTTAGACACGAGTCAAAAATAGAGAGGTACTAATGTCACTCTGTAGACCCCTAGTCAGAAATAGAGAGGTACTAATGTCACTCTATAGATCTCAGTCAGAAATAGAGAGGTACTAATACCACTCTGTAAACCTGTAGTCAGACATAGAGAGGTACTAATGTCACTCTATAGACCCCTAGTCAGACATAGAGAGGTACTAATGTCACTCTATAGACCCCTAGTCAGACATAGAGAGGTACTAATGTCACTCTATAAACCCCCAGTCAGATATACTGTAGAGAGGTACTAATGTCACTCTAAAGACCTCTAGTTAGAAATAGAGAGGTACTAATGTCACTCTATAGACCTCTAGTTAGAAATAGAGAGGTACTAATGTCACTCTATAGACCACTGTCAGACATAGAGAGGTACTAATGTCACTCTATAGACCACTGTCAGACATAGAGAGGTACTAATGTCACTCTATAGATCCCTAGTAAGGCATAGAGAGGTACTAATGTCACTCTATAGACCCCCAGTTAGAAATAGAGAGGTACTAATGTCACTCTATAGATCCCCAGTTAGAAATAGAGAGGTACTAATGTCACTCTATAGACCTCTAGTTAGAAATAGAGAGGTACTAATGTCACTCTATAGACCTCTAGTTAGAAATAGAGGTACTAATGTCACTCTACAGACCTCTAGTTAAAAATAGACATATTTATACTTCCTTTATAATTTGTTTTCCCATTTTTTCTCTCTCGACTCATTGTTTTTTTCTTCGACTCACCTCTAGGCCCGAAGCCTGGACTCTAGTAATTTGTGTCATTAGGTCGTCAAACCTCTACATAAAAGATCAGTATTATGATAATTACAGATCCCACATCAGGAGCATATTTATATTTCTAAATATCCATAAATTATATTTAACTCTTCACTGAGACCTCACTATGTATAGTACCATAGAAATAATATATTTTTCAATATATCAATAAATGCTAATCACTTTTTAATAATCAGTGTTCTGCTATATCTAATTAACATAAGTGAATGAGTAACATGGAGTACAATGAGATATGTTATATGGTTCTTATTTAATTATAGGCTAGTGTGACTGACATAATTACTTAATATGCCCATGTTATGAGGACATGGTAAGAACATTAGAACATACTGTATCTATATATAAATATATATTGTACTGTATCTGCCCATATAGACAGATGAGTAATGAGAGTATTACAATACACAGCTTTCTATATAATGTAACGCTCTTTTTAAAGTAGAAGCAAAATAGAACTAGTCTCCAGACTAGGGGGTCTGTGCATTTCTAGCCCTCTGATGTGAGTCAGCATGTACTTACAAGATCCATCATATGATAAAAAATAACTAGTCTATAAAGAAGCCCAGATAGAAGAAACACGTAGAAGAACAGTTTGTTATGGATATTTTTATCCTAAGTTGTAATTGGGTAAGTGATTTTTATCATGTGACTGTGATGTCCCTAGACAGTCTTTTGTTTGGGCTATTAAGCCATGTTAAATCTGCTTAATTGTACTTATATTGTGAAAAAAGTACAATATATTGATGATATATGCTAATATGTATGCCAACTTGTCAAATCAGCATTGAGAGATTGTTCTTAAAGCAATGGCACAATGCCAGAGCATGGACACAGTCATGTTTATAGGTGCACAAACATCACTGGACACCTCTTTAGTAAAGGAAGAGTCTGGAAATATATTTCAATCCATTGGCTGGCCCCCTGGAGTATTAGTTGAATGGCCAATGACCACCCCTCTCCAGTACTGCCCATCAAAATTAAGTTTTTTTGTTGTTGTTTTTTTATGAATTCTTCCAAGCTAGTACAGATGACCCTTCACTGGTATAGGCCGAGGTCCCTAGGTGGTATCCGGTATAGGCCTATACATGTATACATTGTCCGTCACATAACAGGGATATAGGGAAACTCATACAACCAACTCTACAAATATCGGTAATCAGATTATTCCTTCAAACAATTCCCTTAACATTATCCAACTAGCGACTTCGGCACTCATCCCAGGCCAAACAATGAGCGGCTTTGCCACTCACTGCAGGGCGCAGCAAGTTTGTAACTTTGTCACTCATGGCGGGCCGTGAGAGGAGCGCCTTTGGCATTCAACACGGGCCTCTACCCACCCCTGTGTCTCTTTCCTCCCCTCCTTCGTCTCTTCCACACCTGTGTCTCTTCCACCCCCTCCTCTGTCTCCTTCCCCCTCTCCCTCACATGTCTTCTTCCCCCCTCTCCCTCCCCTGTGTCACATTCCCCCTCTCCATCCCCTGTGTCATGTTCCCCCCCTCTGCCTCCCCTGTATCACCTTCCCCCATCTCCCTCCCCTGTGTCACCTTTCCCCATCTCCCTCCCCTGTGTCTCTTTCCCCCCTCCCCTGTGTCTCCTTCCCCCATGTGTCTCCTTCCCCCCTTTCCCTCATCTTGGTCCCATGTCTCATTCCTCCATCTCCCTCACCTGTGCCTCCTTTCTCCGCCCCCCGTCCCCTGTGTCTCCTTTCTCCCTCTCTCCTCCTCCCTCCGCGCATGCCTTTGCATTGCGCATGCGAGCCGCCGGCGCATTGCGCATGAGCAACTTGCAAGTTATAGTTGTAGTAATTGCGAGTTTGTTGTAACTTTTAACAGCGTTACCGACAAACTCGCAATTACCACAACTATAATATGTGATATAACACATTACACACTTTTTATTCAAAAGATGTCTCCAGTCCCTTTTTAAAGTACTGAATCGTCTCTGATAGTGAGTTGCACAATCTGACCACCAGTTTTAACGTGAAATTATTTTGAATCAATTGAAATCTTCTTGGCAAGTTCACCCAGCAAAGCCTTATACTGACCCGACAATGTAGTCTTTCAGATGAAGACAATCTTCTTTCCCATTATACCACCTGAACCAGTCCAGAATAGCAATATGGTGGATTTAATATGGAAACGTGTGAGGCCTATACAGTAATTATTCATTCATCCGATTAGATTACTGTTTGTTTATTAATAGATTAGATGACTGTAATTAAGTACATTCCCAGTGGCATTATTACACACAGTACTGAGCAGAAAGTATTTGAGTTATGGTAACATGTCCATGGACTGCCCCTTGTATGCCAACCTTCTCATGGCCAACTGTGCATTCCTGCTTGCATCTCAGATATCTCATTGACTCAGGAGGTTTATTTTTGGCGACAGTCTCTTGCTGGGGTCAGGTGCCAGGCATCTGTCAGTGCCCTTGTCAGGTTTATGACACTGTTAAATTTACGCTGGAAGATAATCTCAACCAAAAGGGACTTTTTGGGAGTGAGTCGCCACCTTGAGATGGATTTATACTGCAATTGTGGGGTAGAAATGCTTCAGGTGCCCTCAACTTGTTAGACTTTAAAATAAAAAATATATAAGATGATTTGAGGTGTTCTAAACTGACATTGTAACAACATTAACAGTTGTGTAAACTAGGAGCATAAAACCATTTCAAAGAAAATTATCATTATTTTAGTTGGTGTCATTGGGATTATTCTACTGGGAAACGCTCCTCTTATTGACAAATGGCTCTTTCTACTGGCAGTATTTTGAGATAACTGAACAGAGATCTTACCTGAATTAATGGTTACTCGCATTCCTAACAGGTACCTAATCATGTTAAGAACAAAGATTTTTGCTGCAATAGTTATTCCACTTCAAGTTGAAGTCAAAGTGTGCTATATAAAATAACATCAAGACATTATGTGCATCACAATGTCCAGTCTATGTTTAAAGCCAGTATTTGCCAAAATGAATCATGGAATGTTCTTTTAACCACAAAAAAGATATAGAAAGAAATCCAAAAGTCTAACTTGGCTTCAGTGAAGACTCAAAAAAATGGCAGCTCTATGTCCAAGACATAATCTTGTCTACAGAGTCCTTTGACCAAAAACCTCAGATATGGCCCTTAAAATGTTACTTTGGCATATATTGTATACTTGGGTCCATAAAACCTCTACTCATTATTTTGAACACTCAAACCTCTACTCAGGGCCAAAAAAACTTTACCAAGGCCATCAAACCATCTACTAAGGCCCTCATAAATTCTGCTTGAGCACTCCAACCTCTACTCAGGCCCATACGGCCTCTACTAAGGCCCTCAAACCAACTATGCAGGCCCACAAAACCTCTACTGAGGCCACCAAACCTCTACTCAGGCCCAGAAACCTCTACTCGGACCCATAAATCCTCTACTAAGGCAATCAAATCTCTACTAAGGCCCTCAAACCAACTATGCAGGTCCACAAAACCTCTACTGAGGCCACCAAACCTCTACTCAGGCCCATAAATCCTCTACTAAGGCAATCAAATCTCTACTCAGGCCCTCAAAAATGCTACTTCTCTACTCAAATCTTTGATCAGTCCCACAATAATTCTTCTGAGGTCAAAATAAACTCTATTCTGGCATTAAAATCTCTACTTGGTCCCACAAAAATGTAACTCATCTCCTAACAAATTTTACTATATATATATATATATATATATATATATATATATATATATATATATATATACAGCCAATATATTCTCTACTTATGAGCTTAAAAACTATACTCAGACCTGGCCTACAAGATTTCTACTCAGACCCTCCAAAAACTTTGCTCAATCATTTTTCCAGGCCCTCAAAACTTCTATTTAAGCAGTAAAACCTCTAGTCATTCAGTAAAACTTCTACTCATGTCCTCAAAACTTCTTGGTGTCATTGGGGTTATTCTACTGGGAAATGCTCCTCTTATTGACAAATGGCTCTTTCTACTGGTAGAATTTCAAGAAAACTGAATAGAGATCTTATCTGAATCCATGGTTAGTTCAATTCCTCTCAGGTGCCTAATCATCAGAAGCAAAATGGAATACAAACGTTCAACATTAAAGGTTGAGTTGTACCACCAGTAGGTGCCTCTATCCATGCACCCAGGAAATAACCAGTATATCATAATCGTACAATTAAACAATATTTCACTGATAAATCACACAGGAATCTCATTACCACAACTGCTAGGAGTGCAAAAGTTACACCACTTCAAGTTGAAGCCAAAGTGTACTATATAAATTAACATAAAGACATGTGTGCATAGCTAGCTATATCCAGTTAATGTTTAAAGCCAGTATTTGCCAAAAATAGTCATGGAGTCTTCTTCTGACCCCAACAAAAAGTTATAAAAAGAAATTCAGTGGCTCCAGTGAAGCCTCCACATAAAATAACAGCCTAGTGTCCAAAGCACCATCTTGTCACCTCAGACATGGCTCTTAAAAAAATATTCTCTGGCCAATATATCCTCTGCTTGTGTCCATAAAACCCCATACTCGGGCCCATCAGTTCAATACTCTGAATGACAGCCCATATATCCAGGTCCTCAATAATTCGACGTGAGCACCTAAACCGCTACTGAGGCCCACAAACCTTCACTGAAGCCCACAAAACCTATAATATGGCCCATAAATCCTCTACTAGGCCGCTCAAACCATCTACTAAAGCCCTCAAACCTCAACTGAAGCCCACAAAAACTATAATAGGGCCTACAAATTACTACTCAGGCCAACAAAACCTCTATTAAGGCCCTAAAACCTCCACTGAAGCCCACAAAACCTCTATTAAGGCCCTCAAACCATCTACTCAGGCCCACATAAACTACAATAGGACCCATAAACCTCTACTCAGGCCCACAAAACCTCTACTAGGCCCCTCAAACCTCTAGTCAGGCCAACAAAAATTCTACTGAGATCGATAGAACCTCCAGCCAGGCAGTAAGACCTCTTCTTGGTCCTACAACAATTGTACTCATGTCCTAATAAATTCTACTCTGGCCAACATATCCCCAAGTTGGGTCCATAAAACCTCTACTCAGGCCCATCAGTTCAATACTCTAGCCAACAAAACTTCTACTCAGGCAGTAAAACATCTATGCATTCAATAATATTTCTACTACAATGATATACCTGGGACCAGATCATATAGTACCCATGGCCATCACATATATAGTTGTAAGCGTACAAGTTGTTGCTAACGCTTGCGGGCTCGCGTAGCGAGGGCCGCGGGCGAGGGCCTCAGTTGCTGGCTTAGAGCGACGAAGGCGCTCCTTGCCAGCAACTGCGACCATAGCAAACTTTAGGTTGGAATGCAAAAAACACGACACAGCAACTTCGGCCCTCGCAAACTTTCCGTCGCAACGCAAACAACACGACACAGCAACCGCGACCCTCGCAAACTTTACTTAGCAATGCAAACCACATACGAGACACGTTACCTTTCATTACGACCTCGCAAAAATCGGCCGCAATTCGCGAACATGAACAAATTCCAAACACAATAAATACACACAACACATACATAAAAAGCTTACCTACAGCAAGAGGGAGCATCCAGGACCTCAAAAAAGCAACTTACACCTTCATTTAACTGAAAATAAAAGAGTTTAGACACTAAAAAATCTCTAAACGAGAGAAAAAATGGCCGCAGAACAAAACGAAAACGAGGCTACAGCACTCTAAACACGCAAAACACCACAAAAGACCTGCGGATATTCCGCTAAGACGCATACCACACATTACCCGCCATTTTACGAAAATGAGTACACAACTACGCTAACAGATTTGTCTCGGGCACGCACAGTATTACACTGCACACATTCAGCACGCTTACACAGCAGCTCCACACCACTAATGCTGCAGCAACATCAAAACAGATTGCCAGCTCTTCATCACAATGATTCAAAATACGTAAATGATATTCATTTATTAATGTATTATATATTTCATTATTATACACCAAACAGCATTAGCTACCTGACAATTTCATTGCCGTCATTTTTTGACGGGCAATTCGCTAGTCACATATATAGTTATCATAACTGCGGGTTGTCAGAAGTTGTTGCTAACGCTGCGGCCCTCTCGAAGCGAGGGACGCAGTTGCTGGCTAGGAGCGCCAAAGGCGCTCCTTGCCAGCAACTGTGGACCTCGCAAAATTTACGGACTTACGACACACAAATACGAGACGCGGGACATAGACCAAAAAAAAATTACGAACTCGCAAAATTACGACTTTAACGCCCGACCCGCGCGAACCTCAAAACATTCAAAACACAATCACATATATAGTTGTGAGCGTACGGGTCGTTGCTCACGCTTGTGGGCTTGCGTAGCGAGCCCGCGGCCCTCGCGTAGCGAGCCGCGGCCCTCGCGTAGCGAGGTCACTGGGCAAGGGCCTCAGTTGCTGGCATGGAGCGCCGAAGGCGCTCCATGCCAGCAACTGAGGCCCCTCGCGAAGCGAGGGCCTCAGTTGCTGGCGAGGTCACTGGGCACGGGCCTCAGTTGCTGGCGAGGTCACTGGGCAAGGGCCTCAGTTGCTGGCATGGAGCGCCGAAGGCGCTCCATGCCAGCAACTGAGGCCCCTCGCGAAGCGAGGGCCTCAGTTGCTGGCGAGGTCACTGGGCACGGGCCTCAGTTGCTGGCGAGGTCACTGGGCAAGGGCCTCAGTTGCTGGCATGGAGCGCCGAAGGCGCTCCATGCCAGCAACTGAGGCCCCTCGCGAAGCGAGGGACTCAGTTGCTGGCGAGGTCACTGGGCAAGGGCCTCAAACCCTCGCAAACTTCACGTCGCTACTCAAAAAACACGACACACAAATTACGACACTCGCTAAATTTTACGAGGAACGCAAACAACCTACGAAACACGTTACCACACATTACGACCTCGCAAACATCGGACGCAACACGCCGACATACAAACATTTAAAACACAATACATACACACAGCACATACATAAAAACCTTACCTACACCAAGAGGGAGCACCCAGGACCTCAAAAATGCAACTTACACCTCGATTTTACTCGAAATAAAAGACTTTTGAGACTAAAAAAAAATCTAAGCGACAGAAAAAATGGCTGCCGAACAAAACGAAAACGAGGCTACAGCACTCTAAACTCGCAAAACACCACAACAAACTCGCAAAACACCACAAGAAACTCGCAAAACGCCACAAACCACCTACGGATATTCATACCACACAGTGCACACATTCAGCACGCTTACACAGCAGCTCCACACCACTAATGCTGCAGCAACATCAACACAGATTGCCAGCTCTTCATCACAATGCTTCAAAATAGGTACACTATATTCATTTACTAATTTAGCTACCTTACAATTTCATTGCCGTCATTTTTTGACGGGCAATTCGCTAGTGTATTATATATTTCAGTACTACACACCAAACAGCATTAGCTAACTTACAATTTCATTGCCGTCATTTTTTGACGGGCAATTCGCTAGTAAATACACATAACAAACACATAAAAAGCTTACCCACAGCAAGAGGGAGCACCCAGGACCTCTGCAAGTGAAGTTACACCTCTATTTAAGTCCAAATTGAAGAGTTTAGACACCCGAAAATCACCTAAGCAAGAGAAAAAATGGGCGCAGAAAAAAACGAAAACGAGGCTACAGGACCCTAAACACGCAAAACACCACCAAACACCTACGGATTTTCAGAAAAAGCCGGACGACATCTGAAAACAAGGACGCAAAATCATCCACAGCCGCGTACCACACATTAGGCTCCATTTTACAACACTAACTTACACAATGCGGAAGTACCCAGCTACCCTAACGGATTTTCCTCGGGCACGCACACTATTTACACTACACACTGCAAACATTGCTGACACTTACACAGCAGCTCCACAGCACTCAAAACACACATTGTATGATGCAGGAACATGAAAACAGATTGTCAGCTCTTCAGCACAATGCTTCCTGCATATATTACTTCAAAATAGGTAAACTATATTCCTTAGTTAATATATTATTTAGTTCATTACCATACACAAAACAGCATTAGCTCACTTACAATTTGATTGCCGTCATTTTTTGACGAGCAATATTCTAGTATATATTAGAGCCGCTCCACTGAGCTTTTGATTGTGAGGTGTGGAGTCTCCACCTGTTGGTTAAACAAAGTACTACACAAGTTTATTATTAAAGCTGTGATTGTGGTGCACAGTTAAAGGGTTCAAATCAGATTGAACACCACACAACAGTCCCTGTCACCCGCATAATTCAGATACCGGGGATCTTCAATCACCCACATCTTTATACATCAAGATATCAATATATTTATCTGGAAAATGTGATTTAATAAGGGACTGTTGTTAATAATTGCTGCTTATTTTTTTCACTCTAAAGCCATATGACATTGCAGCTTTACGAATAACTGTGTGTCCATTGTTTGTTTACCCAGCTATAATAAAGCTTATTAAATAATAAAAAAAAAAGCTGCCACCTTGGACAGTACCAACATAATTATACAATCATTTTTACAATAGTTATCATTGTTTTCTTAATTCTACTGAATATAAACAAAATGGCTATATGCTAACATATGACGAACGGTAGACAGCGAGGGAGAAAACTGTAAAAGGGGAACACAATCTCCCCCACCCCTGATTAAAATGGTAGTATCCTAGAAATGCGGCTGCCTCGGGAAATTCCGGAAGTGACGTGGTGACAGAGTTGAAGTCGGCGCGGCGCCATGGAGACCGTAGGTAAGATGGCGGCGCTCATGGTTCATGTGGTTTTATTAATACTGGGGAAAGTACTGCAGTAACAATGTGCGGGTTCGTTCATTTTGTTATACAGTTATTATTATTGTTCATAATGAGTATTATTGCTGCAGTAACACCTGAAATCGCGCGCTTATTCTAAAAATACTACACAGTACTTCTCGTAAGTACACAGTGCTGATACCGGCATAATGTAACTACCCCAGGATTGGGTGCTTAGCATTAATAGCTTCTACTAATACAGACAGTCTCTAATATCACAGTGTTATAATACAGACCAGCACTAATACTCCTACACTATACTGTCCTAGCGTCCTACACCAACAGCCCTCTACTGTCCTAGCGTCCTGCACCAACAGCCCTATACTGTCCTAGAGTCCTGCACCAACAGCCCTCTACTGTCCTAGCGTCCTGCACCAACAGCCCTCTACTGTCCTAGCGTCCTGCACCAACAGCCCTCTACTGTCCTAGCGTCCTGCACCAACAGCCCTCCACTGTCCTGGCGTCCTGCACCAACAGCCCTGTACTGTCCTAGCGTCCTGCACCAACAGCCCTCTACTGTCCTAGCGTCCTGCACCAACAGCCTTATACTGTCCTAGCGTCCTGCACCAACAGCCCTCTACTGTCCTAGCGTCCTGCACCAACAGCCCTCTACTGTCCTAGCGTCCTGCACCAACAGCCCTCTACTGTCCTAGCGTCCTGCACCAACAGCCCTCTACTGTCCTGGCGTCCTGCACCAACAGCCCTCTACTGTCCTAGCGTCCTGCACCAACAGCCCTGTACTGTCCTAGCGTCCTGCACCAACAGCCCTCTACTGTCCTAGCGTCCTACACCAACAGCCCTCTACTGTCCTAGCGTCCTGCACCAACAGCCTTATACTGTCCTAGCGTCCTGCACCAACAGCCCTCTACTGTCCTAGCGTCCTGCACCAACAGCCTTATACTGTCCTAGCGTCCTGCACCAACAGCCCTCTACTGTCCTAGCGTCCTGCACCAACAGCCTTATACTGTCCTAGCGTCCTGCGCCAACAGCCCTATACTGTCCTAGCGTCCTGCACCAACAACCCTCTACTGTCCTGGCGTCCTGCACCAACAGCCCTCTACTGTCCTAGCGTCCTGCACCAACAGCCCTCTACTGTCCTGGCGTCCTGCACCAACAGCCCTCTACTGTCCTAGCGTCCTGCACCAACAGCCCTGTACTGTCCTAGCGTCCTGCACCAACAGCCCTCTACTGTCCTAGCGTCCTGCACCAACAGCCTTATACTGTCCTAGCGTCCTGCACCAACAGCCCTCTACTGTCCTAGCGTCCTGCACCAACAGCCCTCTACTGTCCTAGCGTCCTGCACCAACAGCCCTCTACTGTCCTAGCGTCCTGCACCGACAGCCCTCTACTGTCCTGGCGTCCTGCACCAACAGCCCTCTACTGTCCTAGCGTCCTGCACCAACAGCCCTGTACTGTCCTAGCGTCCTGCACCAACAGCCCTGTACTGTCCTAGCGTCCTACACCAACAGCCCTCTACTGTCCTAGCGTCCTGCACCAACAGCCTTATACTGTCCTAGCGTCCTGCACCAACAGCCCTCTACTGTCCTAGCGTCCTGCACCAACAGCCTTATACTGTCCTAGCGTCCTGCACCAACAGCCCTCTACTGTCCTAGCGTCCTGCACCAACAGCCTTATACTGTCCTAGCGTCCTGCGCCAACAGCCCTATACTGTCCTAGCGTCCTGCACCAACAACCCTCTACTGTCCTAGCGTCCTACACCAACAGCCCTCTACTGTCCTAGCGTCCTACACCAACAGCCCTCTACTGTCCTAGCGTCCTGCACCAACAGCCTTATACTGTCCTAGCGTCCTGCGCCAACAGCCCTATACTGTCCTAGCGTCCTGCACCAACAGCCCTCTACTGTCCTAGCGTCCTGCACCAACAGCCCTCTACTGTCCTAGCGTCCTGCACCAACAGCCTTATACTGTCCTAGAGTCCTGCGCCAACAGCCCTATACTGTCCTAGCGTCCTGCACCAACAGCCCTCTACTGTCCTAGCGTCCTGCGCCAACAGCCCTCTACTGTCCTAGCGTCCTGCACCAACAGCCCTATACTGTCCTAGAGTCCTGCACCAACAGCCCTCTACTGTCCTAGCGTCCTGCACCAACAGCCCTGTACTGTCCTAGCGTCCTGCACCAACAGCCCTCTACTGTCCTAGCGTCCTACACCAACAGCCCTCTACTGTCCTAGCGTCCTGCACCAACAGCCTTATACTGTCCTAGCGTCCTGCGCCAACAGCCCTATACTGTCCTAGCGTCCTGCACCAACAACCCTCTACTGTCCTAGCGTCCTACACCAACAGCCCTCTACTGTCCTAGCGTCCTACACCAACAGCCCTCTACTGTCCTAGCGTCCTGCACCAACAGCCTTATACTGTCCTAGCGTCCTGCGCCAACAGCCCTATACTGTCCTAGCGTCCTGCGCCAACAGCCCTATACTGTCCTAGCGTCCTGCGCCAACAGCCCTATACTGTCCTAGCGTCCTGCGCCAACAGCCCTCTACTGTCCTAGCGTCCTGCACCAACAGCCCTCTACTGTCCTGGCGTCCTGCACCAACAGCCCTATACTGTCCTGGCGTCCTGCACCAACAGCCCTATACTGTCCTGGCGTCCTGCGCCAACAGGCCTCTACTGTCCTAGCGTCCTGCGCCAACAGCCCTATACTGTCCTGGCGTCCTGCACCAACAGCCCTCTACTGTCCTGGCGTCCTGCACCAACAGCCCTATACTGTCCGAGCGTCCTGCGCCAACAGCCCTCTACTGTCCTAGCGTCCTGCGCCAACAGCCCTCTACTGTCCTAGCGTCCTGCGCCAACAGCCCTCTACTGTCCTAGCGTCCTGCACCAACAGCCCTCTACTGTCCTGGCGTCCTGCACCAACAGCCCTATACTGTCCTAGCGTCCTGCGCCAACAGCCCTCTACTGTCCTGGCGTCCTGCACCAACAGCCCTCTACTGTCCTGGCGTCCTGCACCAACAGCCCTATACTGTCCTAGCGTCCTGCGCCAACAGCCCTGTACTGTCCTAGCGTCCTGCACCAACAGCCCTCTACTGTCCTAGCGTCCTGCACCAACAGCCCTCTACTGTCCTGGCGTCCTGCACCAACAGCCCTCTACTGTCCTAGCGTCCTGCACCAACAACCCTATACTGTCCTGGCGTCCTGCACCAACAGCCCTATACTGTCCGAGCGTCCTGCGCCAACAGCCCTCTACTGTCCTAGCGTCCTGCGCCAACAGCCCTCTACTGTCCTAGCGTCCTGCGCCAACAGCCCTCTACTGTCCTAGCGTCCTGCACCAACAGCCCTCTACTGTCCTGGCGTCCTGCACCAACAGCCCTATACTGTCCTAGCGTCCTGCGCCAACAGCCCTCTACTGTCCTGGCGTCCTGCACCAACAGCCCTATACTGTCCTGGCGTCCTGCACCAACAGCCCTATACTGTCCTAGCGTCCTGCGCCAACAGCCCTGTACTGTCCTAGCGTCCTGCACCAACAGCCCTGTACTGTCCTAGCGTCCTGCACCAACAGCCCTCTACTGTCCTGGCGTCCTGCACCAACAGCCCTCTACTGTCCTGGCGTCCTGCACCAACAGCCCTCTACTGTCCCTGTGGCAAAGACCGGGATGATCCTAAATCTCTGTACTCTATGGTAATGCGTGTGGCTGTGTCCTCTTTGTGTGTGTATATATATATATATATCACATATATAGTTGTGAGCGTACGAGTTGTTGCTAACGCTTGCGGGCTCGCGTAGCGAGCCGCGGCCCTCGCGAAGCGAGGGTCGCAGTTGCTGGCAAGTAGCGGCGAAGGCGCCCCTTGCTAGCAACTGCGACCCTTGCAAACACCTAGTACGACCTTGCAAAAATCTGCCGAATCCCGCGGACAGGAAAAAATGAAAAACACAATAAATACACACAACACATACAAAAAGAGCTTACCTACAGCAAGAGGGACCATCCAGGACCTCAATAAATGAAGTTACACCTTAATTTAACTCAAAATAAAAGTTTAGACACTAAAAAATTCTCTTAAGCGAGAGAAAAAATGGCCGCCGAACAAAACGAAAATTAGGCTACAGCACTCTAAACACGCAAAACACCACAAAACACCTACGGATATACCGTTACAGAAGCATACCACACATTATCCTCCATTTTAGAACAATGCGGAAGTACATAGCTACGCCTACGTTTTGTTCTCGCGCATGCACACTATTACACTGCACACATTCATATATATATATATATATAATGTGTATGTGTTTTTTTTTTTTACTTCCAACTTAGGGTTGAGCATAAGGTTAGGATTTGCTTTGTTAGTGTGCTGTATTAATTGGTTTATTTTTTAATATGTAGCTTGCAATGCTACATTTTTGCCAATAGGTGCCGCAGCATTCAGGGTCGATCACTGTGTTTAGCCATGTGGTGCAAGGATTTTGGGAAAGATCCCTATGTGGCAGCCCAGTACTCTAAGCACTAATACTACAGTACCTGTATATCTCTATTACCATCACATTCTCTCCCTTCTGATTCTTCCAAAATAGAGAAACGTAAATTTCGATGCCCCCTGAACTTTGAACCTTTTGCACTGATTGAGGGTTCGGTGACCTCTGACCCTGACACGGAGGTGTGGCTTATCAAGGCACCCACAGACTTTACCCCGGAAAGGTAATGAGTGACCTAGTTATGTGTTTACATGAATACTGTGTGTAATTAGACAGTCATGTACTGTACTCACTGTACTGACCCCGCCCGGACTATTGTACTTACCTGATATACCACTAATAACAATAACAACGCTCTCACCTGCTCCTGTGCTCGTCTGTGTCTTATCCCAGACTGTCTACAGAATCAGGTCATAGACACCCAGATCCTAGACTGTGTACTGAGAGACCACGGGCTCTACAGAATCCGGATATAGACAACAGGTCTTAGCCTGTCTACTGAGAGACACCAGGCTGTCTACAGAATCAGGTCATAGACACCCAGGTCCTAGCCTCTCTACTGAGACACCAAGTGGACTTTATAATCATGTCAGAGACACCCAGGTCCTAGACTGTGTACTGAGAGACACCAGGCTGTCTACAGAATCAGGTCATAGACACCCAGGTCCTAGACTGTGTACTGAGAGACCACGGCCTCTACAGATTCTGGATATAGATAACAGGTCCTAGCCTGTCTACTGAGAGACACCAGGCTGTCTACAGAATCAGGTCATAGACACCCAGGTCCTACACTGTGTACTGAGAGACAACGGGCTCTACAGATTCTGGATATAGACACCAGGCTGTCTACAGAATCAGGACATAGACACCCAGGTCCTAGACTGTGTACTGAGACACCAAGCAGTCTACAGAATCAGGACATAGACACCCAGGTCCTAGACTGTGTACTGAGACACCAAGCAGTCTACAGAATCAGGACATAGACACCCAGGTCCTAGACTGTGTACTGAGACACCAAGCAGTCTACAGAATCAGGACATAGACACCCAGGTCCTAGACTGTGTACTGAGACACCAAGCAGTCTACAGAATCAGGACATAGACACCCAGGTCCTAGACTGTGTACTGAGACACCAAGCAGTCTACAGAATCAGGACATAGACACCCAGGTCCTAGACTGTGTACTGAGACACCAAGCAGTCTACAGAATCAGGACATAGACACCCAGGTCCTAGACTGTGTACTGAGACACCTAGCAGTCTACAGAATCAGGTCATAGACACCCAGGTCCTACACTGTGTACTGAGAGACAACGGGCTCTACAGATTCTGGATATAGACACCAGGCTGTCTACAGAATCAGGACATAGACACCCAGGTCCTAGACTGTGTACTGAGACACCAAGCAGTCTACAGAATCAGGACATAGACACCCAGGTCCTAGACTGTGTACTGAGACACCAAGCAGTCTACAGAATCAGGACATAGACACCCAGGTCCTAGACTGTGTACTGAGACACCAAGCAGTCTACAGAATCAGGACATAGACACCCAGGTCCTAGACTGTGTACTGAGACACCAAGCAGTCTACAGAATCAGGACATAGACACCCAGGTCCTAGACTGTGTACTGAGACACCAAGCAGTCTACAGAATCAGG
Organism: Discoglossus pictus; assembly: GCA_027410445.1. Lineage (NCBI taxonomy): Eukaryota > Metazoa > Chordata > Amphibia > Anura > Alytidae > Discoglossus > Discoglossus pictus. The sequence continues at coordinate 111,071,083 of CM050170.1, read as the reverse complement.
ACATAGACACCCAGGTCCTAGACTGTGTACTGAGACACCAAGCAGTCTACAGAATCAGGACATAGACACCCAGGTCCTAGACTGTGTACTGAGACACCTAGCAGTCTACAGAATCAGGTCATAGACACCCAGGTCCTACACTGTGTACTGAGAGACAACGGGCTCTACAGATTCTGGATATAGACACCAGGCTGTCTACAGAATCAGGACATAGACACCCAGGTCCTAGACTGTGTACTGAGACACCAAGCAGTCTACAGAATCAGGACATAGACACCCAGGTCCTAGACTGTGTACTGAGACACCTAGCAGTCTACAGAATCAGGACATAGACACCCAGGTCCTAGACTGTGTACTGAGAGACAACGGGCTCTACAGATTCTGGATATAGATAACAGGTCCTAGCCTGTCTACTGAGAGACACCAGGCTGTCTACAGAATCAGGCTATAGACATCCAGGTCCTACACTGTGTACTGAGACACCAAGCAGTCTACAGAATCAGGACATAGACACCCAGGTCCTACAGAATCAGGGCATAGACACCCAGGTCCTACAGAATCAGGGCATAGACACCCAGGTCCTACAGCATCAGGGCATAGACACCCAGGTCCTACAGAATCAGGGCATAGACACCCAGGTCCTACAGAATCAGGGCATAGACACCCAGGTCCTACAGAATCAGGGCATAGACACCCAGGTCCTACAGAATCAGGGCATAGACACCCAGGTCCTACAGCATCAGGGCATAGACACCCAGGTCCTACAGCATCAGGGCATAGACACCCAGGTCCTACAGAATCAGGGCATAGACACCCAGGTCCTACAGAATCAGGGCATAGACACCCAGGTCCTACAGAATCAGGGCATAGACACCCAGGTCCTACAGAATCAGGGCATAGACACCCAGGTCCTACAGCATCAGGGCATAGACACCCAGTTCCTAGCCTCTCTACTGAGACACCAGGTGGACTTTATAATCATGTCAGAGACACCCAGGTCCTAGACTGTGTACTGAGTGACATCTATCTACATAATCAGGACATGTACACTCTCATTTCACCTTGTTCTCCCCTCTCTAGTTTGATGTCCCATCGAATCCCACTTTTCGGTCACAAGACCCAGAAGGTTAAAGGTGATGGCCCACCGCGCTTTTACCACATCACAGCCGCCCCTTGTGAAGAACCCATCCCTCTCCGTGCCTTCCTGCCCCATCCCGGGGCATCTGGGCATAAGATCTCATGTGCTCCTCCTTTACAAGGCATCATCTCCATCGCAGAAACTTTCAAGGATCCCCCAGCCTTGCACCCCATCCCAGACAGACCCCGGCTGCAGCTCCCAGAGGGACTACAACAAAGATTTTGCCCGTTTGGGGCTACTGCACCGAAAAGAGGGCAGGAAATCCCAGAAACACACACAAAGAAAAAGAAGAAATCCAAGAAACGTAGGAGAGAAGAGGAGGCAAGCCTCTAAAAATGGAGGGTGGGGGCAATAAAATCATATCTTGATATTGTAATACTCATTGTGGCCACTGGGTGTCAGTGTAAGTGCAGGAATAAATCTTACTTTATGTACATAAAGGGACAACCTTATATTGTAATATAAGGCTGTATACTTGCATGTAATCATATAGGGAAATGGCTCAGAGGGACTTGAAAATGAACCGCTGGAAGTTACATTTTATGATAAAAAGTAAAAGTTTAATGGCTATAAACTGTAAGGATTTAGTTTAAAACAAATTCTTCCATTCAAAATTGTATAAAAATAGAGGAAGTTTATAACTTAGGTGCTGTCAGGACCAGAGACCTGCGATTATTAGACTTTTAGCAATTCAAGATATTCTGTTATTATTTTTTGTAACATTATGAAACAGCTAAAAAGCATCAAATATAAAAAAAATGTTTTACATAATTTCTATTTGCTGTTGGCTGCTCTATATGATTGTGCAGATTAGTATGCGAGTTCAGTTCATTTAATTAAGGGCTGGTGTAATATTCATGTAGCCAAGGCCAATTACATAGTTACATAGTAAATGAGGTTGAAAAAAGACTTTCAGTCCATCAAGTTCAACCTTTTAAGATCTCCTCTGATCTGCATTATGTGGATTAGTTGTTAAATAATTGATCCAGAGGAAGGCAAATAGAAAAAAATCCAAGTGAAACTTTGCCAATCGTCTCAAAGGGGAAAAAAATAATTCCTTCCTGACCCCAGATACTGGTGATCAGATTCCTCCCTAGATCAATACTCCCTCTCTAATTATCCATGATAACCCTGAATGCCCTTTTTGATAAGAAATAAATCCAGTCCCCTTTTAAAGTTATCTATCGAATCCGCTGTCACCACCTCCTCTGGTAGAGAATTTTACAGATTAACCACCGTTACTGTGAAGAACCATTTTCTTTCTTTAAGGTGGAATCTTTTTACTTCTAACCTCAAGGGATGTCCTCTTGTCAGTTGAAAACCAGTTGGCACAAATAGCTCACTTGACAAATCTTTATACTGACCCTGGATGTATTTATATAAGGTAATCTTATCTCCTCTTAGACACCTTTTTTCTAGAGAAAATAAGTTTAACTTGGCTAGTCTTTCTTAATAACTTAGCCCCTCCATTCCCCTTATTAGTTTTGTTGCCCTTCTCTGTACTTTTTCCAGCTCTAAAATGTCCTTTTTATGTAGTGGTACCCAAAATTGTACTCCATATTCCAAATGAGGGCATACTAGGGCTTTGTATAGTGGCACAATTATATTTGCTTCCCTGGCTTCTATACCCTTCTTAATACATGCTAATATTTTATTTGCCTTTGCAGCTTGGCATTGAGTACTACTACCTAGGTGGTTGTCCACAAGTACTCCCCAATATTGGATACCCCTATATTTGCTCCATCGAGATTATAAATTGCATAGCTATTTTTCCTTCCCAGATGAATCACTTTACATTTATTTGTATTAAATCTCATCTGCCATTTAGATGCCCATTCATCTAATTTATGTAAATCCATTTGGAGGGAAATTACATCATTATCTGATTTAATCATCTTGCACAACTTTGTGTCCTCAGCAAAAATGGAGACACTTATTTTCCAATCCTACTTATAAGTCATTAATAAATATGTTAAAAAGGAGAGGACCTGATACTGATCCCTGAGGAACCCCACTTACCACATTAGACCAATCGGAGTATGTTCCATTTACAACAACCCTTTGCTTCCTGTCTTTTAGCCAGCTCTCAATCCATGAACAGATATGTACTGTCATTCATGTATCCCTTAGTTTGCACACTAGTCTTCCATGTGGCACTGTATCAAAAGCCTTTGCAAAATCCAAAAAGACTACATCCACTGAGTTGCCTTGATCCAGGTTCCTACTAACCTCCTCATAGAAACTAATTAGGTTTGTTTGAAATGACCTATCCCTCATAAATCCATGTTGGGTCCTACTTATAGTCTTGCTTGAATAGACATATTCTTGTATATTATCCCTTATTAACCCTTCTAAAAGCTGTCCCACTACAGAAGTGAGGCTCACTGGTCTATAATTCCCTGGATTTGCTCTTGCTTCCTACTTAAATATATGTATCACCTCTGCTTTTCGCCAGTCATCTGGTAGCGACCCAGTGTTGAATGAATCTGAGGGGATTTATTTATTTATATATATATATATATATATACAAAATTAAATAAATATTGGCCTGAGACTTGCTATCTTAAAGTAGTTCTTCCTTAGCAGCAAGCTTCTGCTCTGGGTCTGTCATTGATGAATGATTGTTTGACCTCTTAACTAAATAGATTTTTCCTAAAGCCGTTTAAACCTTTCTCAGCCAATCCACCCCCCCCCCCCCCCCCGCCCCCCCCCCCCGTAATGCGAGTGGAGTCAAACAGCTGAACTGGAGGCTGGTCTTTGAAAGTGATTTTATTATTATATGTTGTTATAAATCATTAATTAATATTTTTTAGGAATATTATTAATGATCAGTGTACAATTAAATCATTAGGAAATATATATACATATAAACATAGTAAAAAGCCAAATAGTGTTTATTTGCTATAAAAATGAATTTGTATTTACATAATGGTCTTTGGTGAGGTCACCAATCTCTGAACGTGTGCTCTGATGTCATAGTCCTGCTAATGACTCCATAGACACTCCACTGGAATGTTTTGGGAACTCTGTACTCCTTATGTCATAAAGGTTTTTCCTTGTCCCCTTCTGCTTCATCTGATGACATCATGCTGTTTCTTGATGACATCACTGCGGTTTCGGTGGGCATCATTGGGGGTTTTGATGTCTCTGGCATTGGATTGTCTTCATCTGATGATGTCCCTGGGGTCTCCTGCATTGGCGTGTTTTCTTCTTCTTCTCCTGCTGATGTCACATCGCTTGATGGCTTCAGGCAGCCTCGGTAGACACCACTCTTCTCCATTGCCCTCCGTAGTCTCTCCCAGCCTCCCTCCGCCCCCTGGAGAGCTTGGTTGTAGAGTCTGGTGTGGGCCCTGAGTTCTCGAATGGATCGTTGGGTTTCCCGGTTCCGATGCATGAGGGCAATGGAGCGGAGGGATATTTCCAGAAGAGCAGGGGGTGGGCGGCTGGGTGACATAGGAGGTGTACAGCTGGGAGCAGGAGAAGTGGCAGGGGGTGGTGTGGGTGCTGGGGCAATGCGGGGTGCAATCCGAGGGTAGGAACGCAAGATGGGGAGGTAGGAGGTGGAGGAAGGGCGTTTACGGTGTCGTCGAATTGGCGGCTGTAGCAGGAGTAGCCGTGTCTGGAAGATGGAGAGCAATGTTTAGAAATCATTTAGAGGTATAGCCTCTCGCCGTCCCTCTTTGTCTTCCTCTCCACCCTCTCTTGCTCCTTTCCTCTTTTTTTTCCCACCTTTCGCTCTCCCTTGTTTCCCATTTGCCACCACCCCTTTCTCTCTCATTTACCCTGTCGTTCTATCTCCATTTGCCACCTCCCCTCTCGCTCTATCATTTACACTGTTCTTCCATCTCTATTCACTCACCCTATCATTTACCTTTTCCTCCCTCTATCTCCATTCACCACCCCTCTTCACACTCTATCATTTACTGTGTCCTTCTTCAATCTCCATCTCTATTTGCCACCTCCCATCTCGCCCTATCATTAACATTCTCATTCTTCCATCTCCATTCACCTCCTCCCCCACTCTCTCCATCATATTCTCTTTCCTTCTTCCATCTCTCTATTTGCCATCTTCACTCTCGCCCTATCATTTACCTTGTCCTTTCTCCATCCCCTCTTCCTCCATCATTTATCCTGTCCTCCTTCCATCTCTAGTTTTGGCCAACACATTAACTCTGTCTTCTATGCACCAGTTAACAGCTTCCTCTCTATACCTTTCTCCTATCCAGTCTCTCACCTGTTTTACTACCACATTCTGGAGTATATAGATGGGAGCGTATAACGCCTTTGTTGCTTCTTGAGTTATGTCCGATGGAGTGATGGCCACCTTGACAGATGAATCTTCACAACTGAGACCATCAGAGCTATTGTCTGTGGGGGGCAGAACCAAGAGAAGGGATCAGATAGATAGGAGCAATAGAGAGGAGAGAAAGATAGAAGAGAATGGTGACATGGAGGGATAGAGAAATAGGATAGATGAAAAAGGAGGAGCAATTGGCTATAAAGGAGGAAAGATGAAACCAGGAAGAATGTGATATAAAGGAGAAACGAGGAAATAACGGAGGAGAACTAAAAGAAGAGGAATAATGTGCTGTAAAGGAGGAGGGATGAAATAAGTAATAGATTACAAAGGAGGATTAATGAAAAAGGAGGAGGGATGAAATAAGTAATAGATTACAAAGGAGGATTAATGAAAAAGGAGGAGGGATGAAATAAGTAATAGATTACAAAGGAGGATTAATGAAAAAGGAGGAGGGATGAAATAAGTAATAGATTACAAAGGAGGATTAATGAAAAAGGAGGAGGGATGAAATAAGTAATAGATTACAAAGGAGGATTAATGAAAAAGGAGGAGGAATAGGTTATAAAGGAGGAGTGATGAAATAGGAATAATGTGCTATAAAGGAGGAGAGCTGAAATAGGAGGAGCAATTGTCTATAAAGTAGAAGGGATGAAATAGGAATAATGTGCTATAAAGGAGGAGAGCTGAAATAGGAGGAGCAATTGTCTATAAAGCAGAAGGGATAAAATAGGTGGATGAATTGTCTATAAAAGAGGAGGGATGAAATAGGAGGAATAAGCTATAAAGGCCGAGGGGTGAAATAGGCGGAGGAATAGGCTATAAAGGAGGAGGGATGAAATAAGAAGAAGTATGTGATATAAGGGAGGAGAGATGTAATAGGAGGAGGAAATAGGCAGAGGGATTGGCTGTAAAGGAGGAGGAGGAAATGGCTATTGAGGAGGGAGGAAATAGGAGGAATAATGTGATATAAAGGAGGAGGGATGAAATAAGAAGAGGAATGTAATATAAGGGAGGAGAGATGACATAGGAGGAGGAAATGGCTATTAAGGAGGAGGGATGAAATAGGCAGAGGGATTGGATGTAAAGGAGGTAGGAGGAGGAAGAAATGGTTATTGAGAAAGGATGAAATAGGAGGAATAGTGTGCTATAACGGAGGAGGGATGAAATAGGAGGAATAATGTGCTATAAAGGAGGAGGGATGAAATAGGAGGAATAATGTGCTATAACGGAGGAGGGATGAAATAGGAGGAATAATGTGCTATAAAGGAGGAGGGATGAAATAGGAGGAATAATGTGCTATAAAGGAGGAGGGATGAAATAGGAGGAATAATGTGCTATAAAGGAGGAGGGATGAAATAGGAGGAATAATGTACTATAAAGAAGTGTGGATTTAATAGGAGGAATAATGTACTATAAAGAAGTGTGGATTTAATAGGAGGAATAATGTACTATAAAGAAGTGTGGATTTAATAGGAGGAATAATGTACTATAAAGAAGTGTGGATTTAATAGGAGGAATAATGTACTATAAAGGAAGAGGGATGAAATAGGAGGAATAATGTGCTCTAAAGGAAGAGGGATGAAATAGGAGGAATAATGTACTATAAAGAAGTGTGGATTTAATAGGAGGAATAATGTACTATAAAGAAGTGTGGATTTAATAGGAGGAATAATGTACTATAAAGAAGTGTGGATTTAATAGGAGGAATAATGTGCTATAAAGGAAGAGGGATGAAATAGGAGGAATAATGTGCTATAAAGGAAGAGGGATGACATAGGAGGAATAATGTGCTCTAAAGGAAGAGGGATGAAATAGGAGGAATAATGTGCTCTAAAGGAAGAGGGATGAAATAGGAGGAATGAAATGAGAGGGGGAGCTATAAAGGAGGAAAGATGTGCACTATATTTATATAAAGGAGGAGGTAGGTTCGATGTAGGAGGGTAGAAGTCCATTAATTGTGATACTAACCTGAGTACCCAGAATCCTTCTCACTCTCGCCCCGTGCCGGCTCCTTGTCCTCTTGGGGCTGTTTGTCCATCTCATTCTCCTGAAGTGTCTCAGTCTCTGTGTTAGAGGGTGCCATGGCTAAGAAGACATGAGACAGACATGAGACATACATACAATACCTCTCTTCTTTATCTCTCTTCTCCACCTCTAGCTTTTCTCATATTCTATTTTTTCATACTTTCGTTCTATGTCTCTCATTTCTCCTGTATCTTATTTCTCCAGGTCTGTCATTTATCCCTGTCTGTCATTTATCTCTCCTCTCTGTCTCTCTTTCATTCTCTCATTCCCTCTCTTTCTATTTTTTCCCTCTCTCTCCTCTTCTACTTTCTCTCTTCCATTAGTCTCTTCCTCTAACCCCTCATTGTTTCTCTCACATTCTCCATATCCACTCTGTCTCTTCTCATTTTCTCTCTTCCATTTCTCTCTCCCCTTTGCCTTGTTCTCTCTCTTTCTTATTTCTGTCTCTTGTTATCTCTCTCTCTCTACCCTGACTCCCTCCCTCTCTCTCTGTGGTCACTTTCAGACCTCTTCTTGTCTCTCTCTCTTTCCTATGTCTCCCTCTTTCTCTTCCCTATGTCTCCCTCCCTCTCTCTCTTTTTCAGACCTCTCCCTGTCTCTCTCTCTTTCCTATGTCTCTCTCTCTGCAGTCTTTTTCAGACCTCTCCCTGTCTCTCTCTCTTTTCTATGTCTCTCTCTCTGCAGTCTTTTTCAGACCTCTCCCTGTCTCTCTCTTTCCTATGTCTCCCTCCCTCTCTCTCTCTCTGCGGTCTTTTACAGACCTCTCCCTGTCTCTCTCTTTCCTATGTCTCTCTCTCTGCGGTCTTTTTCAGATCTCTCCCTGTCTCTCTCTTCCTATGTCTCCATCCCTCTCTCTCTGCAGTCTTTTTCAGACCTCTCCCTGTGTCTCTCTTCCCTATGTCTCCCTCCCTCTCTGCTGTCTTTTTCAGACCTCTCCCTGTCTCTCTCTCTTTCCTATGTCTCTCTCCCTCTCTCTCTGCTGTCTTTTTCAGACCTCTCCCTGTGTCTCTCTTCCCTATGTCTCCCTCCCTCCCTCTCTGCTGTCTTTTTCACACCTCTCCCTGTCTCTTTCCTATGTCTCCCTCCCTCTCTCTCTGCTGTCTTTTTCAGACCTCTCCCTGTCTCTCTCTCTTTCCTATGTCTCCCTCCCTCTCTCTCTGCTGTCTTTTTCAGACCTCTCCCTGTCTCTCTCTCTTTCCTATGTCTCTCTCCCTCTCTCTCTGCTGTCTTTTTCAGACCTCTTCCTGTGTCTCTCTTCCCTATGTCTCCCTCCCTCCCTCTCTGCTGTCTTTTTCAGACCTCTCCCTGTCTCTCTCTCTTCCCTATGTCTCCCTCCCTCTCTGCTGTCTTTTTCAGACCTCTCCCTGTCTCTTTCCTATGTCTCCCTCCCTCTCTCTCTGCTGTCTTTTTCAGACCTCTCCCTGTCTCTCTCTCTTTCCTATGTCTCTCTCCCTCTCTCTCTGCTGTCTTTTTCAGACCTCTCCCTGTGTCTCTCTTTCCTATGTCTCTCTCCCTCTCTCTCTGCTGTCTTTTTCAGACCTCTCCCTGT
>CM050170.1:110782071-111057071 GCA_027410445.1 Discoglossus pictus | reverse complement strand
GAGTATTATATCTTTTATTTTTATTTGTTATTTTAGTTTGTTAAATATTTTACATTTTTATACCTTGTTATATTTTATATTTATATTGCGTGATATATATTTTTTATTTGGTGTGTTATATTTTTATTGTGCAATATATTTTGAATCTAAAGCCATCTTTATGTATGTTGAGCTAGATTAAAATCTTTATGGTAGCAACAATTAGTTTTTGGCATTAGATGACTCTTTAGGAGTCTATTATTATTATTATTACTATTATTATCATGTTTCATTTATAAGTAGCCAAACCATAGCCAAACCATTACAGAAGGTGCAGAGCACCAGGCAGAAAGCAAAGCATTGTACAGGAGATGCTACATAATACCAAACTGTTAGAGAAGGTGCAGAGTGCCAGGCAGAAAGCAAAGCATTGTGAGAAGATCCTACATAATACCAAACTGTTGGAGAAGGTGCAGAGTGCCAGGCAGAAAGCAAAGCATTGTACAGGAGATCCTACAGAATACCAAACTGTTACAGAAGGTGTAGAGTGCCATGCAGAAAGCTCCAGGCAGAAAGCAAATAATTGTAAACGAGGTCCTACATAATACCAAACTGTTAGAGAAGGTGCAGAGCGCCAGGTAGAAAGCAATGCATTGTGCAGGAGATGCTACAGAATACCAAACTGTTGGAGAAGGTGCAGAGTGCCAGGCAGAAAGCAAAGCATTGTACAGGAGATCCTACAGAATACCAAACTGTTACAAAAGGTGTAGAGTGCCAGGTAGAAAGCAATGCATTGTACAGGAGATGCTACATAATACCAAACTGTTAGAGAAGGCGCAGAGCTCCAGGCAGAAAGCAAAGCATTGTACAGGAGATGCTACATAATACCAAACTGTTAGAGAAGGCGCAGAGCTCCAGGCAGAAAGCAAATCATTGTAAACGAGGTCCTACATAATACCAAACTGTTAGAGAAGGTGCAGAGTGCCAGGCAGAAAGCAAAGCATTGTGAGAAGATCCTACATAATACCAAACTGTTGGAGAAGGTGTAGAGTGCCATGCAGAAAGCAAAGCATTGTACAGGAGATCCTACATAATACCAAACCATTGGAGAACGTTCAGAGCTCCAGGCAGAAAGCAAAGCATTGTACAGGAGACCTACAGAATGCTAAACAGTTAGAGAAGGTGCAGAGTGCCAGGCAGAAAGCAAAGCATTGTACAAGAGACCTACAGAATGCCAAACTGTTAGAGAAGGTGCAGAGTGCCAGGCAGAAAGCAAAGCATTGTACAGGAGATCCTACAGAATGCCAAACTGCTAAAGAAGGTGTAGAGTGTCAGGCAGAAAGCAAAGCATTGTACAGGAGATCCTACAGAATGCCAAATGGCTAGAAAAGGCGCAGAGCACCAGGCTGAAAGCAAAGCATTGTACAAGAGACCTACAGAATGCCAAACTGTTAGAGAAGGTGCAGAGTGCCAGGCAGAAAGCAAAGCATTGTACAGGAGATCCTACAGAATGCCAAATGGCTAGAAAAGGCGCAGAGCACCAGGCTGAAAGCAAAGCATTGTACAAGAGACCTACAGAATGCCAAACTGTTAGAGAAGGTGCAGAGTGCCAGGCAGAAAGCAAAGCATTGTACAGGAGATCATAATGAATACCAAACCATTAGAGAACATTCAGAGCTCCAGGCAGAAAGCAAAGTACTGTGCAGGAGATCCTACAGAATGCCAAACCTTTAGAGAAGGTGTAGAGCACCAGGTAGAAAGCAAAGCATTGTGCAGGAGATCCTGCAGAATGCCAAACTATTAGAGAAGGTGCAGAGCGCCAGGTAGAAAGCAAAGCATTGTGCAGGAGATCCTACAGAATGCTAAACCGTTAGAGAAGGTGCAGAGCTCCAGGTAGAAAACAAAGCATTGTACAGGAGATCCTACATAATGCCAAACAGTTAGAGAAGGTGCAGAGCGCCAGGGAGAAAGCAATGCATTGTGCAGGAGATGCTACAGAATGCCAAACTGTTAGAAAAGGTGCAGAGTGCCAGGCAGAAAGCAAAGCATTGTACAGGAGATCCTACAGAATACCAAACTATTAGAGAAGGTGCAGAACGCCAGGCAGAAAACAAAGCATTGTGCAGGAGATCCTACAGAATGCCAAACGGTTAGAGAAGGTGCAGAGCGCCAGGTAGAAAGCAATGCATTGTGCAGGAGATGCTACAGAATGCCAAACCTTTAGAGAAGGTGTAGAGCACCAGGTAGAAAGGAAAGCATTGTGCAGGAGATCCTGCAGAATGCCAAACTATTAGAGAAGGTGCAGAGCGCCAGGTAGAAAGCAAAGCATTGTGCAGGAGATCCTACAGAATGCTAAACCGTTAGAGAAGGTGCAGAGCTCCAGGTAGAAAACAAAGCATTGTACAGGAGATCCTACATAATGCCAAACAGTTAGAGAAGGTGCAGAGCGCCAGGGAGAAAGCAATGCATTGTACAGGAGATCCTACAGAATACCAAACTGCTAAAGAAGGTGTAGAGTGCCATGCAGAAAGCAAAGCATTGTACAGGAGATCCTACAGAATACCAAACTGCTAAAGAAGGTGTAGAGTGCCAGGCAGAAAGCAAAGCATTGTGCAGGAGATCCTACAGAATGCCAAACTGCTAAAGAAGGTGCAGACTGCCAGGCAGAAAGCAAAGCATTGTGCAGGAGATCCTACAGAATGCCAAACTGCTAAAGAAGGTGTAGAGTGTCAGGCAGAAAGCAAAGCATTGTGCAGGAGATCCTACAGAATACCAAACTGCTAAAGAAGGTGCAGAGTGTCAGGCAGAAAGCAAAGCATTGTGCAGGAGATCCTACAGAATACCAAACTGCTAAAGAAGGTGTAGAGTGCCAGGCATAAAGCAAAGCATTGTACAGGAGATCCTACAGAATGCCAAACTGCTAAAGAAGGTGCAGAGTGCCAGGCAGAAAGCAAAGCATTGTGCAGGAGATCCTACAGAATGCCAAACTGCTAAAGAAGGTGCAGAGTGCCAGGCAGAAAGCAAAGCATTGTACAGGAGATCCTATAGAATACCAAACTGCTAAAGAAAGTGTAGAGTGTAGAGTGCCAGGCATAAAGCAAAGCATTGTACAGGAGATCCTACAGAATACCAAACTACTAAAGAAAGTGTAGAGTGTAGAGTGCCAGGCATAAAGCAAAGCATTGTACAGGAGATCCTACAGAATGCCAAACTGCTAAAGAAAGTGTAGACTGCCAGGCAGAAAGCAAAGCATTGTACAGGAAATCCTACAGAATGCCAAACTGCTGAAGAAGGTACAGAGTGCCAGGCAGAAAGCAAAGCATTGTGCAGGAGATCCTACAGAATGTCAAACTGCTAAAGAAGGTGCAGAGTGCCAGGCAGAAAGCAAAGCATTGTGCAGGAGATCCTACAGAATGTCAAACTGCTAAAGAAGGTGCAGAGTGCCAGGCAGAAAGCAAAGCATTGTACAGGAGATCCTACAGAATACCAAACTGCTAAAGAAGGTGCAGAGTGTCAGGCAGAAAGCAAAGCATTGTACAGGAGATCCTATAGAATACCAAACTGCTAAAGAAGGTGCAGAGTGCCAGGCAGAAAGCAAAGCATTGTACAGGAAATCCTACAGAATACCAAACTGCTAAAGAAGGTGTAGAGTGTCAGGCAGAAAGCAAAGCATTGTACAGGAAATCCTACAGAATACCAAACTGCTAAAGAAGGTGCAGAGTGCCAGGCAGAAAGCAAAGCATTGTGCAGGAGATCCTACAGAATACCAAACTGCTAAAGAAAGTGCAGAGTGCCAGGCAGAAAGCAAAGCATTGTGAACCACTAGAGAGGCCGCAGATTGCTATGGAGAGAGGAAGACAAGTGTAATATAGCCGGCAGAACGCCACACTACTAGAGAGGGTACAGATCATTACTCTAAGAAAAAAGGCCAAACACTAAAGTGCTGGGAGGAGTTTTTAACTAATTTCCTTAATCAAGTCATGGAGCGTCCACCATCTCCACCTCCATCTGTAGACTCTTTTTAATTAAGGTACAGAGAGAAATATCCAGGACACTGCAGTAGGACCATACACAGTGGAGGTTTCACTGGACTAGCTGATCGGACTAGCTGATCTCTCTCTCTATATATCTCTATCCCCCTCCTCTCCTCTCCTCTCTCTGTATACTCCTCCCCTCCATGCATCGTGTCTGTGGTGTGTATTTATGAACCTGTTTATGTGTTTGTATCCCTGGCCCCCCTCCTCAAGCATCGTGTCACTGTGTGTGACCAGGACTGACGTCCAGAGAACAGCCGCACTGCCATGTGCTTCCAGGGATTAACCCATAGGAGAAAGGGAGAGGGAGGGAGAGAAGGGAAAGAAAAGGGATATATAGAGAGGATAGGGATAGAAAGAGAGGAGATAAAAGTGACAGAGAAGAGAGACATAGATAGAACAGAAAAAAAGGGGAGGAAGAGTGATAGGAAAGGGAGAATGAGTGTGAGAGAGAACAAAAGAAGGAATGGAGGCTGTGAGAGAGAAAAAAGGAGGGGAAATGAGAAAAGACAGATAATCATGGAGAAGAATGTAAAGAAATGGAGAAGGGAGTGAAGATGATCAAAAAGAGAGGACACAGAGAGAGTGCTGGAGGAGAGAAGCATAGTGAGAGGTGTGAGAGTGTAATGGGAGCGCTCTCCATGCTAAGCCTCTCTAATCCCTCAGTAATGTGATATATACACATGTACAGAGAGAGTCCAAACACTCACACATGGAGGGGGACAGTCTGTGGGCCCCGCCTGATCGCAATAGGCCCTTGCATTGCACGCAGTTCCCTTCCATGAGATCCATGCTTGCCACGCCAACAGTGCCCCCTCCATACAAGCAAGTCACTCTCCATGCCAGCATTCCACCACTTTCATTCCAACAATGCCCTGTCTCATCAATTAAATACCCCCTTCATTCCAGTGATGCCCCTCCATGCCAGTCATGCCAGCCATGCATTGATACCCACTAATATAATCCATGCCCCCTCCATGTCAGCAATATCTCTTTACATGCTTGCTAGTACAGCAATGCCCTTTCCATGCAGATATGTCTGTTGATACCTTCCATGCCCCCTCCATGCTAGCAATATGTTTCCCCATACCAATGAAGCCCCTACATGCTAGTTAAGTCCTCTCCATGCTATCAATACATCTCTCCATACCAGCAATGCACCACCATACCAGCTTTGCCCCCTACATGACATTGATGGCATAAAGGAAGGGTAAGTGCCATCTATGTCCCCTATCATGGACTGGTATACACCCTCCATGCCAGTGATGCCTCTGTGCCAGTGATGCCTCACCCCTCCAGCTATGCCCCTTTCATGAGGTTGATGGCATAAAGAGAGCATAAATACAAGCTGTGTACCCTATCATGCACAGAAATATCACCACCATGCCAGTAATACTCCTCCATACCCATAATACCCCTCTATGCCAGCAATGCCCCATATTATATAATATTATCGTGCACTCTCCTCCTCCCTCCGCTCTTTTACACAGTTGTGTAATGTTATGACTGTACAGTGTAAGAGAAAGAGAGACAGCCGCAAGGTACACAGCACTCTCCCAGACACGCCTCTATATGTCCCAGGACGCTCGCCAAATAGAACAGGAAAGAACTTCTAGTCAATGGAGTGCGGCCAAGAGTACAGTGTGTTCACTGGGAGCACGCGTGTGGGAACATCACCTGTACATAACAACGTGTTAAATGTACTGAGGCTTAACATACAATTATACGGCCAATCACAGCTCACCCGCTGTTCATGCCCCTATCAGGTATAAAACCTCAGCCCTCTCTGGCACTGGCCCATACCAAGCCTGGCACGTGGGAATTCCCTTACTGTATTCACTCTTACTGGGTCATGCCCTACATATATACCCAGGACTTTATGTCATTATCCTGGGGGGCACAGGGTGGGTAGTGGACAAACACAATCAAATGGGCAGACCAGATTGGCATTTACAATTTGCATCTGCTGTAAATTATTGTTTTTTAGGTTAATTTTAATTGAGAGAGAAGTGAGGGGCAGAGGAGAGAGGGGAAGATGAAGGAGAGAAGATATGAAGAGGATTTGAGAGGGAGTAAATTAGTGAGAAAAAAACGGTTAGAGAAGAAGGGAAAAGGAAAGGATGAAGAGGGGTATGGAGAGGGGTGATGTTGAGAGGGACAGGGAAGTGAGAGATGTGGAGAGACACATGGGGGATTTTGAGAGGTAGAGGGAAGTGAGAGATGTGGAGAGACACATGGGGGATTTTGAGAGGGAGAGGGAAGTGAGAGATGTGGAGAGACACATGGGGCATGCTGAGCGGGAGAGGGGACTAAAACATTTGGAGAGACACATGGGGCATGTTGAGAGCGAGAGGGGAGTGAGAAATGTGGAGAGACACATGGGCATATGGAGAGATAAGAGGAGGGAGGCCAGAGGTGAAAAGATATGGGGATATTTAGAGATAGAAGGGGACGGAATTAAGAGGTGTGAGAAGCATATAGAGAACAGGAGAGATGGGGAGGGAAGTGGCAGATCTAGGGAGTAAATTAGTGAGAAAAAAACGGTTAGAGAAGAAGGGAAAAGGAAAGGATGAAGAGGGGTATGGAGAGGGGTGATGTTGAGAGGGACAGGGAAGTGAGAGATGTGGAGAGACACATGGGGGATTTTGAGAGGGAGAGGGAAGTGAGAGATGTGGAGAGACACATGGGGCATGCTGAGCGGGAGAGGGGACTAAAACATTTGGAGAGACACATGGGGCATGTTGAGAGCGAGAGGGGAGTGAGAAATGTGGAGAGACACATGGGCATATGGAGAGATAAGAGGAGGGAGGCCAGAGGTGAAAAGATATGGGGATATTTAGAGATAGAAGGGGACGGAATTAAGAGGTGTGAGAAGCATATAGAGAACAGGAGAGATGGGGAGGGAAGTGGGAGATCTGGGGAGACGGGATGTGGAGAAAGAAGGGAAGTGAGAGATGAGGGCAGACATGGGGCATAGGGAAATGTGATGATGCGAGTGGTAGGGGGCTATTACTGCCTCTTGCTCCATTTACAACTCCCAAAGGGCAATAAAAACTAATTTAAAACGTTATGGCCAGCTCTTTGATCATGTCTGAAGGACTAAGATAGGGGCTAGGGAATACCTGGGACTTGCAGCACTATCACATGAGCCGTGTATCAGTCACCTTATATCAATAACAGCATATACATTGCAATAAACAAACCATGGCAGTAACTATATACACACACATAACATACATGACGTTGAACACAGTAATATTACATGGGGAATTACATACAGGATGAGGCAGGGGGCATATGCCATAAGAAACATGAGCATGGTGGCATTAGAATTCCTCTACTCATTTTTCAATGGGGAAGTCTGTTCTATGGCAGCTCACTGGGCCAAAATCTAAGCCCAGAAAAGCAGTCCATGACAGGAAGATGAGTTATTGGTAAAGAAGCAAGATATTTGGACAGATAAAGTTGATGTGGAGAGAAATAGTTATGTGATGGGGAGAAGTGAAAGAGGAAAATAAGAAATGGTAAGCCAATGGAGAGAGAGAAGTAAGATATATGGAGATGTTAAGAGATATTGGGGTGTGGAGATAAGGGAGGTGGGTGATGGATGATGATGTGAGAGACCTGGGGGAAATGTAGAGAGTTAGAGAGGGAGGAACATGTTGGGGAATAAGTAAATGAAGAGGAAGCTTGGTATATTTGGGACAGAAGGGGAGGAGAGATTGGGAAGGAAATGAGAGAAAGTCAAAGACATTGTGGAGAAAGATGAGTGAAACGTGAAAGGGGTGGAGGAGAGCAGATCTGAGAAAAAATAGAAATTGAGAGGAGAGAAGAGAGAACGCTGAGAGAGGGAGGACATCAGAGGATGCCATGGCATTAAGGTGGTCCATGATGGGTCCAGTTTTGGAGCTATAGACACAGACATTGTTTTTGGGCTCTTGTCTTCAAAGGGATAACATTAAGTTTGTTCATGGAGGTCACACATAAAAATCTTGGCCACAGGTAGGTATCTAGGGTAGAGGTAAAGGGCCTCAATCTTATTAATGGGACCTGTCCTGAAGGTGTAAACAGAGACATTCCCCCAGGGATCTTTTTTTCAAAGCAATATCATTGAGTATTCTCATGGAGGTCATGGATAATAGCCATGGCCAATGCTGCAAAGATGTGTGTAATCAAAGATATACTGTATATTTGATAGTCTTACCAACAGCAAGTGCTGAGTTTGTATCTTCGCATTCTCACTAATATGTTGATTTGTCATATGCTCACTCTTACTAATAACTAGTGTGAAATTGATATCTTCTAATTGTTAGTAACAACTAGTGTTGAGTTGATATCTTATCATTGCCCCTAAAAACTAGTGTTGAGTTGGCATCTTCTCATTCTCACCAATAACTAATGTTGAATTGGTATCTTACATAGTTACATAGTAATTAAGGTTGAAAAAATACTTTCAGTCCATCAAGTTTAACCTTTTAAGATCTCCTCTGATCTGCAATATGCGGATTAGTTATTAATTAATTAGTTGTTGATTAATTGTTAATTAATTATTAATCAACATTTTTTTTATTTTATTATTAATTAATCCAAAGGAAGGCAAACAGAAAAAAAACCAATACAACTTAGCCAATCATCGCAAAGGGAAAACAAATAATTCCTTCCTGACCCCAGATACTGGCGATTGGATTTCTCCCTGGATCAATACAATCTCTCTAATTATCCAGGATAACCCTGAATTCCCTTTTAAATTAGAAATAAATCCAGTCCCCTTTTAAAGTTATCTATCGAATCCACGGTCACCACCTCCTGTGGTAGAGAATTCCACAGATTAACCACCCTTACTGTGAAGAACCCCTTTCTTTCTTTGAGGTGGAATCTTTTTACTTCTAACATCAAGGGATGTCCTCTTGTCAGTTGAAAACCTCTTGGCACAAAAAGCTCCCTTGACGAATGTTTATACTGACCCTGGATGTATTTATATAAGGTAATAATATCTCCTCTTAGACACCTTTTTTCTAGAGAAAATAAGCTTAATTTGGTTAGTCTTTCTTCATAACTTAGCCCCTCCATTCCCCTTATTAGTTTTGTTGCCCTCCTCTGTACCTTTTCCAGCTCTAAAATGTCCTTTTTATGAAGTGGTGCCCAAAATTGTACTCCATATTCCAAATGAGGGCGTACTAGAGATTTGTAGTGGCAGAATTATATCTGCTTCCCTTGCTTCTATACCCTTCTTAATACATGCTAATATTTTATTTGCCTTTGCAGCTGCTGCTTGGCTTTGAGCACTGTTACCTAGGTGGTTGTCCACAAGCACTCCCAAATCCCTTTCAATATCTGATACCCATATATTTTCTCCATTAAGATTATAAATTGCATGGCTATTTTTCCTTCCCAGATGCATCACTTTACATTTCTTCGTATTAAATCTTATCTGCCATTTAGATGCCCATTCCTCAATTTTATGGAAAGCACATCATTATTTCATTTAATTACCTTGCACAACTTTGTGTCATTAGCGAAAATGGAGGCACTACTTTCCAGTCCCACCTCTAAGTCATTAATAAATATGTTAAAAAGGAGAGGACCTAATACTGAACCCTGAGGAACCCCACTTACCACATTAGTCCAATCTGAGTATGTTCCATTGACAACAACCCTTTGCTTCCTGTCTTTTAGCCAGCTCTCAATCCATGAGCAGATATTTACTGCAATTCCTGTATCCCTTAGTTTGCACAATAGTCTTTCATGTGGCACTGTATCAAAAGCCATTTCAAAATCCAAATAGACTACATCCACTGAGTTGCCTTGATCCAGGATCCTACTAACCTCCTCATAGAAACTAATTAGATTTGTTTGACATGACCTATCCTTCATAAATCCATGTTGACTCCTACTTATAATCCTGTTCAAATAGACATATTCTTGTATATTATCCCTTATTAACCCTTCTAAAAGCTTTCCCACTACAGAAGTGAGGCTTACAGGTCTACAATTCCCCGGATTTACTCTTGCTCCCTTTTAAAATATACTGTAGGTGTCACATCTGCTTTTCTCTAGTCATCTGGTAGAGTGAATCTTATAGTATAGTATAGTATTTGAGGTTGAATAAAGACTGTTAGTCCATCAAGTTCAACCTCTTTAGATCTCTTTTGATCTTTTTAATATGTGGACTATTTGTTATTAATTGTTAATTGATCCAGGAAGGCAAACAGAAATAAAACCCATTGAAACTTTGCCAATTGTCTCATAAGGGGAAAAAAAGCAAAATTCCTTCCTGACCCCAGAAACTGGCGATCAAATTACTCCCTGGATCAATATTCCTTTGCTAGTTATCTAGGATAAAATTGAATGCTCTCTTTATTTAAAAATATACAGTATCTAACCCCTTCTTCTCATTCTCACTAACAACTAGTGTTGAGTTGGTATCTTCTAATTCTAACAACTAGTGATGAGTCATATTGTGAGATAATAATGAGATATTGTCTCATTCTTAGTATTACTGAGTTGGCATTTTCTCATTCTCCCTAACGTGTTGACTTGGGTTGGTATCTTCTCATTATCACTAGTATTGAGTTGGTATCTTCTCATTGTCAATAACTAGTTTTGAGTTAATATCTTCTCATTCCCAGTAACTATTATTAAGTTGGTATCTTCTCATTGTCACTAATAACTAGTGTTAAGTTAGTATCAGTAATAACTAGTGTTGAGTTGGTATCTTCTCATTCACAGTAACTATTATTAAGTTGGTATCTTCTCATTGTCACTAATAAATAGTGTTAAGTTGGTATCAGTAATAACTAGTGTTGAGTTGGTATCTTCTCATTGTCACTAACTAGTGTTGAGTTGGTATCATCTCATTCTCAGTAATAACTAGTTTTGTCACGACCCAGAGATGAGCGGCCATGTGCTCTCCAAGACTCTCCTGCTTTAGCTTACAGAGACAATCTCCAGGTTGTGGCTTTGTGTTATCTTTCTCAGCGCCCAGAATGCCTCGGGACCATTTTGCAGGAACTCAGGAAATCACAGGAGCAACACCATTTATCATTCATGAAATGATGAAAATTAAAATCAGATCCCTTTGGTTAGGATACCTCAGAATACAAGAAATAGAAGCACACACTTTGGCTTAGTATGTGAGACTCAATCAGACTTTATTCCCCTTCCACGGATATTTTAAAACAGCACAAAAGAATTCATCCACATGCCCTCGCTCATATTTCCCTTCTCTGTAAGAGGGGTCTGCTTTCTTACTGTGACCTTCCCACCCCATTACTAGGGTTATCAACCCCCCTCACTGGTCACCAGATAATGGCCTGAAAGGGTTCATCTTGTTAGGTCACATCAGATTTTATGGGTGTACTTTGATCACACATGAGGGACTAGGGAGGGAGTAGAGTAACATCTGGGAATTGCATTCCTGTACCAAATACATCAGGAAAAAATGTCTTACATTGTTGTATCTGCAATGTCTAAATAATTCTAATAGTCTATATTCTAATAGTCATTTTTGAAATCTGAAAAACCTCCTTACACCCCAACTCGGGTGTCACGAGATCCCTTGTATGAGCACCAATCCCGGTACATTGACAAGTGTCAACAGGAGAAGACACAGCAATGACATGGTTAATATGTAGATGCTGCTGTCAGTAATGCTGTAGAGCTTGGGTGAGGGTGACACCCAGTGGGCACTCTGTGTATTATACACACACTGATAACACTGTTAAACCTCAATTTAAGAGAAGATATGTATAGTGGACCTAGTGATAAAGTTGAATATTTGTGAGTAGAGTTAAATAGCGGAGCAGCAAATTCCAAAAGAATATTAGAAGGAGTATGCTATAAACCCCCAAATATAGCTGAAAGTGAGGAAATACAATTATTGTTACAGACTGGAAATGCATCTAAGCATGGGCAAGTTCTAATAATGGGAGATTTTAATTACTGTGAAATAAACTGGATAAATGAGACCAGCAGATCATCTAAGGGAGCAGGTTCTTGAGTACACTCAGGCATCATTATCTGGCCCAGGTTGTACAAGAACCTACTAGAAATGAGGATATCTTGGATTTAGTTATCACAAATAATATTGATATGGTATCAAATGTTGGAATAGGGCAACCTTTGGGAAACAGTGATCACAACACAGTCTCATTTGAGATTGAATTAAAAAAAACAAAATTTTAAGGGGCCAACAAAAACACTTAATTTTAAAATGGCAGATTTTAACGGTCTAAGGGAAGCAATACAAAGTATAGACTGGGACAGAGAACTGGCAGGTAAAAACACTGACCACAAGTGGACAAAATTTAAATCCTTACTAAATATACATACTTATCACAATATACCAAGTGGGAATAAAAGTAAAAGGAGTAAATCCCATCCAGTGTGGCTTAACAATGATTTAAAGATCAAGATACGGAGTAAAAAAACAGGCATTTAAATTATACAAACAAGAGGGGACAGAGACTGCTTTACAGGAGTACAAGTACATCAACAAGGCTTGCAAAAGGGCTATTAGACTGGCTAAAATAGAAAATGAAAAATTAATTGCAAAAGAGAATAAGACTAACCCTAACCCTTGCTTCTATAACCTTCTTAATACATGCTAATATTTTATTTGCCTTTGCAGCTGCTGCTTGGCTTTGAGCACTGTTACCTAGGTGGTTGTCCACAAGCACTCCCAAATCCCTTTCAATATCTAATACCCCTAGATTTGCTCCATTAAGATTATAAATTACATGGCTATTTTTCCTTCCCAGATGCATAACCTTACATTTATTCATATTAAATCTCATCTGCCATTTAGATGCCTATCCCTCAATTTTATGTAAATCCCTTTGAAGGGAAAGCACATCATTATCTGATTTAATTACTTTGCACAATTTCGTGTCATCAGCGAAAATGGAGACACCACACTCCAATCCCACCTCTAAGTCATTAATAAATACGTTAAAAAGGAGAGGACCTAATACTGAACCCTGAGGAACCCCACTTACCTTATTAGTCCAATCAGAGTATGTTCCATTTACAACAACCCTTTGTTTCCTGTCTCTTAGCTAGCTCTCAATCCATGAGGAGATATTTACTGCAATTCCTGGATCTCTTAGTTTGCACAATAGTCTCCTATGTGGCACTGTCTCAAAAGCCTTTGCAAAATCCAAAAAGACTACATCCAATGAGTTTCCTTGATCTAGGTTCCTACTAAACTCCTTATAGAAACTAATTAGATTTGTTTGACATGACCTATCCCTCATAAATCCATGTTGACTCCTACTTATAATCCTGTTCAAATAGACATATTCTTGTATATTATCCCTTATTAACCCTTCTAAAAGCTTCCCCACTACAGAAGTGAGGCTCACTGGTATATAATTCCCCGGATTTGCTCTTGCTCCCTTTTTAAATATAGGTATCACATCAGCTTTTCTCCAGTCATCTGGTAGAGACCCAGTGTTGAGTGAATCTTGAAAAATGAAATATAATGGTTTGGCTATTACAGAACCCAGTTCCCTTAGTACCCTTGGATCTATTCCATCAGGACCCTGCTTTATTAACATTTATTTTTTCCAACCTCTTTTGGATTACTTCCTGTGTTAACCAATTATTTGGCAAAGGTAGTGTAGCCCCATTATGTTGCCGTGTCCCAACCACTTGGACCTCCCTTGTGTATACCGAAGAAAAAAAACTATTTAGCTCATCTGCCTTTTCTTGGTCACTAATTATCAGATGGCCTGTGTCACATTGTAATGTTCCTATAGCTTCCTTCCTCGCCTTCTTCCCATTAATATACTTAAAGAATATTTTTGGGTTAGTCTTACTCTCTTTTGCAATTAATTTTTCATTTTCTATTTTAGCCAGTCTAATAGCCCTTTTGCAAGCCTTGTTGATTTCCTTGTACTCCCGTAAAGCAGTCTCTGTCCCCTCTTGTTTGTATAATTTAATTGCCTGTTTTTTACTCTGTATCTTGATCTTTAAATCATTGTTAAGCCACATTGGATGGGATTTACTCCTTTTACTTTTATTCCCACACGGTATATGCCGATGTGTATGTATATTTAGTAAGGATTTAAATGTTGTCCATTTATGTTCAGTGTTTTTGCCTGCCAGTTCTCTGTCCCAGTCTATACTTTGTATTGCTGCCATTAGACCGTTAAAATCTGCCTGTTTAAAATTAAGAGTTTTTGTTGGCCCCTTAAAATTTTGTTTTTTTTATTTAATCTCAAATGAGACTGTGTTGTGATCACTGTTTCCCAAAGGTTTCCCTATTCCAACATTTGATACCATATTTATATTATTTGTGATGACTAAATCCAAGATAGCTTCATTTCTAGTAGGCTCTTGTATAACCTGGGCCAGATAATGATCCCTGAGTGTACTCAAGAACCTGCTCCCCTTAGCTGAACTGCTGGTCTCATTTATCCAGTTTATTTCAGGGTAATTAAAATCTCCCATTATTGGAACTTGCCCGTGCTTAGCTGCTTTTCCAATCTGTAACAATAATTGTATTTCCTCACTTTTAGCTATATTTGGGGGTTTATAGCATACTCCTACTAATATTCTTTTGGAATTTGCTGCTCCGCTATTTAACTCTACCCACAAACATTCAACTTTATCACTAGGTCCACCATAAATATCTTCTCTGACTATAGGCTTAAATTCAGGCTTAACATGCAGACAAATCCCTCCTCCTCTTTTACCATTGCCTCTATCTTTCCTAAATAGGTTATAACCATCCAGATT
Source organism: Discoglossus pictus (assembly GCA_027410445.1). NCBI lineage: Eukaryota > Metazoa > Chordata > Amphibia > Anura > Alytidae > Discoglossus > Discoglossus pictus. The sequence continues at coordinate 111,042,318 of CM050170.1, read as the reverse complement.
AACCAGTCATGAGATTCATCCCATCATGTTTCGGTAATACCTATTAAATACCATTTTTCTTTAATTGCTAATAATTCTAACTCTCCCATTTTTCCTGGCAAGCTTCTGGCATTAGCAAACATACACCTTATGTTATGAGTCTGCAGTTCTGACGTGCCTGCCACTGTACTTGAGTTACTTAGTACTACCTCCCTATTGACTATACTACTCCTCCCACCATCTCCTCCCCTATGAGTTGTTAATTCATCCCTTATTCCCTCTACACTTTCTACCCCATTACTTACATCTAGTCCCCCCCCCCCCCCCCCCCCCACCTACTAGTTTAAAAACTCCTCCAGCCTTTCTTATATCCTATCCCCTAGCACAAAAGCTCCCTCGTCCTTAAGGTGCAATCCATCCCTGAAAGATTGTACCCAAGTGAGAAGTCAGCACAGGGCTCTAATAACCCAAACCCCTCCTTAGTGCACCACATTTTTAGCCACGCATTAACCTCCATGAGCTCCTTCTGCCTCCCTGGGCTAGCATGTGGCACTGGTAGTATCTCAGAAAATACTATCTTGGAGGTCCTTGCCTTCAGCTTATTACCTAGTTCTTTAAAATCATTCTTTAGGACACTCCATCTTCCACTAACTTTTGTCATTGGTACCAATATGTACCAAGACCGCCGGTTCATTTCCAGCCCCTCCCAAAAATGTATCTACCCGATCCACAACATGACGAACCCGAGCACCCAGGAGACAGCAAACTGTTCGATTGCTGGGATCTTGGTGACAAATCACCTTGTCTACCTTCCTAATAATAGAGTCCCCTACCACCAAAACCTGTCTGTTGCCTATTCTGTCCTCCCACTCCTCCAGTAGAGCTGTTCTCCCGGCTGTTAGAGGGAACAGCTCTATCTGGCATTGCCATTCCTGAATGGACATCCCGAACAGTTTCACTCAATCTGGCAAATCTGTTGGTGTTTGCCAACTCAGAACTGGCCTGCCTCCTCCTGTTCACCCTGCTTTCCCTTGTAACTGTAACCCAACTACCTCCCTGGACATCCTCACTAGCCCCAGCTCCACCCTCCATGCTAGGCCCAGCTAAACTGTGCTCAGTGAGCACCAACCCCCTTTCCAGTGGAGCAATATCACTAAGTGGTGCAATTCTCCTCTCCAGATCTCAAATTTGAGCTTCCAGAGAGGCAACATGCTCACACCTGTCACAGAGGTATGGACCCTGGATCATCTGTTCCAGAAGTGCATACATTTGGCAGGATGTATACTGAGTGAGGTTGCCACTGGACTGACTCATAATTATTATTATTGTCTACAACATTTCAGTGGGAAAAATAAAGAATATAAAATAATATATTTGTATAAAGTTTTCCTCCTTTGCACTATACAGGGAGTGCAGAATTATTAGGCTAGTTGTATTTTTGAGGATTAATTTTATTATTGAACAACAACCATGTTCTCAATGAACCCAAAAAACTCATTAATATCAAAGCTGAATATTTTTGGAAGTAGTTTTTAGTTTGTTTTTAGTTTTAGCTATTTTAGGGGGATATCTGTGTGTGCAGGTGACTATTACTGTGCATAATTATTAGGCAACTTAACAAAAAACAAATATATACCCATTTCAATTATTTATTTTTACCAGTGAAACCAATATAACATCTCAACATTCACAAATATACATTTCTGACATTCAAAAACAAAACAAAAACAAATCAGTGACCAATATAGCCACCTGTCTTTGCAAGGACACTCAAAAGCCTGCCATCCATGGATTCTGTCAGTGTTTTGATCTGTTCACCATCAACATTGCGTGCAGCAGCAACCACAGCCTCCCAGACACTGTTCAGAGAGGTGTACTGTTTTCCCTCCTTGTAAATCTCACATTTGATGATGGACCACAGGTTCTCAATGGGGTTCAGATCAGGTGAGCAAGGAGGCCATGTCATTAGATTTTCTTCTTTTATACCCTTTCTTGCCAGCCACGCTGTGGAGTACTTGGACGCATGTGATGGAGCATTGTCCTGCATGAAAATCATGTTTTTCTTGAAGGATGCAGACTTCTTCCTGTACCACTGCTTGAAGAAGGTGTCTTCCAGGAACTGGCAGTAGGACTGGGAGTTGAGCTTGACTCCATCCTCAACCCGAAAAGGCCCCACAAGCTCATCTTTGATGATACCAGCCCAAACCAGTACTCCACCTCCACCTTGCTGGCGTCTGAGTCGGACTGGAGCTCTCTGCCCTTTACCAATCCAGCCACGGGCCCATCCATCTGACCCATCAAGACTCACTCTCATTTCATCAGTCCATAAAACCTTAGAAAAATCAGTCTTGAGATATTTCTTGGCCCAGTCTTGACGTTTCAGCTTGTGTGTCTTGTTCAGTGGTGGTCGTCTTTCAGCCTTTCTTACCTTGGCCATGTCTCTGAGTATTGCACACCTTGTGCTGTTGGGCACTCCAGTGATGTTGCAGCTCTGAAATATGGCCAAACTGGTGGCAAGTGGCATCGTGGCAGCTGCACGCTTGACTTTTCTCAGTTCATGGGCAGTTATTTTGCGTCTTGGTTTTTCCACACGCTTCTTGCGACCCTGTTGACTATTTTGAATGAAACGCTTGATTGTTCGATGATCACGCTTCAGAAGCTTTGCAATTTTAAGTGCTGCATCCCTCTGCAAGATATATCACTATTTTTGACTTCTCTGAGCCTGTCAAGTCCTTCTTTTGACCCATTTTGCCAAAGGAAAGGAAGTTGCCTAATAATTATGCACACCAGATATAGGGTGTTGATGTCATTAGACCACACCCCTTCTCATTACAGAGAAGCTCATCACCTAATATGCTTAATTGGTAGTAGGCTTTCGAGCCTATACAGCTTGGAGTAAGAAAACATGCATAAAGAGGATGATGTGGTCAAAATACTCATTTGCCTAAAAATTCTGCACTCCCTGTAATTCTGCCCTCACTTTTCTTTGAAGTTCCTTCTTTTATTTAAACTCCTAGGCTTTTACTAGAATTGCACTTGATACTTGAAATGTTCGCAAGCTCACAAGTTCGCCCCTTCTCCTGTTTATATTAACTTCTGCCTTCTCACCTGGGCATAATTAGTGCACTCTGCAATTTATCAGCCTTTACTTGTAAGGTAAATTCACTTGTAAACAGCCGCAAAACTGCTCACAATCCTTTTATACTAGTTTAACAGTCAAACCACACCCCTCTCACCTGGACACAATTAGTGCACTCTGCAATTTATCAGCCTTTACTTGCAAAGGAAAATCCACTTGCAAAAACTTGATGGTCTAAAAGTCTTTTTTCAACCTTAATTACTATGAAACTATGATCATGTGACCTCACAAACTGCGCTATTGTATCAGTGCTGAGGTATTTGTGTACAGATACAATGTGCTGGCACAGCTCAAGTGGCTCAGTCATAACAAAACCATCAAAAACACCTTGAGACACCAGCAGTACATTGCCATGTATACGCCAAATAATATGTTCTAAAATGGGAATATAATTATATCAATACATAGCTTTATCTCTCTGATCGAGTGGCTCAGCCATAAACAAGCCCCATGAAGGCACCTCAAGACATCAACAGTACAGTATAGATTATATACAAACATAATAGCAATGTAATATATATATATATATATATATATATATATATATATACTGTATATCCATAGATCTCCCATAGAAGTCTATGGTGGTCAGACAACAATTGAAACACTATGTTTCAATAGACAAAGGTCAAGTACTTTACAGGTGATCCCACTTTGATTAGTTGTCACGTGGTTAACCACAAATTAGAAAATATATGACCTAAAATCCCCATTCATTTTAATAGGGAGCCCAACTTTAGAAATGAGAAATGTTATGGAAGTACTAAAAGTGAATACACCTCAGAGCTACCTCAACTGCTCTAGCTGACTCTTCTCTGACTCAATAAAGGTATCTCTACCCAAGAGAAGGTTGCCTAAGAAGTGGATATACCCAACCCCCATTTTCCCTAAGCACAGGAGTTCCTAGGAATATCCCTTTCCCGCTTACAGGTCCTGCTGGCCCGCAAACAAGCCCCCACCATCCACTAGGTTCCCTGCTTAGTAAGAGACATTATCCATGAGAACCTAGTTCTGTACACACCAGATTCATGGATCTGCACTTAGGTTAAATCCCGACCCCTCACCCAGACACTCTTGCTCCAATGTCTGCAGTACCCTAACAAACATTTGTTGTGCCCAGACACTGAACTGAGGTGTTTGACATCTGGGGCCGTAGACACATTGGCACCTAGGCAAAGGTGTTAGATTGTAATTGTCTAGTGCAAATAATATTTGATGTATGAAATGTAAAAAATGGTATAAAAAGGATAAACCAACTAATACAGTTTATGCTCTGTTTGGGACACATATACATGGTGTGTTTCATTTAGCAGAAAAGCATTTATTATTTTTTTAATCTAAAAATAATTTCTGCTACTTGTCCAGGAACCTGGTAACTGGGCATAATAATCTGCAACTTGTCCTATAGTCTAGTTAAGATGTCCTGTGTGAGGGGATACAGAACCAAGTCAATCTGCATTTAGGATCTGTCTAGCAAGCTTTTCAAGCCCAACGAAGAGCAGGTTGCGACAACTGATGGAATCCCCAAGTCACTATGCCAAGATAAGCGGATTAGGGGGACTTGTCTTCCACTAGGCTCCGTAACCAGATCACGGCAAGGGTTATTCAGATGTCAGGACACAAGACACGACCGGATGGAATGGACCTTGCCTCTGGTGATACCATCACAGGGGATGGTCCCCCTGATATCCAGCCAGTCGGGAGGATGAGGTTATGAGGAGTTTTCAGGTACAGAGAGCTGCAATACCAGGGGACTTGACTGCTGATGAGACGATAGCTATAATGGAGCAGATCCGCCAAGAGGTCCACAGTGAATGAGAGGGGAGATTGGCCTCTGTTTTCTCCTGACTCTCAACCGTGGATTAAAGGTGAACCCTCTCAGCCCACGTTAAAGTCACTCACAGCAGCTTTAAGCACTTTGATTAGAACCGTGTGGACATTGATGGGTTCCTGTAGGACTTTAAACAACAGTGCAAGCTTCACCAGATTCCTCCAGCCGAGTGGGTAAAGCTCCTTGTTAGCCAGCTTGGCTGATGACCCAGCTTAGCCTACTGAGCTATCCCTCGGGACATTGCCAAGGATTACGAGTAGATAGATGCTCCAGGTCCTGCTCAACCAGTATGCCATCATGCCTGGTCAAGCGATTGGGGGACACCCATGCAGAGCTGATGTGTTAGATGAGGCATGCCTGAGAGAGCTGGTGGGGGACTGGGACATTTGCACCCAAGATGAGGCCGAGCATGTTGTGCTACTGGAGCAAGGTTACTCTGTGCACCCAGCCACTATACACGAGTGGATCCTGGACCAGAAGCCTATCATTGGGGAAACAGCCGCTCAACTGGCCGATTGATATCAAGAGACTCAGGGAGAGTCAAGGACATTGTACACTAGCAGCTCAGCTCCCCAGGGGGACCACACCAGCCACTACCAGCCAGGGAATGACCACCGTCTCTGCAAGCAAACTGCACTTGTACCCAACTGGGATGTCTGGCCCCAAGCCAGAGCCAGGGTGCCAACTCAACCACTGTCCCTTGCTGGGCCCCCCTCAATACCCATGAAACTCTCTTTTAGTCTCATTACAAATGGTGTCACCAGTGGGGTTTCTAGGGAGGGATTGCCCCAACCTTCCTTGGAAAGCTGAACCTGCTCCCCACCTGATCTTTATTTTACTTGGGCAACTGGGCCTCATTTCTGGAGTAGGAATGGGAGCAGTTCTATGACTGCTGTGAGGCGTGGGATATGTAACCCACCATTAACTCATTACATCTAACTCCAGATGATAACCGGAGACAGCACCTCCAACTAGTGGATGGATGACACGTGCAAGAGTTCCAGGACCCTAGGGATCCAATTACTGGGGGATCCCGGGGAAGTGAAAAGACAGCTAGTCATCCCTCAGAAGTTTGGAGCCCGCATGTTAGAGCTGACGCACAACGTCACTTTACCTGAGCACTTGGGGAGCAAAAGACCCAACATTGGCTTACCCAAGTTTTCTATTGGGGTTAACAGAGATGTCTTTCAGCATTGTAACCCCTGTGATCCCTGCCAGTGGTACTGACAACCAGGGAAAGGCATGCAGGCCCCTATTAAACTCTTCTCAATTATAGATATCCCATTCCACCTAGTCAATTAAAATTACTGCCACTATCATAGCAGTCATCTTGATGTTTCCTCAGGGAGATTCTGTCCGACAGGGGTACCCAGTTCATGGCTGATCTTACCCAGCAGCTATTGAGGCTATGTAAGACCAAGTACTTAAGATCCTCACCGTACCACCCCCAAACTAATGCTCTCTGTGAGCACTTCAATGGTACCTTCAAACGGATTCCCCATGTCTTTGTGGATTAGGATGGAGATTGGGAGAAGCTTCCACCATATTGCCTCTTTGCCTACCTACCACAGGAGACAACGAGGTTCTCCTATTCGATACCCTGTCATTTGCAAGGCCCATTGAATGTGTTCCCAAGAGGCTTTGAAGATGGAGTATAGGAAGGACCCAGTGCCTGTGATCCCATATGTATTAGCTTTCCGAGAGAGGTTAGCTGCTCTGATGGGATTAGTCAGGGACCATAGTCAGGCAGCCCAGGTTAGACAGAAGAAGCCCTATGACCATGAAACAAAGGATAGAGAGTTGGAGGAAGGACAGGAGGTGTGGCTGATGGTTCCACACTCCCAGAACAAATTACAAGCAGCCTGGGTAAGGCAAATTCAAGTTTCTCAGAAAGATCAGACCTGAACCAGCGAAGGTTGAAGTGTTAGCTGCCTAGCCCACCCACCAAACTAAACAGCAGGTGATGTCTTTCTTGGGGACTGCAGGGTATTACCGGAAATTTGTTCTTTGTTACAGTGTCATCTCCTTGCGCCTCATGGACCTTACCAGCAAGAACATACCAAGAATGGTGGACTGGATACCTTCCTGTGAGTCTACACTCTAGGCCCTACAAGCCGCCTTCACCTGCTCACTGGTTCTGCCTGCTCCTGACTATCAGTGCCCCTTCATAGTGTAGACAGATGCTTCCACCTACGGTCTGGGGCTGCCTATGGAGGTAGTCTATGCCACAGTGGAGAAGGAGTATTTAGAGGTTGTTTGGGCAATTTAGATTCTCCAGCTGTGGCAGGGAATTTACTGTGGTGACCAACACTTTATGCTGGTTGTCCTGAGTGGCTGAGACAATGGACAACTGCTTCTCTGGAGTCTAACACTCCAATCTTTTAACTACACCATCCAACATTGACAGAGAAAGGTTCAGCAGAACGCAGATGGACTTCCTCAACATGAGGACAAGTAAGAGGTGAAGCTAGGAAATAATCTGACAGGATCATTCCCTAGGCTCCACCGGTTTGAAGGGGGGAGTAGCTGTCAAAACCCTGTCAAACTCGTCGAGCCTCCTGACCTGGCAACCAGACCTACTCATACTCTAGCCATGTTGACCATATGGGCTGCTGGGACCTGGTCTGTAACTTCAGTGTCCGCCACCGCCGGAGTCAGAACGGCTGTACACCCCTCCCAGTAGTTTGTCACAGGCTGTCCTCTTAAGATGATCTGTCACCGACTCTGCCCCCACCCCCTCCCCCTGGTCTGTATAACACTCTTTCTGCTTGTATATCATTCTTGATATATATGGTGGTAACTGTACTAATCCACCTTAAGAGAACAGAGCCTGTGACAGACCAGTGGGAGGGGGTGGCTGGAGCTGAAGTAACAGACCAGGTCCGGCACAAAGACATTCTTAATAAAGTACTATACCACTTTATTATGGGTATAGGACCATGATGTAATTGTTAACATGACTATATTAACCAATGTTTGCCCTGGACCCCAAAAACCATCTCCATGGTCACCCGTGCCTATAGTGCGTTCATTCATTTTACTATTTTTGGGTGGTTGCTTTATGTATATCATGTGTTTTAGGGTGTATTCATTGCATCGGGCAAATAAAAATATTTTATGGTGAGTAGCCACTTCTAGTAGCTAACTGCTCCAAGTCACAGGGCCGGGTAGGTCCCTGGGTAGATTTGAACCCACGGTAAGCAGTTGATCGTGCTCCCCAGATTTCTATTGGAGATTCAAGGATCTGATTTAGACATCAAGTATAGTTATCTAGGTTGTCAGACAGCAATTTAGACACTTTCTTTCACTAGACAAAAGTCAAGTGGTGTCAAGTGCTTATCAACAGCAGACACAGCTGTTAATGGGTTAAACCCACACAATAACTGGAATATGCAGTACAAAGCTATGTCCAGTGGGTGGCAGTAGATATACACCAAAAACACTTGAGAAGACAGTGCTTGCCCCACATTATATTTCATGTTTAGACTAATTTATTAGCCGCAGAGGAAGCTCCTATTTGCACAGTGTGAATGTAGCAACTAAAAGTGCCAGTGCTTTCAACTGGACTAACTGAAAGAAACAGGGTGCTGCGCCAGGTACACTACCACACAAATGAGTTGCGTTTTCTGAAAGTTTATTTTCACTTTTCCATACAGACATTTACTAGGAGTCAAAAAATATATATATATTTATATAGTAATCTAATATACTTACACAAGATACTAACACTGTAACAATACTTACAGACCCCTCCCCTCGTGCGTGCAAGCGCTGTGGGCAGGGCAATGTATAGACACACCTCTTATCCAATTCAGGGGGACATATTTCTAAATATATATATATATATACATATATATATATATATAATTTATATATTAATATATGTATGTGTGTATATAAATATCCCCTTGTATTTAGAAACAAAAATATATATAGAATACATAAAAATATATAATAAAAAATACATATATACACACACACACATTTATCATATATGTGTATATGTGTGTAATATCTCCTATATTTATATATAATACACATATATAAATAAGCTTTTATATATATATTAAAATATATAGAAAAATAGGAATACCTCTTTTTAGAAAGTTTTTAAAATATATATGTGTATGTATGGGCATATAATACATACATTATATATATATATATATATATATATATATATATATATATATATATACACCCAAAATACACACACAAACATTGTATCAGTGACTGAATTGATACAAATATAATCATTATTAGAAGTCTTGAACGTTCTACTTCATGTTCTGTGCTCATTATTTGGGACAACCTCGGCTTGGTCACACTCAGTCCTTGGTGGCCCTACAGTGGTGGGCGGCTTGAATTACGTGAAAGGCCAGAGCCCCGAGTAGAGACCACTACCAAATTAATCCAAGACTAACGTACATTTGATTATATATGTAAAAGAGAGAGTTCATGGTTTTTCGGTGGGATTTGGGTCTGTCTTGAAGGGAGGGGTTAAATGCTCTGGCAGTGTAAGGGTTCAAGTGCTGTGCAGGTCTCTCTGGCAGTGAAGCAGTTAAGAGTTCCACAGGGGATTGGTTTCAGTGATCCAATGGCCGGCCACTTTTACCCAATCCCCCATAACGCCACGCAAGATGTCAGGGTGCAATGAAGCCAGGCTCCGCAGCAAAGGATTCTGGTCCCAGGAGGTTGCCGCCGACAGGAGGAGATCAACACGTGCTGGTCTTTGAAGTGGAATGTTTCAAGGGACGACATCTTCTTGACAACGCTCATGACCCTCCCCCACAACTCCAGAACAAGGGGTAGGGGAATGAAATGGATGGACAAAGAGGAGATGGGATGTGAGGGGGTTAAGGATAAGTGGGAAAGGGGATAGGTATATAACACAAGGTGGAGATACAGGTCAACACCAAAGAAAAGAATGATTGTGATGTAAAGCAGGAGGAGAAGTCTAGCGGAAGATATGGACCAAGATGAGTGGACAAAAGATAGAGATGGTATCTCAAGGGCATGCATAGAGAGAAGTCGGAAAATTGTAGAGAAGAGAGGTCAGAAGACTTACTTAGCAGAGTTGGAGACAAGGTGGGCAAGAAGAGATGAGAGTTGTATCTACATGAGGAGGGATATTGAGGACAGATCTGGTGGAAGAGGAAAAAACGGTTGAGGAGAAAATCAGGACTAAGCTTGGTGGTGTCTCAGGGAGTCATGTGTAGGGAAGAGGTAGAAAGTCCTAAAGAAGGAAATATGGTTTAAGTCAGTGTGAGAGGCAACACCAGGTAATGTGGGTGCGTCGTGATGAATAGGTTCAGGTAGTGTGCATTGTCATGACTTGGAGAATAACATGGAGAGCATGCTGGGGAATGACAAGAGAAGGGTGACAGAATAGAGGACCTATGTGGTTGTGGAGAGTGGGGCATGGTGTAGGACAGATTTTCGGATCAGGAAGGTGAAGGAAATGATTGGGACAACATAAGGTGGGATGATCGAGAAAGTCAGAGAATGAGTGGCGGGGAGGCAACTGTGAGGAGAGAGGAAGGGTGACTGAACGATTCAGAAGATGGTAACGGAAGGCGGTGATAGTCTATGTCTCAGAGTGCCAGGAGTGAGGGGGAGCTGAGCGAGTCGGAGGATGAGCGCTCACTTCCGCTGCTGCGCTGGTACCGGGCTCCGCAGGCTCCTCCCTCTGGGGAGGTGAACACAAATGAAGAGGTGTAAGATCCCACGCCGGGGGTACAGTCCGAGTCCAGTGGCGGTGGCAAACAGACAGGGAACGATACCTCCGGCTGGGTGGGATAAGAGGGCAGGAGAACTCCAGGGAGGTAGGAGGCGGCTGGGTCTGTGGGGGGCAGGTCTGGTTCCTCATAAGGCAGTTTACATGACGGCCGGTGCGAGAGAAGTGCAAACTCCAGCTGTTCCTTTTGTCTGCGAAGTTCATCAATCTCGGCCTCCAGGGTGGACTTCTCCTCCTCCAGGAGGTCAGTTTCCTGATTGGGTAGTGGAAAGAGAGTAGGGTGAGATCTACATCTGGATACTCTGCACTAACTGTCTCAAACCAACGCCACTTCTCTGTAGGCCAAGTATATCTATTCCATGTCACCTGTTTATAGTCTCCCTCAACTCACCTTCAAAATAATTTGTCTCCTTGTTCTCCATAAAGGAGAAGCAGACACGGTCCAGATTTAAAAAAAACAAAAAAAAAAAAAAAAAAACTATCTGCCACCATCTTGTATTGTTTATACTTTATTTCCCTTACTCTGCCTAATCTTCTCCACTCTTGATGCTATGACTGCTATCTCTACTTCTCTTAATTCTTGATCTCCTCCCTTGATCTCCCAATCCATAACCTGGTTGAGTACAATGCACAAACCATAATCCTGATTGTCTTGTTTTTTAAACCTATGTCCTTCCATTCATGTCCTCCATCTACAGGATAGCCTGCTCTTCTCCAACATGCCCAACCTTCCTACCTACAAATCCTCTTCCACCAGATCCATCCTCAACATCTCTCCTCATATAGGTACAAATGTAACATCTATCCTTGCCCCCCCCCCCCCCCACTTGTCTCTGCTCTGTAAGTCTTCCGATCTTTATTCCCAACCATTTTCCAACTCCTATCTATGCATGACCCTTCTGAGAAGTCACCTTTATCTTGACTTCAGTCCATCTCTTCCACTAGACCTCTACTCCGTGCATTACATCACCATCATTCCATTCTTTGCTATTGACCTGTATCCCACCCGACTTACCTCCTCCGCCTTGTGTGCTATACCTATCACCTCTCCCACTATGGACACTCCTCATCCACTCATTCTATACCTTCTCACATCCCACTGCCTCTCCTTCCCCATCTACTCTATGTCCCTCCATTTAATTTCCTCAAAGATCGATGTGAGAAGCGACTCATACCTCTCGGCTTATCCCTGGCCTGGTCACTTGCTTTGTACTGATACTCTTCTTTAGTTTGGAGTCAGAAATACAAATCTAGAATTGCCCTCATCTTTTCCACCTGAATTTCTATCGAACACTCTGGCATAGACAGACACACAATGTTGGCTCACACTCTGTAGTCTATCGGTAAGCTCTCTCCTTCGATTCCGGCATTTTGCTGCCGCCAGTTTGTTCCGTTCTCTCCTCACTCGCCTCTTCTCTTCTTCCTCAGGGGTCAGCTATGGATGGAGTAGGATAGACAATTTATTTTAGAGCTGCTCTAGAGAACAGGTTCATACTTCTCGTCGAAGATCATAGTGCCCTATCAGTGGTGGTACTTACTGCCTCCTCCCTGGTCCTCTTGCCTCGAGTTCGAGTTGGTCTTGTTGCCTCTTGTTCTGGTGGGGGAGCAGGTGGTGTCGGCCCGTAGGCCCCACCTGACGGAGAGGCATAGCTTGGGCCTGGAAGGTCATATGGGTCAAGAGGAGGTCCCTGTGTGGGCTGTGACTGAGCCATAGAGGAGATGAGGGCTGGGGTGACCAGCCACTGGAGATCCTGGCTACTGGTGATAGCCGTAACAGTGGGGACAAAAGAGGTCGGGACATCACATAGGGCCACACACTCCTAAGGAGAGAGGAGATGGTTATTTTATAGAGCATGGATAAGGAGAAAGTCCTGTGTGGAGAGAATTCAGTTGAGGGTCATTTTATGGGGTATAGGGGTAATGAAGGTCATGGATGTCAGGTTTTGGTGGGTATGGAGAGTTCAGCTTCTGATGGTTGACTGGATAGCAGAGGATCAGTGAGGTCAGCGAAACTAGGGTGATTGAGTCAGCTTCAGAGTGGTTAGGTGAAAACTGGTGGTAATAGAGGTCAGCTTCAGATGGCAAGGAGAAATTGGAGTGTCAGCGAGGTAATTATCTTATAGAGAAGGGAAAAGCTGAAGGTCAGTGAGGTCAGGCTTTGTGGGTAAGGGAAGCTGAGGTCAGGAAGGTCAACTGATGGATAAGGGTAAAGCAGGGGGCCAGGGAGGTCAATTTTGGTGGGTAAACGGAAGCTGATGGTCAAGGAGATCAGCTGGTGGATTGGATGATGAAAAGGGTCAGGTCAGTTCTGGTGAGTAAAGGGAAGCAGGGGCTCAGATAGGCCAGCTGATGGATAAGGGGAAGCAGAGGGTCAGTTCTGTTGGTAAAGGAAAGCAGAGGGTCAAAGAGGTCAGTTCTGTTGGGTATATGGAAGCATGGGTTCAGACAGAGCAGCTGATGGATAAGGTGAAGCAAAGCGTACGTGCTGGTGGGTAAAGAGAAGCGGAGGGTAAAGGAGATCAGTTCTGGTGAGTAAAGGGAAGCAGGTGCTCATAGAGGTTAGCTGATAAGGTGAAGCGGAGGGTCAGTTCCAGTGAGTAAAGGGAAGCGGAGGGTCATGGAGGTCAGCTGATGGATAGAGGTTAAACTGAGGGTCAGCTGAAGGATGAGTGAAGCAACGAATCAGTGAGGTCACTTCTGTTCAGTAAAGGAAAGCGGAGGGTCAGTGAGGTCAGTTTTGGTTGGTAAAGAAAAGCTGAGGGTCAGAGAGATCAGTTGACAGTTAAGGGTAAAGGGGAGGATCAAGAAGGTCAGTTCTATGGGTAAAGTACAACTGAGGATCAGTTCTGGAGGGTAAAGTAAAACTGAGGGTCAGTGAGGTCAGTTCTGTGGGTAAAGGAAAGCCGAGGGTCAGAGAGGTCAGCTGATGGGTAAGGTTCAGCGATGTCAATTCTGTGGGTAAAGTAAAGCGGAGGGTCAGCTTCGTGATGTGTGAGGTATCTGAGGGGGTATTTAGGTCAGGACATATTTACACTTTATTGCTCCACATAACACTCACAATATGTTACCACAGCGCTCACATGTACACCCACCAATTATTGCCCCTGTGGGGCAGTTAGTGGGTGTCTCCATGGTGTAGTTTGGGGTTTGTCACATTGGGCTGTAGTATTGCCTCTCTCTATTATTTGCCCATCTCACCTGTATTTACCCCTGCACCCTCTATCTGCCCCATTCTCCTTTATTTGCTCATGTTCCCCTATTTGCCCACTCTCTCCTGTATTTGCCCCTCCTTACCCTCACTCTATTTAACCCCTCCTTACCCTCACTCTATTTAACCCCTCTCCCAATTATTTGCCCTTCTATTTTCCCTCTCCTGTATGTGCCCCTGTCCCCCTCTATTTGCCCTTTACTCCAGTACCCCCCCTCTATAGAAACTCTCTCCTGTTTGCCCCTCTCCCTCTATTTGCCCTTCTCTCCAGTATCCCCCCCTCTATATACCCTCTCTCCTGTATTTGCCCCTCTCTCAGCCATTCTCTTCAGTACCCCCCTATATAACCTCTCTCCTGTATTTGCTGCTCTTTATAACCTCACTCTCTCTATTTAACCCCTCTCCCACTTATTTGCCCCTCAATTTCCCCCCTCTATTTGCCATTCTCTTCAGTATCCCCCCCCCCTCTGTATAACTTCTCCTCTCTATTTACTCCTGTATTTGTCCCTGTTTGCCGTTCTCTCCAGTATTTCCCCCTCTATATACCCTCTCTCCTGTGTTTGCCCCTCTCCCCCTCTATATGGCCTTATCTCTAGTATTTCCCCCTCTATATACCCTCTCCTGTGTTTGTCCCTCTCCCACTCTATATGGCCTTATCTCTAGTATTTCCCCCTCTATATACCCCCTCTCCTGTGTTTGCACCCTCTCCCCCTCTATATGGCCTTATCTACAGTATTTCCCCCTCTATATACCCTCTCTCATGTATTTGCCCCTCTCCCCCTCTATATGGCCTTATCTCCAGTATTTCCCCCTCTATATACCCTCTCTCCTGTGTTTGCCCCTCTCCCCTCTATATGGCCTTATCTCCAGTATTTCCCCCTCTATATACCCTCTCTCCTGTGTTTGCCCCTCTATATGGCCTTATCTCCAGTATTTCCCCCTCTATATACCCTCTCTCATGTATTTGCCCCTCTCCCCCTCTATATACCCTCTCTCCTGTGTTTGCCCCTCTATATGGCCTTATCTCCAGTATTTCCCCCTCTATATACCCTCTCTCATGTATTTGCCCCTCTCCTCCTCTATATGGCCTTATCTCCAGTATTTCCCCCTCTATATACCCTCTCTCCTGTGTTTGCCCCTCTCCTCCTCTATATGGCCTTATCTCCAGTATTTCCCCCTCTATATACCCTCTCTCATGTATTTGCCCCTCTCCTCCTCTATATGGCCTTATCTCCAGTATTTCCCCCTCTATATACCCTCTCTCCTGTGATTGCCCCTCTCCCCCTCTATATGGCCTTATCTCCAGTATTTCCCCCTCTATACACCTTCTCTCCTGTGTTTGCCCCTCTCCCCCTCTATATGGCCTTATCTCCAGTATTTCCCCCTCTATACACCTTCTCTCCTGTGTTTGCCCCTCTCCCCCTCTATATGGCCTTATCTCCAGTATGTCCCCCTCTATATACCCTCTCTCCGGTATTTACCCTTCTCACCCTCTATTAGCCATTTTCATCGGTATCTCCCACTATATACCCCGTCTCCTGTATTTGCCCCATCCCTCTCTGTGGTCCCTATCTCTTGTATTTGCCCTTCTCTCCTCTATTTGCCCCTCTATTTCCCACTCTCTCAAGTATTTGCCCCTCCCCACCTCTATCTTTTATTCTGAATTTAGATAGCCTGTGGGCGTGGTCATCTATCCCTCCCCCTCCCCGTCGTGACGTCCCAGTCTTTCCCTGCCGGCGCTGCGTTCCAAAATAGAACGCGGCGTCACCCAGGGGACCTGACGTACGTCAAGAAGCACGCACGGCACGCAGCGAACGTCAGCCCCGCCCACCAGCGCTTAGTAACAGCCAGCTGTGACAGAATGGGATATGTTTTTTTTATTTGTAAAAGCTTTATTAGTCACAGAGCAAAGTGTACAGAGACACTTACCAAAGAGATAAAAGTAATGAGAGAGGAAATATGAGAGAGAGGGGGCACAGAGAAAGAAAGATAGGGGACAGAGAGAGAGAGATATATAAACGGGAGAGAAAGAGGAGGCAGAGGGAGATAGAAAATGAGAGGGAGAGAGATGGGGGGAAAGGAGAGTGAGAGAGGGTTATCCCAAGGATAGAAATGGGAAATCAGGGATAGAGTAGAGACCTGTGTGTTTGTGTAATTTTATATATATATATATATATATATATATATATATATATATATATATATATATATATATATATATATTAGTTGAATAATAAGAGTATTGCAGTGAATAGTGATACCTTATTTATTGGACAAACGTATTCATACTAAAGCGATGAGCTTTCGAGAGATAATGCCTCTCTTTATCAAGTCAAAAAGCGATACATATATAAATAAATCAAAGGGGGCATCCCAAGGATAGAGAGAGCAGAATCCCAAGGGTAGAGAGGAAGTGAGAAAGGGGGATCCCAAGGAGAAAAAGAGAGACAGGGATCCCAAGGAGAGAGCGATAGAGAGGGAGGGATCCCAAGGAGAGAGAGGGGGGGGGGGGGGGGGGGGGTCAGAAGGAGAAAGAAAGAGAGGGGATCCCAAGGAGAAAGAGAGGGGGGGGATCCCAAGGAGAAAGAGAGAGGGGGGTCCCAACAAGAAAGAGAGAGTGTGGGGGGGGGGGGGGGTCCCAAGAAGAAAGAAAGAGAGGGGAGGGATCCCAAGGAGAAAGAGAGGAGAGGGATCCCAAGGAGAAAGAGAGAGGGGGGTCACAAGAATAAATAGAGAGGGGGGTCACAAGAATAAAGAGAGAGGGGGGTCCCCAAGAAGAAAGAGAGGAGAGGGATCCCAAGGAGAAAGAGAGGGGGGGGGGGTCACAAGAATAAATAGAGAGGGGGGTCACAAGAATAAAGAGAGAGGGGGGGGTCCCCAAGAAGAAAGAGAGGAGAGGGATCTCAAGGAGAAAGAGAGAGGGGGGGGGCAAGAAGAAATAGAGAGGGGGGGAATCCGACGAAGAAAGAGAGGGATCCCAAGGAGAGAGCGAGAGAGAGGGATCCCAAGGAGAGAGCGAGAGAGAGAGATCCCAAAAAGAGAGAGAGGGATCTCAAGCAGAGAGAGGGATCCCAAGGAGAGAGAGAGGGAGAGGGATCCCAAGGAGAGAGAGAGGGAGAGGGATCCCAAGGAGAGAGAGAGGGGGAGGATCCCAAGGAGAGGGGGAGGATCCCAAGGAGAGAGAGGGGGGTCCCTAGGAGAAATATAGAGAGAAGGGGCGATCCCCAAGGAGAAAGAGAGTAAGAAGGGGGAAATCCCAAGAAGAAAGAGAGAGGGGGGGATCCCAAGAAGAAAGAGAGAGGGGGGGATCCCAAGAAGAAAGAGAGAGGGGGGGATCCCAAGAAGAAAGAGAGAGGGGGGATCCAAAGAAGAAAGAGTGAGAGGGATCCCAAGAAGAAAGAGAGAGGGGGGGATCCCAAGAAGAAAGAGAGAGGGGGGATCCAAAGAAGAAAGAGTGAGAGGGATCCCAAGAAGAAAGAGTGAGAGGGATCCCAAGAAGAAAGAGTGAGAGGGGGGGGATCCCAAGAAGAAAGAGAGAGAGAGGGGAGGATCCCAAGGAGAGAGCGAGAAAGAGGGGTCCCAAGGAGAGAGCAAGGGATCCCTAGGAAAGAGAGATGGATGCCAAGGAGAGAGAGAGAGGGATCCCAAGGAGAGAGAGATCCCAAGGAGAGAGTGAGAGGGATCCCAAGGAGAGAGCGAGAGAGAGAGAGGGATCCCAAGGAGAGAGCAAGGGATCCCTAGGAAAGAGAGAGGGATCCCAAGGAGAGAATAGAGAAGATAGAGAGAAAGGAGGATCCAAATGATACAGAGAGAGGGGGATCCCGAGGATAGAGAGAGAGAACCCCAAAGGATAGAGAGAGAGGGATCTCAAGGATAGAGAGAGGGGGAACCTCAAAGGATAGAGAGAGAGCGGGAACCCCAAAGGATATAGAGAGAGAGCAGGAACCTCAAGGATAGAAATAGAGAGTGTCCCTATTATAAAGAGCAACATAGGGATTTGGGCTCAGAGAAAGAGATGGAATCCAGGGATACAGAGAGAGTGTGAATCCAGAGAGAAAATCCAAAGGGGGGGGGGGGTGTAAGAGAGCCTTCACGGATGCTAACCTCCTGGAGGAGAGCGGGAATCCAAGTCTGATGATAATCTTTATGTTGAATTATGTTAATTATAGTTCTATTCTATATAACAGAGTGTATGGTGGGCCTGTTTTACCTTTGGACATTTGGGAACATGTCTACTTAGGTGGAGAAAGGGGGTAATAAAACCTGGGGGACAATGGCCTTTCTTAACAACACACTCCTGTTGGTACCCCTAATCCTCTCCCGTCGCCCGGGGTCCAATTCCCCAAGTATGTTTAAACGCTCCTTGCTGGAATCGAAATCATGGCCGCTCTGATCCAGGCTCCATAGACCCTGAGTGGGCTGTTTAGTGCTCTAATTGAGACATCCGTAGATCTGGGTAGGCTGTCTAGTGTGCTAATAGAGACATAGACACAGTTAACCAAGCGTAGGATACTACTTTCGACGTTAAGTGTTTTCATTGACAAAGGTCAAACAGTGCCAAGTGCTTGTAACGTATATCGTGTGATCTTTTGTCTGAGGTTATCCACTAATTGGCATATGATTTAAGAATGGCGTCTGTCCTAGACCTCCCACCTAATACTATGGAGTCCATTAAAAAAGTTATGAATGGAGCAGAGACGTATGTAGCAAATAGTGGTTCCCCATAGTATCCCCATAACCTTAATCTCTCCCCAGGTGCTTCTGACACTTCCTAGGTTCCCCCCATCCCCACCCCGGGCAGTATGTGGACACTCGGGGGACTGGGATAACTAGGTCTGGTTCTCCGGCCATTCTGTATGAACCGTTATCACAAAGACCCATTATGGTGGCCACAGAAATTGTGGCGCCTGCAAGCTAAGGGATAACCTGAAGGGTCCTTCCCTAATGTTCTATACTTGGATCAAGGACCAATCCCCTATCAGGCCACACTATCTTGATTGGGTCTGTTGGCCAGCCCTCACCCATTTAGCAAAGCACCTACATGAGAGAGAAAGGGGAGGAAAAAAAGAAAATACAAAGAACAGGGGGACTCGGGGATAAAGCGAGGGATGCCAAAGATAGATCTGGGGGCACAGGGATAGACACAGAGAAAGAGAGAGAAACATTAAGGGATATAGAGAGGGAGAGTAGAAATAGACAGAGAAAGGGACAGACAGTATTCAGGGATTGAGAGAAAGCCACGGACCCAAGCATAGGGAGAGGGACCCAAGGATGTGTGTGTGGGGAAGGCGGGGGGCACATCCCAAGCACAGAGGGCATCCAGGGATTGAGAGAAGGCAGGGGACCCAGGGATAGAGAGAGAAGGGAACCCTGGAATAGATGGTATCCAGGAATTGGGAGAAAGCAAGGGACCCAGGGATTGAGAGAGGGGGGTGACCCAGGAATAGAGGAGGGATCCAAGGGTAGTGAGAGGGGGGATTCCAAGGATAGAGAACACAGTCACCCAGAGATAGAGAAGGATTTGGGAAAACCATTGATAGTGAACAAAGGGGGGAAGAACCCAAGGAGGGGGTGGGACCCTATGATAGAAAACAATGGTGGAACCCAGGGATAGAGAAGAAGGGGGAACCCCATGTATAGTGATGGGGGGGGGGCAGGAATAGAGAAGAAGGAGGAGGGGGGAGCATGGAGGGGAGGGGGAGAACCCAGGAATAGAGAAGGAGGAGGAACCCCATGGACAGTGAACAGGGAAGACCTAGAAATAGAGAAGGAGATAGAAAAAACATGGATAGTGAACCCAGGAGTAGAGAAGGAGGGTGGATCCCCACGAGATTGAACAAAGGGGGGGGGGGGACACAGGAATGGAGAATGAGGGGGAAACCCATGGATAGTGTACAAGGGGGGTCCTAGGGATAGAGACAGAGGGGAAACCCCATAAATAGTGAGCAAGGGGAGGACCCAGAAATAGAGAAAGAGGGGGAACCCCATGAAGAGTAAAGAAGGGGGGAATCTAGGGATAGAGAAGCAGGGGGAACACAATAAATAGTAAAGAAGGGCAGAACCTAAAGATAGAGAATGAGGGGGAACTCCAGGGATAGAGAAGGAAGGGGGGAAACCCATGGATAGTAAAGAAGGGGGGGTCTAGAAATAGAGACGGAGACGAGAACACATTGGATAGTAAAGAAGGGAGAACTGCATTAATAGTAAAGAAAGGGGAACCTAGAAATAGAGAAGAGAGGAGAACACATTGGATAGTAAAGAAAGGAGAACCCCATGAATACAGAGACAGAGTAGGGAACATAGTGATAGAGAGAAAGAACCTGGGAGAAAAAGTAGAGGGGATCTAGGTATGTATGTATGTATGTATGTATGTATGTAATATATATATATATATATATATATATATATATATAGATATATAGATATATCTGGTCACAAATACACTATACACTGTATTTAAGGCAGTAGTGGGCACCCTACCTGAACTGAAGTATAGCGTACTATAGAGTACAGTGTGTGTGTATTGTATTTGACTGTGTGTGTGTGTGTATATATATATATATATATATATATATATATATATATATATATATATATATATATATAGATATCACATATTATAATTGTCGAACTACGAGACGTTGTCATGCTTTGCGTGGTGCGTACGATAAGCGCTCAACACTTGCGAGGCGAGCCGTTAAGGCACTAAAATTCGCAGCACTTGGGCGATCAGCGCCGAAGTCGCTCATTGCCTGCTAGCCTCGCAAAGCGAGGCGAGCAGTGGAGGCAATGAAACACGCGGGTCTTAGCCTTCAAACACTTAGGAAACGTGGGATCGCCTTAGGCTGCAAGCAGTTGACGAACGCGGGACTTAGGAAAAATACGAAGTTAACGGCCATACTGCGCAAAGCAAAAAACACAAAAAAAACTAAATAAAATACAACAAAAACATCACACACAGCACGGGGAACAGCCAAGACGTCTGGGAGTGAGGTGTAACGCGAATTTAAGTTGATTTTACCGAGTTTCGCCACTAAAAAAAATCGGCTAAGTGAGAAAAAAAAAAAGGAAAAAAGAAAGAGAAACAAACAGATACCGAGGCTACATGACCCTGGACCGCGCAAAAACACCGCCAACCGCGTACCTTTTTCACCCAGAGACGTACAAGGTACAAAATAAACTATTACAAAGGATGGCAAATGCTTGCGAACCGCGTAGCACATAGACAATACACTCTATTTTACAATCCTAACTTGCCACTAACAACATTACGCATCTACAGTATTACTTTACACAAATAAACCAACGGTTTGCCCTCGCACACGCAGACTATTTCTAATGCACAGTTGGGACATTCATAACACTATCTCCTCAAGGCAGCAACAGTCCCACTGGACATTATATGCTGCAGGACAATAAAAAGTGATTGTAACCTCTTCAGGCTATTGATTGTTACTTATAATTATTAGAAAAAGGTAAACTATATTAATTTATTATTCAATTAATGAATTAATTAGTATTTAAAAAAATAGAGAGAGGAGCCAAAGGACACGCAAGGAGAGGCTCGCAATGAGCGCTGAAGGTCCTTAGAGTATAAAAAGCTTAACATTGTGTGCCAAACAGCATTGCCATGGCATCACATTTTATTGCTCCGTCATTTAAAATAAAAAGAGATTGTTAGCTCTTCAGGCTATTGATTGCTGGATATATTAATTACAATAAGGTAAAGTATATTAATTCATTAAATTGATTATTATTTAAAAAAATATATAGACATATGTATAAGAGGAGAGGCTCGCAATGAGTGCGGAAGGTCCTCAGAGTACAAAAAGCTTGACATTGTGTGGCAAACAGCATTGCCATGGCTTCAAATGACGGGCAAGTTGCATATATGTGTGTGTGTGTGTATGTATGTATGTATGTGTGTGTATGTATGTATACACACATTCATACATATATGAGAGTTTATGTATATATATATATATATATATATATATATATATATATATATATATGTATATATACAAATATCCATAGCAATATAACTAATGCACACACATGCCCATTTCACCCCCTTGCCCCATGTGACGTCACACACTCACCTGCTGGCTAGCAGTAGTGGGTGGGCTCCCAAATGAATCCACTGAGGACAGGTACTGAGACTCTGCAGAGGGGGAAGAGCTGGAGGAGTCGTATCCCTGGAACATGTCCTTTTACAGACTGGGGGGGTAACAATGCTGGGGATCCACTGCACCCCAAAGTACTAATACTACTAGTAATAATAATATTAATAATAACAATACCAGAGTGCTGGGGAGTCCTGGACTCTGCACACAAAGAAAACTAATACTTTAGCTAATTCATAAAAATATATATTTGTCTTCTTTTTCAGCAATTGCAGAAGTTAAAATTCCATAGATGTTCAGACCCAAAATGTATTCCACCCAAAAAAAACGATCCAATCCACCCAAAACACAATTGCTTGGAGACTGTCAGGTCCTTCCAAATAAAGATAATTCCAATAGTTGTAGGTTAGAAATGTCCCAAAATCCTGAGAAATGCACCCAAAATGCAGCTGTCAGTGATGAATGGGATACCCACACACACAGTGCTCTCCGCACAGCCAGGCTCAGGTTTATGAATGAAACTCTCAGCTCCCAGCTTATTTATACACCCCGGTCCCGCCCCCTGTGACGTCTCACACGCACCCCTCCAGATCTCAGGCCCTGGGGCAGCCACGCACCCCAAAATCACCAGGCACCGAGCCCGAACCATCATATACCCACCCTGCAAACACCAGCTCATTGCCTCCATCAGGGGCGAAGATACAAGGGGTAGAAGGGCAGGGGATGCCCACCCCCCCTCACGGAGTTCCTGTGACGTACATAGCCATATATGGTGTTGTCTTTGCTGTGTTTATCGGTTACCTAGCAGTGACGTCAGAGGGAATCCCTGCTCTCAGCTTAGAGAGGTCTCGGCTAGGAGAGGTATTAATAGACTGCTAGTACAACTAAATATATATATATATATATATATATATATATATATATATATATATATATATATATATAAATATAAATATATATATATATATATATATATATATACAAATAAATGTCTGACAATGTATATATATGTGAGTAATAATGGATTATATTCTTTTTATATTGTATAATATTATGTTATGTTATATTATGTTATATCATATTATATTATATAGAGAGGACTCGGCTAGGAGAGGTATTAGTACAACATATATGCAAATAAATGTCTGACAATATATATGTGTGTAATAATGTATTATATTAAGACATTTATTAATATACTGCTAAATATATATGTGTGTAATTGTATTATGTTATATTATATTGTACTGTAGTATATTAAATTGCATTATGTTATAACATAATATAATATAATAGAACATAATATAACATACAATATAATATAACATAATATAATATAAAATAATACAATATAACATAATACAATATAACATAATATAATATAATACATTATAATATAACTTCATATAATATAACATAATACAATATAATATAACATAATATAATATAAAATTATACAATATAACATAATACAAAATAAACTAATACAATATAATATAATAAAATATATTGTGTTATATTATATTGTATTATATTATATAATATTATTTGGACAGGCTCGGCTAGGATATATATTAATAGACTGCTAGTACGCTAAATATATATATATATATATATATATATATATATATATATATATATATATATACACAAATACATTTCTGTAATAATGTATTATATTATGTTATATTATATTGTATTATATTATATTATATTGTATTTTATTATTGTCACAGACCCCTTTTCCAGTTCCTGGATCTTAGCCCATTGAGCCACCATAAAAGACAGACTTCTTGCCTCCAGCCACTATGTGCATGTACACCTCCATTGTATTGCAGTCTGTTTTGTCCCATTGTTTACCAGATAAAGTTAATGTACTCTATTTGAGGTCTGGACCAATAGATATGGAGACAGCATTATGTGTATTTGGAGGTTGGCCTATTGTTTACAGGTGCCAGACAGGATGCCAGACTATTAGACAGCATGTGGAGTCAATCTTCTGTGTTTACCTGCCACTTCCTGTCATTGTTGTGTTGTATACACCCCCTTCTGTATCAAACCCCTATAAATATTGGTGACTTTCCAAAAATAAAGCAGTTCACTGCTGAGACATATAGAAATGGTATGTTCTCTTATTTGCTCCTGATGGCTGTGATATTGGCGAGCTTCTCTACCCCCTCCCCATTTTTTGTCTTTCATACTAGACATGACACTACAGTGAACAGTGCCAAACAGAGTGAGCTGCACAACTTCTGGTACAGAAATAACACTATAGACAACTAAATCAGGAGACTGTACAAACCAAATGAGTAAGACACCATAGATTGAAAAATCAGAATTTTAACCTTTAAAAATATCCACTGTGCCCTGAGTGCTGTAGCGACAGCAACAAGGCTAACCAACCTTGCTGCAATCTACTACCATATATATGTGTGTGTAATTGTATTATGTTATATTATATTATATTGTACTGTATTATATTATATAGAGAGGGCTCGGCAAGGTAGGTATTAATAGACTGCTAGTACACTAAATATCTATATATAAATAAATGTCTGACAATATATATATCTGTAATATTTCAGACTCTATTCTGTGCCAACCACATAGTTTCATTCTCAGCACTCCCTCGCATTCCACAAAAACCAACAAAAACAGAACTGGATGAAATCCCTGCCATTAAGCAGTGAAAAAAAGGTAAGGCTTCAGGAGTTGATAGGATCCCAGCTTAGATCTGGAAACATGGAGACCCAGGACTTTACGCTAAACTTCATGAGCTCTTTGCTGCTGGCGCCAAGGCAAACTTCCACAGGACCTTCGTGACACAATCATCATCACCCTATACAAGAAGAAGGGAGAAAATTCAGACTGCTCCAATTACCGGGGATAACTCTGCTCTCCATGCAAAATCCTTGCAAGGGTACTCCTCAGCAGACTGGTACCCACTATTGCAGAGTCAGTGTGGCTTTTGTGGCTTTAGAGCCAACATGAGCACCACTGACATGGTTTTTGTTCTCAAGCAGCTCCAAGAGAAATGTAGAGAACAGAACAAGGGACTTTATGTGACGTTTATTGACCTTACCAAAGCATTCGACTGGAAAGGTCTGTGGCAAATCCTGGAACGTATAGGATGTCCTCCTAAGTTCCTCAACATAATCATCCAGCTACATGAAGACCAGTGTGGCCAAGTTAGGCACAACAACAACCTATCTGAGCCCTTCCCAATAAGCAATGGCGTGTCCTTGCACCCACACTATTCACGCTATTTTTCAGTATGATGCTGCAAAGGGCCACAACAGACCTTGATGTTGAGGATGAACTCTACAAACAATTTCGCACAGAAGGCAGTCTGTTCAACCTGAGGCGACTAAAGTCCCACACCAAGACAGTGAAATGACTTGTTCGATAGCTACTCTTCTTCGATGATGCTGCCCTTGTTTGCCATATGGCAACAGCTCTGCAGCAAATTTCATCTTGCTTCGCAGAGGCTGCCAAGCTCTTCAGTCTAGAAGTCAATTTGAAGAAGGCTGAAGTTCTCCACCAGCCTGCACCTCAGGAAGATTACTGTCCTCCTCGCACCACTATATGTGAGTCTAAGCTAAAAACAGTCCAACAGTTTACCTACTTGGGTTTTCCTCATCTCCTTGGGTTTGGAACAATAAGCATCTGTACAAGTGCACAAAGTTCAACGTGTACAGAGCTGTTGTGCTGACCACCCTCCTACTGTATGGTTCCGAGTCTTGGGTTACCTACCACCACCGCCTACGATTTCCTCCGCACCATCCTCAACATTCATTGAAATGACCACATCCCCAAAACTGAAGCCCTAGAACAGGCAGGATTCACCGGCATTGAGGCCATACTGTTGAAGAAGCAGTTACTCTGGGCAGGACACATCTCTAGGATGGAGGATGATCGACTTCCAAAGATTGTGGTATATGGTGAGCTCACCACTGGCAATCGTGACAGAGGAGGACCGAAGAAGAGT
This sequence comes from Discoglossus pictus, assembly GCA_027410445.1. Taxonomy (NCBI): domain Eukaryota; kingdom Metazoa; phylum Chordata; class Amphibia; order Anura; family Alytidae; genus Discoglossus; species Discoglossus pictus. The sequence continues at coordinate 111,016,310 of CM050170.1, read as the reverse complement.
TACAAGGACTCACTGAAACAGTCCCTTGATGCCTGTTATATTGACCATTGTGGATGGTCCACTTTAGCTTCAGGCCGAAAGGCATGGAGAAGTACCATTCATCAGGCTGTCTCCTCTTTCAGGAGAACACACAGGGCTGATCTTGAGCACAAAAGGAGACAGAGGAAAAATTATGTCACTGCAGCACCCAAACCACAGCAAGCCTTCCCGTGGAACCACTGTGGTCTAGTCTGCCTGTCCCACATTGGCCTCCTTAATCAGAGAGCCCGTAGATGTGGACACCCCTCTTAAATCTTCATTTGCGAAGCCAAGCCTATATGTGTAATAATGTATTATTTTATATTGTTATGTTATGTTATATTATATAGTTACATAGTAATTGAGGTTGAAAAAAAAAAAAAAGTGAAATTTGGCTAATCGTATCAAAGGAAAAAAAAAAAAATCCTTTCTGACCCCAGATACTGGTGATCGGATTTCTCCCTGGATCATTACACTCTCTCTAATTATCGAGGATAACCCTGAATGCCCTTCTTAGTTAGAAATAAATCCAATCCCTTTTTAAAGTTATCTATTGAATCCGCTGTCACCACCTCCTTTGGTGGAGAATTCCACAGATTAACCACCCTTACTGTGAAGAACCCTTTTCTTTCTTTAGGGTGAAATATATTTACTTCTAGCCTCAAGGGATGTCCTCTTGTCAGTTGAAAACCACTTGGCACAAAAAGCTCCCTTGACAAATCTTTATACTGACCCTGGATGTATTTATATAAGGTAATCATATCCCCTCTTAGACGCCTTTTTTCTAGAGAAAATAAGCTTAATTTGGTTAGTCTTTCTTCATGTTATATTATATTATATAGAGAGGGCTCGGCTAGGAGAGGTATTAATAGACTGCTAGTACAACTAAATATATATATATACAAATAAATGTCTCACTATATATATATATATATATATATATATATATATATATATATATATGTGTAATAATATTATAATATATTATATTGCATTGTATTATCTTATACTGCTATTACAACTAAATATAAATATATATATACAAATACATTTCTGACTGTATATATATATATATATATATATATATATATATATATATAGTATCTCACAAAAGTAAGTACACCCCTCACATTTTTGTACATATTTTATTATACCTTTTCATGTGACAACACTGAAGAAATGACCCTCTGCTACAATGTAAAATAGTAAGTGTACAGCCTGTATAACAGTGTAAATTTGCTGTCCCCTCAAAATAACTCAACACACAGCCATTAATGTCTAAATCGTTGGCAACAAAAGTGAGTACACCCCTAAGTGGAAATGTCCAAATTGTAAATGTCCAACCTTCCATTTGAGGATGCCCCACAGATGCTCAATAGGGTTTAGGTCTGGTGACATGCTTGGCCAGTCCATCACCTTTACCTTCAGCTTCTTTAGCAAGGCAGTGGTCGTCTTGGAGGTGTGTTTGGGGTCGTTATCATATTGGAATACTGCCATGCGGCCCAGTCTCTGAAGGGAGGGGATCATGCTTTGCTTCAGTATGTTTGTGAGATACTGTATATATGTGTAGATATATATATATATATATATATATATATATATATATATATATATATATATATATATATATATATATACAGATATATGTCTGAGAATAACATACAAATATGTAATAATATTATATTTTATTATATAGTATTATATTATATTATGTAGAGAGGGCTAGACTCAGATGGGTTTTAATAAACTGCTAGTGCAACTAAATATGTATATATACAAATAAATGTCTGGCAATATATATGTGTAATAGTGTATTATATTATATAATGTTATATTATATTATATAGAGAGTGCTCAACTAGGAGAGGTATTAATAGACTGCTAGTACAACTATATATATATATATATATATATATATATATATAAATATATATACAGTGCCTTGCAAAAGTATTCACCCCTCTTGACTTTTTACCTATTTTGTTACATTACAGCATTAAGTTCAATGTTTTGTTAATCTGATTTTTATGTGATGGATCAGAACACAATAGTCTAAGTTGGTGAAGTGAAATGAGAAAAATATATCCATCAAAAAACTATTTTTTAGAAATAGAAAACAGAAAATTGGCATGTGCGTATGTATTAACCCCCTTTGTTATGAAGCCCATAAAAAGCTCTGGTGCAACCAATTACCTTTATAAGTCAAATCATTAGTGAAATGATGTCCACCTGTGTGCAATATAAGTGTTACATGATCTGTCATTACATATACACACCTTTTTTGAAAGGCCCCAGAGGCTGCAACACCTAAGCAAGAGGCACCACTAACCAAACACTGCCACGAAGACCAAAGAACTCTCCAAACAAGTAAGGGACAATGTTGTTGAGAAGTACCAGTCAGGGTTAGGTTATAAAAAAATATAAAAACCTTTGATGATCACCAGGAGCACCATCAAATCTATCATAACCAAATGGAAAGAACATGGCACAACAGCAAACCTGCCAAGAGACAGCCGCCCACCAAAAAAACTCACGGACCTGGCAAGGAGGGCATTAATCAGAGAGGCAGCACAGAGACCTAAGGTAACCCTGGAGGAGCTGCAGAGTTCCACAGCAGAGACTGGAGTATCTGTACATAGGATGGCAATAAGCCGTACGCTCAATAGAGTTGGGCTTTATTGCAGAGTGGCAAAAGAAAGACATTACTTTCAGCAAAAAACAAAATGGCACCTTTTGAGTTTGTGAAAAGGCATGTGGGAGACTCCCAAAATGTATGGAGGAAGGTGCTCTGGTCTGATGAGACTAAAACTGAACTTTTCGGCCATCAAAGAAAACGCTATGTCTGGCGCAATCCAACACATCACTTCACCCAAAGAACATCATCCAGCAGCCGGGACTGGGATACTGGTCAGGGTTGAGGGAAAGATGGACAGTGGTAAATACAGGGATATTCTTGAGCAAAACCTGTACCACTCTGTGCGTGATTTGAGGCTAGGACGGAGGTTCACCTTCCAGCAGGACAATGACCCCAAAACACACTGCTAAAGCAACACTTGAGTGGTTTAAGGGGAAACATGTAAATGTGTTGGAATGGCCTAGCCAAAGCCCAGACCTCAACCCAATAGAAAATCTGTGGTCAGACTTAAAGATTTCTGTTCACAAGAGCAACCCATCCAACTTGAAGGAGCTAGAGCAGTTTTGCAAGAAAGAATGGGCAAAAATCCCAGTGGTAAGATGTGGCAAGCTCATAGAGACTTATCCAAAGCGACTTGGAGCTGTGATTGCCGCAAAAGGTGGCTCTACAAAGTATTGACTTTGGGGGGGGGGGGGGGGGGGTGAATAGTTATGTACATTGACATTTTCTGTTATTTTGTCCTATTTGTTGTTTGCTTTACAATAAAAAAACAAAAAACATCTTCAAAGTTGGGGGCATGTTCTGTAAATTAAATGATGCAAATCCTCAAACAATCCATGTTAATTCCAGGTTGTGAGGCAACAAAACACAAAATATGCCAAGGGGGGAGGGGGGGGGGGGTGAATACTTTTGTACTCATTGAATTGTATTATATTATATAGAGAGGGCTAGTTTCAGTGAGGTATTAATGGACTACTGGGATAACTATATATTATTTTGTATTTTATTATATTATACTATAGTATATTGTATTATATTACGTTATTTTATATTATACTATACTATATGATATTGTATTGTATTATATCATATATTATAATATAGAGAGGGCATGGCTAAATAGACTATGTATTAATAGGCTGCTTAGTACAACTAAATATAAATATATATAAATATATATAAATATATATTACAAGTTTGAGAATATATATGTGTCATAATCAAAGGCGGAGCCTTGGAGGGGCCCAGTGTTGTCCCTCGCCCATCCTGCCAAGGCCCCCGCAGCCGCCATCGGCCATCCCATGCCTGTAAGAGCTGATCTGCAGCCTGTGTCTGTAAGAGCCCAAGTTCACAGTGTCTGTAAATGCCAATCTGCAGCCTGACTGTGCCTGTAAGAGCCCAAGTGCATCCTGTGCCTATAAGAGCTGATCTGCAGTCTGTATGTGCCTGTAAGAGCCCAAGTGCATCCTGTGCCAGTAAGTGCCAATCTGCAGCCTGACTGTGCCTGTAAGAGCCCAAGTGCATCATGTTCCTGTAAGAGCTGATCTGCAGCCTGTATGTGTCTGTAAGAGCCCAAGTGCATCCTGTGCCTATAAGAGCTGATCTGCAGCCTGTATGTGTCTGTAAGAGCCCAAGTGCATCCTGCGGGCCTCATTCATTTGCTACTTACTTGAGTTCGGGGCGGCAAATAGAGATAGCAAGTTACTTTGCTATTCAAATGTCTCCTACTTGCTTGCCCCCTTTGCGTTACTGCGCTTCTGTCCCTTACTTTTCTTATAATCGCAAGTTACTTCCATCAAAGCCTTTGATCTTTAACGTCCGCAAGAGTTGCGGCCGCAAAAAACACAAATCGCTATTAAATTGCTCCGATTGACCCTTCCTTCAAGCCCGTAAATGGCTAAACGCGAACTACAGGTTACTTGTACCAAGGAGGTCTCGCAAAGGTCTTACTTATAAACGTAGCACTAATTAAGCAAATAAAAAAGCAATCCTGTACTTTTATTAGAAGTGAAAGTGATGTTAGGTCTTAGAATTATTAGCACAACATTCTGAAGCTTGCAAATCGGCAACAATAAATACTTTATTTCATGTTCAATTTTCGTCATAAAGTCCTACGGGCTCCAACCTCCAAGCCCGTAGGACTTTGGAATTAACCTCCATATTTCATTGAAGTCCTACGGGCTTGAATAACGAGTTACGGGCTTATGAAATAAAGTATGTGATTTTGGCGATGTGCGAGCTTGAGAATGTTGTGCTTTTAATCATAATGTCACCCATTGTGTTCCCCAACATGTACAGTGCTTTACAGTGCTGCATAGATTTTATATTTGCATTTACAGTGCTCTGAGTTTACGGGCTTGCAGCCGCGATCATGTTCAAGCAAGCAAATGCTTACTGCCGATAGCATGGTTTGCGATTATCGGGAAGGGGGACTAGCTTGTGAGCCCGGCCAATTGAATAGGTAAGTAAAAGTAGAGCTACTGGAGCAATTAGCCCAACAGTAGCAAATCGGAAAGTTGCTTGCAAGTAACAGCCCCGAATGTAATGAGGTCTTGTGTCTGTAAGAGCAAATCTGTGCCTGTAAGAGCCTAAGTGCATCCTGTGTCTGTAGGTGCCAATCTGTAGCCTGCCTGTGCCTGTGCAGTCTGACTGTGTAGACTACCCTAAGTGCTTGTGATCTGGTTTTATCCAATGCAGTCTACCTTAATAGCGTGGGATCTGGTTTTACTCAATGTAGACTACCCTAAGAGCTTTTTAAGAGCTGTTAATTTTGTTTTGCCATGTACTTAACCCCTGTACAGTACTACGGAATATGTTGACGCTTAACAAATAAAGATAATAATAAATAATAATAGTTGCTATCTATTGTGGTCATGGACGCTCAATGTCTATCAAGACAGCATCCTTTACAGTATCCACCAGTATTTTCTTGTAACTCTTGGTTGATAATCGACTTTTGGTCGAGGAAGATCCTTATCCATCAAGGCAGAGTCCTTTACAGCCTCCACTAGTATTTTCTTGGAACTACTGGTTGACAATTGACTTTGGTCATGAAAGATCGAGGTCCATCAAGCCCTGTACAGAATCCAGCAGTATTTTCTTAGAACTCATTGTTGACTTTGGTCATGGAACATCCCGGTCCATCAATGGAGAATCCTTTACAGTATCCACCAGTATTTTCTTGGAACTCTTGCTTGACGATCGACTTTGGTCATGGAAGATGGAGGTCCATCGAGGCCTTTACAGTCTCCAATATAATGAAACTTTATGTACCTGTCCACCATCTTTCTTAGTTCTCTGCTGTTAGTGGAAGATCAAAGCTTTCACCAACATAACATTTTGATGAGCACAAAGATCTGACCCTGGTGTGAAGCACAAAATGGTTTGCCATGTTATATTAACTCATGAAATAAATTGTGGGGCAACAGAAAGCCGGTCAGGCCAGCCCCGGGGTGGGAGAGAGAACACTTGGACAGTGTCATGATGTTTCTCTGTTACGCCCATAAATTGCTATGTTTATATATGCCCCACACATTTACCAATGTCTGGTGGTTGTGTCTGTGCATTGTGTCATTTTGTTTAATAAGTTGGTCATTCCACTTTAGATGTGACTCATGGTGACTTCTTCTGCCCTCCCTTTTCTCTCACAGCTGCTGTATTTCTCCAGCACAATTTATTTCTCTCTCAGTCACTCTTCTCCCCTTTCTCTCTCACATCTTTCTCTTGGTTTCTTGTTCTCTCTTACATAGTCTATCCTCATTACCTTCTTTCTCAGTCTCTTGTTCTCCCCTCTCACATATCATCTATATCCTTCCTCTCTCTATCTTTTGTTCATCCCTTTCTCTCAAACTCTCTTCTTCTCTCTCTCTGTCTCTCAACCTTGTTTTCTCTCAGTCTCTCCTTCTCCACTTCTCTCTTTCTGTTTAATGTCCTCCCTGTATCAGTCCCTCCTCATTGCTGTCTAACAGTCTCTCGTTCTACTCTCCTCTTTCTTCCCCCTCTCACTCCCCCCTCTCTATCCATTCCCTCTCTTCCTCCCTCTCTCTCTCTTTCTCCCCTCCTCTCCTTTCTATCTCTCTCTTCCTCCCGCTCTCTCCAACTCTCTATCTATCTATCTCCCTCTCTCTCTTTTTCTTTCCCTCCTCCACTCTCCCTTCTCTCCCATTCTCCCTCTCTCTTGATGCCCACAGGCTCTCTCTTTCTTTCTTACTTTCTCTCTCTCTCTGCCTCTCTCTCTCTCCTCTCCCCCTCTTTCTCCTCTCCCCCGCCTCTCTGGCTGCCCCCTGACTCTTTCTCTCCCTTTTTCTTACTCTCGCTCATCTCTCTCTCTTCCCCCCCCCCCACCTCTCCCCATCTCCCTTCTTTCCTTGCTATCCCTCGCTCCCCCTTCCCTCTCTCTCTCCCTCCCTCTCTCATTCCCTCTATCTTTACCCCCCCCCCCCTCCACCCCCTCTCTGGCTCCCCCCTGATTCTCACTCTCCCTCTTTCTTACTCTCTCTCATATCTCTCTCTTTCTCCCCCCTCTCCCCCATCTATCTTCATTCGTCTCCCTACCTCCCTCTCCTCTCCACCCTCTCTCCCTCTATCACTACCTCCCTCTCCTCTCCTTCTCTCCTCACCCTCCCTCTCTCTCCTCCCCTCCCTCTCTCTGGCTCCTCCCTGTCTGGTCATGATGAATGGAATTCAATGAATGTTGACTTGTGTATAATACAGAACCCTGTATGTGAGTGGGTATGTGTGTATATGTGTGTGTGTGTTTGTATGTGTGTGAGTGTGTATATGTGTGAGAGTATATGTGTGAGTGTCTGTTTGTGTAGTGTTATGGTGTAGATGATTAGTGCTTGTTGTGAAGTTGTATTATTGTGGTACACATGTTGGGTATAGTGGACAAGTGACCTACATGTTGTGCTATTGTGTACTGGTGTCAACTGAGGAATACTGATGTTGTTATTGTGTATTTGTGTAGGATAGATGTGCTATTGTTTGCTAGCATTGCATTGTTGTTTATCACTGTTGTGGTGTTTAACAACATCATAGTATTGTGATATTATGTTGCAATGTTGTTCAGTAGTATTGATTGTACAGTAGTGTTGTTTTTGTGCATTAGTTGTGTTTCATGGTTTGTATCACTGTGTAGCAGTATAATCGTGTTACTGTGTAGCAAGTATTGTAGTGTTGTTATGTTACTGTGTGATTGTATATTTGTGTATGTACTGTTATATATTTCTGTTATTTGATTGGGGTTTTGTTGTGTTATTATGTTGTTTGATGTACTGTTGTGTGGGTTAGTTATTGTTATTTTGCTGTGTTATAGTACTGATGTACACTTGTGTTACTGTACTGTTTTTATTTTTGTGATTGTACTGTTGTGTACTTGTATTGTGTTTTTATGTATTTGTTTTTGTTCTGTTGTTATACTGTTGTGTACTTTTATTACTGTCATGTTATTGTACTGTTGTGTTATTGTGTTGCTGTAGTGTTATTGTTGTGTAGTGTTATTGTATTGTGTTGATGTGTAGTTTATCGTATAATTGTTGATGTGTTGTTATTGCACCATTGGGTTATCGTATTGTTGCGTTGTTGTTGTGTAGTATTATTGTAGTGTTGTGTTATTGTACTCTCATCTTATTGTTTTGTGTTATTGGAGTGTTGTTATAATGTTATTGTTTTTGTGTAGCATTATTGTGTTATTGTTATGTAGTGTTACTGATGTTGTGTTATTGAGTTATTGTTGTTGTTGTGTAGTGTTATTTTCCTAGTGTGTTATTACATTTTTGTTGTGTAGTGTTATTGTATTGTTGTGCAGTATTATTATGTTATTGTACTGTTGTGTTATTATTGTTTTATTGTGCTGTTGTGTTATTGTACTGTAGTGTTATTGTATTCTTGTGTTATTGTCCTGTTGTGTTATTATTATATTATTGTCATGTTGTGTCATTATTGTCCTGCTGTGTTATTATTGTATCATTGGCCTGTTGTGTTATTATTATGTAGTACTATTGTATTATTGTCCTGTTGTGTCATTGTGTTATTATTTTTATTGTCCTGTTGTGTCGTATTATTATTGTCCTTCTGTTTTATTATTTCGTAGTATTATTGTATTATTGTCCTTTTGTGTGATTGTGTTATTATTGTCCTGCTGTGTTATTATTGTGTAGTATTATTGTGTTATTTCCCTGCTGTGTTATTATTGTGTATTATTGTATTATTGTTCTGTTGTGTAATTGTGTTATATTGTCCTATTGTGTTATTATTGTGTAGCATTATTGTATTATTGTCCTGTTGTCTCCCACCCACTCCTCGGGCCTCACATAAACACCCGTCCCGTTGCTATGGCTGCCGCGTTTCACACAACGTCACCACGTCCCGCTTGGCTTTGTTTATGTATCCTGGCAACAAGAGGATGGGGCGGATCAGTGATGGGTGGGGCATGTTGTGTATGGGCGTGGTTAGTATTAAAGGAACATGCACCTCCTTAATACTTTTGCAGCATGAAGTTTACTTTTAGATGTAGATATAATAAAATAACAATATGGGATGCAGTAATAATAAAATATACTGACTATATGTGTTATAGTAATAATACTGAATACACTGACTGTATGTGCTACAGTAATAATACAATATATGGCAGATTATAATTATATTGTATAATTGTGAATGACCCTAATACCCTTACACTTAACACTAGCACTTTATCTATACAATTATGCAATTGACACTTGAACTCCATTTACTATATGTCTATACACCCCTCGACCCATGAACTCTGTTTTTGGGACCCTAGCCCATATAATTACCCCCCTTAAGGGCTATTGCAATGTCCATGAGACACTTGTGTTTTCAGGTATGTGTGGTGTAATGTTGGGCCTCAGGGCCTGGTAATGTACCCTGGATCTCCAAAAGTATGTGAGTATTTGGGCCTAACAGGCTCATAATTTTTTGTTATAAAGTTTAAGACATGTAGGTTGTGGTCAGAATATACCCCGGGATATGACACTATTATATCAAGTCTCTTTTATGCCTATCTAGTGCAGTGACATAACCCTGCTGCATGTAGAGAAAGCAAGTACTCTTAAGGACTGGATATAACACTGCTTCCTAGGGAATGGTCTATCCTGGACCAGGCTGATCCTGGATTCCTAATGATGGTCCGGATTTGCATGCTGGGTACCAAGAAATCGAAATCCTTACAATCCAGTGGTGTATTTTTGTATCAGAAAGCAGAAGGTTTTGTGGTTAACGTAGCAACGGTGGGATCTCCGTGTAGGAACCAGCAGCCAGGATGCTGGCTTATGAGGACCTGACTTTTACTGCGCTTCAAGAGAAGCTCAAGGCAAGGGGAAGTGTGAGGCCAGGAGCAAAAACCAAGCCAGCCATAATTAAGAAGCTCCGGTTGGATGATGAGCTCTGCCTCAGCGACGGGGGTTCAGGAAACATGGGATCTCTCCCCTGGGGAGACCCCCATGATAATTAATTTATTCAGCATGCCTCAGCAGGGGCGATGCCATGGAGTAACCAGAAGCTTGTAGACAGGCGGCAGCCCAGCTGGGTAACCATTATGTGGATACCAGAGAGGAGTCAGTGCATACAGGCCCAAGAAGTTCAGCCCCAAAGAGGGGGTACCCCACCAAGGCATGACTGACAATCCCCCAACTTACCCCTCCTGTTCCTAGTCATGATGCTGAACCCAAGATGGTACATGTGTGACCACTCAACCAGTAAGTTTTACTCGTCCTCGTCCTGCTACCGGGGACACTCGAGCTGAGTGTATGGTTGTCTCCAGCGGGGTCATCTAAGAAGGGATTTCCCTCCCCATCCAAGGAGGATAGGACCCCCCACAGCCCAACGCTGTGCATTTCCTGGAAAATTGGGCTTTGGTACCGGACGAGCAATTTCATAACTGCCGTGACCAGTGGAAATGTACCTTACTATTAATGCAGTGCAGCTTGCCCCAGAGGATTATCTGGGCCAACACTTTCAGACAGTTTTGGTGGATGGAGCCTATACAAGGGTCTCAGGACACCAGGCCTGCAATTACGGTGGTCCATCTGAATTTAGTTCCAACCATATCAGTCCTGTCAAGAGAGCTTGAGGTGATGGTGGCTGGAGGGCAGAGATACATCATTCCAGTGGCCCAGGTGCATTTGTATTGGGGCACCAGGAGAGGCATGAGGGAAATGGGAATTATTCCTGTATTACGTGTGAATGTATTATTGGGAGATGATCTGGGGTACATGCAGTGTTGGTACCTCAATGCATTTATACAAGCCCATCCAGTTACAGCATGGAAGCCTTGGAATTACCAGAGGTTGAAAATGAGTTCACCAGAGAGGAAACTGGGTTGAGTCCATTATCTGCTCAGGGGCAGGGGCTCAGTTGGGCTAGTGTGAAAGAGTTGAAAGCAGAGCTGGTACAGGATAAAGTGTTAGAGGGGGGTTAGATGATGGGATCCTGACAGGAGAAGGTACCTGGTGAGGAATATGTCTAGGAACAGGGCATCTTTTCTGCATTACTTCCAAACAGGTGGGGAAAACACATAAAAAAGTGAAAAAACTGCAAGTGGTCAAATTTAGAATTGGTCCACAAAGTACCCCTAGCTGGCTATCTGGGCATCAAGAAGACCCTCCATCACCTTAGTCAAGTTTTCTACTGGCATGGGGTTAACAGGGATGTCACCTGATACGGTGACTTCTGTGATGCTGGTCAGCAGTATGGATAACTAGAGAGGGGTACACGGGTTCCTCTGCACCTATTGCCAGTTATGAATACCCCGGTCCAAAAGAGTTGCCATCAATATTGTAGGACCAATAAAGGATGATAATAATAATAATAGCACTCCTAGCTAAGTCTGGTAGGACTGGGAAGAAATGTATCCAAATGGTGGTAGAATACGCTACTTGGTACCCTGGAACCATTCTCTTAGCTACAATTACATAGTTACATAGTTACATAGTTACATAGTATTTAAGGTTGAAAAAAGACTTTCAGTCCATCAAGTTCAACCTTTTAAGATCTCCTCTGATCTGCAATATGCGGATTAACAATTAATTAGTTGTATATTTTTTTTTTTTTTTTAAATCAATTCCCTCGCCATCCCAGAATGGATAATTGCTGCTACCACTGTCACAGAAGCCTTAATGGTTTTCCTGGGTAGTGTTCCCTAAATAAATCCTGTCTGATAGCAGTACCCAGTTCATGGCTGAGGTAACCCTTACTATTTGGGATTAAGCATATGAGCGCCTCCTCCTATCACCCCCAAACCAATGGAACGCTTCAATGGCAACTTGAAAAGCATGATTCATTGAGCAAGAAGAAGACTGGTAACATCTGCCTCGATTATCTTCTCTTTGCCTACCTCGAGGTACCCCAAGAATCAACAGGGTTCTCCTGCTTTGAGCTCCTGAATGGCAGGCAGCTGTGAGGATCCTTGAATGCATCCAAGGTATGGGCAGCACCAGATGTCTGTGCCTTCCTATGTATTAGCTTTCTGGGAAAGGTTAGCTGCATTAACTGGGATAGTTAAGAAGCATACTCAGGAAGCCCAAACCAGACACAAGAAGCATTATGACCGGGGAACAAAGGATAGAGAACTGGAGGAGGGTCAGGTGGTGCTCATATTTGTTCCCCACCTGCAGGACAAATTGCAGGCAGGTTCGGAAGGATGCTACCAAACTGGAACCAGTAAATTAAATCCACGCACATATGTCTTGACTATAGACCCTGAGAGTAAGGTCACTAGAGTGGCCCTTATTAACTAAGTGAAAGAGTACCAGAGCCAGCCACATAATTTTTTAGCACAATGCAAGGCTACTGGCAGTGATCCAGAGGAAGAGCTCCTGCCTGACCTCCTGGCACACTCTACACAACAGTCAGGCAGAGGTTGTAGACCAGTCCTCAACCAGACCATTGCCCAAAAGACCTAACTGTTAGCCCTACTAGCCCAATACCCATTCACTACCCAACTAGCGTTCCATGAGGTGCTTATTGAGGGCTGTCCTGCCCTAAAGCAACCCTCCTATAGTGTCCGAGTGGAAGTCTGGGCTACTTTTTGCTGTGAACCCTTTAATTGACCCCTCTAGTAGCCCCTGGGCCTCCCCCTCAGTTCTGATACCCTAAGAAGGATAGAATAAACCACTTCTGTGTGAACTATTTTTGTAAGCTGAATGGACGAGTTACTTAGGGACTGATCAGTACTTGACTTCACTGGATCTTTCCAAGGTGTATTGGCAGATTCTGCTTGCTGAAATTGCTAAGTGATGCCATTTGGGATGAAGAATGTCCCTTCTACCTTCCAGAGACCGGTAGATTAATTACCGAAAAGACACCAGGGTTTTGCCCAGGACTACTTGGATGATATAGCCATTTTTAGTCCCACGTGGGAAGAGCACCTCCAGCATGTTGAGGTTATCTTGTATGCAGTTAGGGAACTAAGTTCAAAATTCGCCCAGATAAGTGCCAGTGGGCTAGGGCAGAAGTACGGTTCCTAGAGCACTGAGTCGGTGGCAGACAGATTAGAACTGAACCAGCCAAGTTAGAAGGAATTGGTGCCTGCCCACGGCCAGAATAAAAAACAGGTAATGGCTTTCCTGTGGACTGCAGGGTATTACCGCAAGTTTGTTCCCTTTTACCTTGCCATCACCAAACCATTGATGGACCTGACTCGCAAAAGATGCTCTGGGTGGGGGAATGGATAACCATCTGAGCCCCGCAAGCCGACCTCACCTGTTCCCCTGTTTTGGCTGCACCCAATTACCAGGTTCCCCTTAAGGTCTGTGCTGAGTCAGGAACATGAGCAAGGATGTGGACACCTCCTCATCCACCTCAGTCTAAAGCTATTGCCTAGGGTTGTGGCCTTTGCTGCAGTGGAAAAGCAATGCTTGGCTGTGGTATGGGCTCTTAAGAAACTCCAGCATTATCTATATGGAAGGGATTTACCATAGTCACCGACTGGTTATCCAGGATGGTTGGGGACAATGGGCGATCACTGCGCTGGAGTTAATTGCTTCACTCTTATCATTTTAATATTCAACATCGGCGTGGGGAAAGGTCCACCAGAATGCCGATGGGCTCTCTTGGTAGGAGGACAAGTAGGAAGTGTAGCTAGAGGACCATTTGACAGGATCATCCACTAGGCTCCGTTGACTGAAAAGGGGAGAAGTTGTCATGGCCCCCCTGGACCGTTAGACTCTATTTTTTATCGACAACTGACCATGGACTGACACTAACCCATGTGATTAGCCACCTCAAGGGTTATTACAATAGGCTTTAACTTTAAGGAACCGACACATTTTTAACAATTATTTGTGGCTAATTACCCCCTCTATTGTTGTACAGCCTGTCAGGGGTGACCAGGTAGATGACCTCAACCAGACCCTTAGGCACATGGACACAGGAAGGAACCCTAAGCTCATGACAGTCAATCAGCATCCTATGGGGTAGATTCAAACAGGTCATTAGGAATTAGTCAGAGTCGTTTGCCCAATGAAGGGGCTAATGTTGGTTAATGTACTGGATAAATATGTGTGTTAACAATAAAGTGTGACTGTTTGAAGACACATACCTATGGTGTGTTTTCATTCTGGGTTTTATTATCTTTTATAAGCCTTGGTATGGAGAAGGACCACCACCCACTCCTGTATCTTTGTCCAAAAAAACTATATGGACAAGCACAACCAGAAACACAAACAGATGTGCCTGTTGTGCTTCATCCATATGGTCACCGAGAGTTGGACACGACTGAAGGACAGAACAACAACCCTTGGTATCCTAAATCTCTGTTGGGTCCTAAAGAAAGGCATTGGGATCAGTTTGCATCTACTTGTAGGATTGACTTCCTTGGTCTTTTCAAGCCCACTGAAGAGCAGATGATACTGGTGATGCTGATCCTGTGACACTGTGTCCCTGATGGTGGTCCGAAATTGTATGCTGGGTACAGAGAAATCCAAATCCATTCTATCCCGGGGTGTATTCCTGTAGCAGAGGGCAGGAGGTTTTGGGGTTAACGTGTCCCCCACTCCTTGGGTTGGGACAATATCTATCTATCTATCTATCTATCTATCTATCTATCTATCTATCTATCTATCTATCTATCTATCTATCTATTATGTAGTATTCCTCGATGCTGTCTGGTCCTAGAGGTTTTCATGCTGCTCTCCTCAGAGCCCTGTACCCCCCCTCACCCCACGCAGCATCCTCGTTGCTCACGTCACACGCAGGCCCTGATACTCACAGCTACAACGTACAGATATATATAGATCAAAGAGCTAAGAATAGAGTGTGATGGCTGTGCATGTGGCTCGTACTGCCCTCCTCTAATCCTGCCCCCTCTATACCCGTCATCTCACTAATCCTGCCCCCTCCATACCCCTACCATCTAATACTGTCCCCTCCATACCCCTGTCCCTCTGTATACCCCAAACATCTAATCCTGCCTCCTCCATACCCGTCCCTCTCTATACCCCTACCATCTAATCCTGCCCCCCTCCATACCCCTGTCCCTCTCTATACCCCTACCATCTAATCCTGCCCCCCTCCATACCGCTGTCCCTCTCTATACCCCTACCATCTAATCCTGCCCCCCTCCATACCCCTGTCCCTCTTTATACCCCACCATCTAATCCTTCCCCCTCTATACCCGTCATCTCACTAATCCTGCCCCCTCCATACCCCTACCATCTAATAATGTCCCCTCCATACCCCTGTCCCTGTGTATACCCCAAACATCTAATCATGTCCCCTCCATACCCCTGTCCCTCTTTATACCCCTACCATCTAATCCTGCCCCTTCCATACCCCTGTCCCTCTCTATTACCCCTATAATCTAGTACTGCCCACTCTATACCCCTGCAATTTCAGTAATCCTACCCTCCTCTATATCCCTGTCACTCTCTAAACCCCCACCATCTAATCCTATCCCCTCCATAGCCCTGTCATCTCACTAATCCTGTCGTCCTCTATACCCCTGTCCCTCTCTATACCCTGTCCTCCAATCCTGCCCTCCTCTATACCGCTGACCCTCTCTATACCGTCATCT
This sequence comes from Discoglossus pictus, assembly GCA_027410445.1. Lineage (NCBI taxonomy): Eukaryota > Metazoa > Chordata > Amphibia > Anura > Alytidae > Discoglossus > Discoglossus pictus. The sequence goes on along the minus strand of CM050170.1, from coordinate 111,000,621 downwards.
AATCCTGCCCTCCTCTATACCCCTGACCCTCTCTATACCATCATCTAATCCTGCCCTCCTCTATACCCCTGACCCTCTCTATACCATCATCTAATCCTGCCCTCCTCTATACCCCTGACCCTCTCTATACCATCATCTAATCCTGCCCTCCTCTATACCCGACCCTCTCTATTCCTGTCCTCTAATCATGCCATCCTCTATACCCGTCCCTCTCTATACCTCTGCAATCTAATCCTGTCCTCTAATCCTGCCCTCCTCTATACCCTCTATATGCCCTCCGCTATATCCTTTCCCTTTCTATACCCTGCCACCTAATCATGCCCTCCTCTACACCCCTGACCCTCTCAATACCTCTGCCCTCCCTCTAATCATGCCCTCCTCTATATCTCTTGCCCTTCATCTATACACGTTCAACCTCTACACCACTGTCCCCTCTATGACCCTACCCTCCCTCTATGCCTTTGTACCCTCTATACCACAACCATCTCCCTACTCCTCTCTATTACTGCCCTCACCCACTCTCAGTCGCCCTCTATATATCCAGATTTTCAACTCTTTCTATATTTTCCCCCTCTCTACCCCTGTCCTTATCTTGTGTCTTCCCCAGCCCTCACCCTATCTACCTCTGCCCTTCCCCTTCTACCCCTGCCCACACCCTCTTTCTTCTCCTGCCCAGCCTCTCTACTCCTGCCCTACTTCTTTACTTGCCCTCATTGTATCTCTACTCCTACCTGCCTCCCAACCCCACCCTCTGTACCCCTGTCCTCACCCTGTATGTATCCTGCCCTCACATGCACAGTATCACCCCTGTGAAAACCTGGCTCCTATAGATGAATAGAGCCTGCCGATCACAATACAGTTACTGTTTGTGTCTCCCCATCCCAGCATGCATTGAGCTCATTTGCATAATCTATTTTGTTTCCTTTTACATTCTTTGTCTGTAATTAGCACATAACCATTACTAATAACTAATAAGAATGCCTTATAACTGTACAGAAAAGACATGGAGACACCCTAGAGATACTAGACAAATGTTAGCCTAATCTCTCCCCATGTTATAATGTGTGTCTTCTGAGCTCTTTATATACATCTCTGATCACTGTAATATAATGCCCGGATGATCCTCAGTGGTCTGGGGTGCAGGCTTCAAACCTGTAGCTGTCTAGGGACAGAGTGGTTCAATTCCACCCTCCGGGCGCTACCCCATGGTATGTTTTTTTTATGAAAAATGCTGGTTATTCCTCTTCTGCCAGGGGCATGCTGGGAATTCCTCTACTGTCAGGGATATGTAGTATTATGACAGCCGAAGCATAGTGTTAACATTAACCTAATGACCTAATTTTAAACAGCTCATCTACATATAGAGTTGCAGCATAGCATTCTGGGAGGCTGTTTTCCTTATTTATATATTCTACACACCCTACCTAGGAACTATTTTAATGGGTGTATACATGGCTCAGCTTCCCAGTAGGGGTGTTGGTGTTGTTATTAAATATTATTATTGAATATTATTAATGATTATTCTTATTATTGACTATTATTATTGATTATTATTATTAAAGTAGCATCTTTAAATTAAATTAACAAGCTTACTGTAGGAAAATTTATTATTTTAATAACATTCAACTGATAAAGTGCTTGTAATTGTTAATAGTTTATAAAAACCTCAGCTTCCCAGAAACTTTTTTGCAATATGCAAATTAGCTTTTCATTATCAGGACCGCATATCTCAGCATATACTCTTTATTAGTGGACAATCTCCCAGCATGTAATACTCATAATGAAGCATTATAATACCGTCTCCCAGGATGCACTGCTCTTCATTGAACCTTATAATATACCAGCATGCACTAGTCACAATGAAGCATTATAATATATCCCAGCATACACATGGTCATTAAGATAGATACAGGTTTGAAGCCTACACACCAGACCACCAATGATCACAATGAATTGGTGTAGAAAATAAATAATTGATAATGAAACCATAGGCCTATCAACTGGAAGTCTTAGGTCCAAGCCACTACACCAGGGGTGAGTAATTCATTTCCCAAAGGGGCCACATGAGAAACTCCGAATGTTGTGGGGGGCCGAACCATAGGCTGAACTTAATTCTCCTCAATATTCATTATATAGCTTTATTTTATTTTCTCAGTGCCAGGAGCAGTATCTACAGAATGCTATCCATCCCAGTTATCACAACACTGCTGCTCACAAATTGCCCGATTTTACAATTAGCAGTGTTTTTTTGCCCAGGACACAAATTTGTATCCCACTATAGGCCACTGTAGCGGGACGGACAGGGACAGCCAAAGAGCCGGATGTGGCCCGCGGGCAGCACAATCTCCAGGTCTGCACTACACCCATCTCCAGATCTACAATGGCTTATCTACAGATTGCTTACAATGCTGGATGTCTTATGTCCACCCATCTCCAGATATGCCATGACCTATCACCTGAAAGCTTACAATACTGTAACTCCTATGCCCAAGCCACTCCACCCATCTCAAGATCTACGATTGCCTATAAACACAAACCTTATGTTCAAGCCATCCAATTCAAAGCCACATTCCCAATAGTCTATCAAAACAAACCTTACAATTCTGGAAGTCTTATGCCCACCCATCTCAAGATCTACCATTGCCTATCAACACAAACCTTACTGGAAGTCTTATGTCTAAGCCACTCCACCCAACTCCAGATTCCCAATAGTCTATTTACACAAACCTTACAATTCTGGAAGTCTTATGTCCACCCATCTCCAGATCTACAATGGCTTATCAACACAAACCTTACAATACTGGAAGTCTTATGTCCAAGCAACTCCGCCCAACTTCAGATTCCCAATAGTCTATCTACACAAACCTTACAATTCTGGAAGTCTTATGTCCACCCATCTCCAGATCTACCATGGCTTATCAACACAAACTTTACAATACTGGAAGTCTTATGGCCAAGTCACTCCACCCAACTCCAGATTCCCAATAGTCTATCTACACAAACCTTTCAATTCTGGAAGTCTTATGTCCACCCATCTCCAGATCTACCATGGCTTATCAACACAAACTTTACAATACTTGGGTCCAAGCCACTCCACCTATCTCCATATCCCCCATAGTCTACAAACTCAAATGTAAAATATTAAAAGTCTTAGGTCCCAGCCACTCCACCCAACTCCAGATCCATTGTGTTCTCAACTCAGAATTTATGACCTTGGAGGTTTTCCATAGAAGCTAGACCACCCTGATACTACAAGGAGAGCAGTTGATGAGTGTTACATAAAATATAAATATACCAATAACACAATAACATGTAGCAGTGTTGTGTTTTATTAGTTGAGTGTAGCAGAGGAACATCTTACTTCTGCTCTGCCCCAGTCTTCCTGCACACCCTAATGTAGAATTCCCCCTCCTCATTGGGGTTGTATGTTGAGGGTACAATGATATACTCCCCAGGGGGCAAGGTAACACGTACAGTGACCCCTCGTGTGTTCTGAGGATCCCCCGAGTCTCCCACAGGACGGGAACTAGTGAAGAACCCACGATCCAGGCGTGGATGAGACACCTGAAGGAAGACATTGTGTGAGGGAGAGATATCCCAGGTCCCTGTGTCAAATTAGAGGATGGACAGACTCCCAGGTCCTTGTGTCACCCTGTGGTGGGATGGACAGACTCCCAGGTCCCTGTGTCAAACTGCGGGGGGATGGACAGATTTTCAGGACCCTGTGTCACCCTGAGGGGGAGGGACATGCTCCCAGGTCCCAATGTCACTCTGTGGTGGGATGGACAGACTCCCAGGTCCCTGTGACACCCTGTGAGGGTTGTACAGACTCCCAGGTACGTGTGTCACCCTGTGGTGCGATGGACAGACTCCTACGTTCCTGTGTCACCCTGTGGTGGGGTGGACAGACTCCCAGGTCCCTGTGTCACCCTGTGAGGAATGGACAGACTCCCAGGTCCCTGTGTCACCCTGGGGGAAATGGACAGACTCCCAGGTCCCTGTGTCAGCCTGTGGTGGGATGGACAGACTCCCAGAACCCAGTGTAACCCTGTAGGGGGAGGGACAGACTCCCAGGTCCCAGTGTCACCCTGTGGTGGCATGGACAGACTCCCAGGTCCCTGTGTCAGCCTGTGGTGGGATGGAAAGACTCCCATGTCGCAGTGTCACCCTGTAGGGGGATTGACAGACTCCCAGGTCCCAGTGTCACCATGTAGGGGGATGGACAGACTCCCAAGTCCCTGTGTCACCCTTCGGGGGATGGACAGACTCTCAGATCCCAGTGTCACCCTGTAGGGGGATGGACAGACTCCCAGGTCCCTGTGTCAGCCTGTGGTGGGATGGACAGACTCCCAGAACCCAGTGTAACCCTGTAGGGGGAGGGACAGACTCCCGGGTCCCTGTGTCACCCTGTGGTGGCATGGACAGACTCCCAGGTCCCTGTGTCAGCCTGTGGTGGGATGGACAGACTCCCATGTCCCAGTGTCACTTTGTAGGGGGTGGACAGACTCCCAGGTCCCTGTGTCACCCTGTAGGGGGATGAACAGACTCCCAGGGCCCTTTATCAGCCTGTGGTGGCATGGACAGACTCCCAGGTCCCTGTGTCACTATATGAGGAGGGACAGACTCTTAGGTCACTGTGTCACCCGGTGGTGAGAGGAAAAGACTCCCAGGTCCCAGTGTCACCCTGCAGGGGGATTGACAGACCCCCAGGTCCGTGTGTCACAGTGAAGGGTGATAGACAGACTTACAGATCACAATGTCACCCTGTGGTGGGATGAACAGACTCCCAGGTCCCAGTGTCACCCTGTAAGGGGATGGACAGACTCCCAGGTCCCTGTGTCACCCTGTGGTGGGATGAACAGACTCCCAGGTCCCAGTGTCACCCTGTAGTGGGATGGACAGACTCCCAGGTCCCTGTGTCACCCTGTGGTGGGATAAACAGACTCCCAGGTCCCAGTGTCACCCTGTAGGGGATGGACAGATTACCAGGTCCCTGTGTCACCCTGTGGTGGGAGGGACAGACTCCCAGGTCCCTGTGTCACCCTGTGGTGGGAGGGACAAACTCCCAGGTCCCTGTGTCACCCTGTGGTAGGATGGACAGATTCCCAGGTCCCAGTGTCACCCTATAGGGGGATGGACAGACTCCCAGTTGCCTGTGTCACCCTGTGATGGAAGGGACAGACTCCCAGGTCCCAGTGCCACCCTATAGGGGGATGGACAGCCTCCCAGATCCCAGTGCCACCCTTTGGTGGGAGGGACAGACTCCCAGGTCCCTGTGCCACCCTGTGGTGGGAGGGACAGACTCCCAGGTCCCTGTGTCACCCTGCGGGGTGATGGAAAGCCCACCAGTTCCCTGTGTATCCCTCTCCAGTATGGGGCCCCCAATCCTCACCAGCTGTTCCGGTACCTATAATACAGAACATACATTTAGTGTCACCCAGCCAGTGATGTCATTATAATGAAACAGATACTCAGTGCCACTCACTCTATAAAGGTGACACGCGATGTGTAGCTTATGCATCTGCAACAACTGCACCAAAACCTGCTGAGACCCCGCCTCCTGCTCTGACTCCTCCTCCTCTTCTTCAGAAATAGGGCCCGCCCCCGAGGAACAGTCTGCACTCACACTCAGGCGGAACTGAGGATTCATAAAGAAAGACTCTGGGAAAAAGAAAGTGAGGGTGAGTGAAGTATATTTATATTCTTTTCTATATATTTATATTTATATATTTATTTATATTTATTTATAGTTTTTTATATATTTATATATATTTTTATTTTTACATATATTTATCTATACACACACACTCACTGAGTCTTCGGCCTCCTCCGGCATTGACCCCACTCTGCCAGCGCCCACTCAGGTGCGTGACATTCCAGCAGGGAGAATCCAAGGTGAGTCTGCAGAGGACCAGATTGGAGAAGATACAACAGAAATCCTGGCAAAGCATCCTGGGAATAAGAACATGGAGCATCATAAAGAGAACATGCAGAGGAAGGGGATGTCACATGCCAGACGACACTCCTCTTACCAAAACTCCCCATCCTCCTTCTGAAGGTTTAACTTGCACTCATTTCCTGAGACAGATGCCCACTCCAAAGATCTGCAAATGGAAGGAGGGGAGTATCACTTACTGAGGAAAAGTGGCATTCACTGGAAAGTAGTGTTACTCATTGGAGAGTGCCATTGTGAAGATCGGTTTGCCCTTAACTAATATACTGTCATGTTTTAAAGGATAGTTGTATATGATAAACCAGCCTGTGTTATATAGAGCTGTTTCTCTTACAGAAAGCACACGTAATTTCAATGCTTGTCCACAAGATATCACTGCAGGATGCTGTGGTGATTACATGTATCTGGGGTCTTTGTTGTATGTTCCCAGTGATCCACCACCTAAGGTGGGCAAGCCAAGCCCCCAGTTGTCCACTGCTATTATTGGGAGATGCTAATCTGGGTGGAGAATTTTAACTTGTTCAGCCCACTGTGATGTAACTGGGTGGGGAAAATCCTTTTGTCTGTGTTCAGTTGCTGTTTTGGAAAGTCCATATTAAACCAAAGGTATTTATTATATTGCTATGCTAGAAATCACTTTGCTATGCTGAGCCTGTGTTCCTGATATGCTATTGATCGTGATATGACTGCCGGACACCGAGAGGCCCATTCCCTCTGAGAAGATTGCCAGCTGTTAAAAGGGGGATTCCTTTAGAGCAAAGCCAGGAAGTGTTGGAGTTGAATAGCGCCTCTATCTGGGATCTTCACAGCCATCACTTATTAGAGAGTAGTGTCACTCTCTGGAGAGTGGTTTCACTCACTGGGGAATAGTGTCACTCATTGGAGACCACCATCAATTATTGGAAAGTAGTGTTACTCATTGAAGAGTAGTGTTACTCATTGGACATACGTGTCACTCATTGGAGAGCACCCTCACTTTTTGGAAAGAAGTGTCATTCATTGGAGAGTAGTGTAAGTGGTTGGAGAGTAGTGTCACTCATTGGAGAGTAGTGTCAGTGGCTGGAGAGTATTGTTACACATTGGAGGGCAGTGTGACACTCACCTGTCACTCCATGCTCCCTTGTACTCAGTAAAGCCCCATGGATTCCGTAGGCGTAGTATAGAGACCTCACTAGAGTGAGACCTAACCTGGAAAGAGAGAGTGATATGAGTATGTGTGTGACTCTGTGACTGGGTGTGTTGGAGTTACACTCACTTTCCTGGCTCCTATTACAGAGTAGGCATGTCCAAGCACCAAGCCATCAGCATTAACTGTCCCAACATCAGAGGGTGTCGAGGCCTAGGGAGGAACAGAACAGGTATTATGTGTGTAATGAGTGCACATGTGAGTGTGTGCTAGTGTGAGTGTGTGATTAGCAATGATGTTGTGAGTGTGATTATTAATGATACAGTGTGTGATTACTAATGATGTAGTGAGTGTGAGTGTGATTACTACAAGGTACTGTGTGCATACCACACCTGTATATAACAAGCCATGAGAGCTTTACCACCCTCTGATTTGCTGACCAGGTCCCAGGTCTCCTCAGGTGAGTGCCCACACAGACTCACACACTCTGCTATTCCACCAGTGAAGTCTTCCAGTGCCTCAGCAATGGTGCCACCCTGCAACGCACAATACCCTCCACATACCCTGTGTGCAGAGGGTGACATAATATATTTACCATTGTGTTGGGGCTGTGGGTAAATTGTATAGTAGTGTCATTGTGTGGTTGTATTGGTGAGTAGTTCAGTAGTTGTGTAGTTGTATCACTGAGTAGTTGTGACGTGTAGTGGAGTAGTTGTGTAGTTAAATAGTTGTGTCGTTTTGTTGTTGTGTAGTTGAGTAGTCGAGCAGTTGAAACTGAGTAGTTGTTACCTAGTTGTGTTATTGAGTTTTGTTGTTGAGTAGTTGAGTTGGTATTGCATAGTTGTGTCATTATGTAATTGAGTAGTTGTGTAGTTGTATAATTGAGAAGTTGTGTAGTTCAATAGTTGTGTAGTTGTGTGGTTATATAGTTGTGTTGTTATGTAGTTGCGTTTCTCACTTTGCGTAGGCCTTCTCTAGCAGTGCACTCCACATTTCACCCTGAGTGTCACTTTTTGTGTACAGCAGGTGCCCCCCCCTTTGTCGGCAGGGTGTCGTCCACCACAACATCGACCCAGGATCCAAAACGCCACAACTGGGGAGGAGTGAGAATTACACAACTGGACTGACCACAACATCTTAGCACAACAATAGCCCCAAGCTGGTACCTGGGTAATAAAGTACTACTAGTATTAAAGGGTGGGAATACATAATGTGATACCTCAACACCAACTCCACACTCACCATAAAGTGGAAGATCCCACAGTAGCCCTGGTGTGGGGAGAACGTCTGACCATCAGGAATTACTCGAGAGAGGAGCGTGGGGGAGAGAGTCAGTGAGGAGATGGAGGAGAGGAGCCAGCAGTCACCTGGAGAGACAGTCATTAGAGACAGATGGGAGAGAAACTGGACCTGGCATGGAGAGAGTCAGTGAGAAGATAGAGGAGAGGGGCCAGCAGGCACCTGGAGAGACAGTTATGGTAGAAAGAGATGGGAGAGAAGCTGGACCTGTCATGGAGAGAGTCAGTGAGGAGATAGAGGAGAGGAGCCAGCAGTCACCTGGAGAGACAGTCATGGGAGACAGGTGGAAGAGAAGCCGGACCTGGCATGGAGAGAGTCAATGAGGAGATGGAGGAGAGGAGTCCACAGTCACCTGCAGAGACAGCCCTGTGGTAGAGATGGGAGAGAAGTTGGACCTGGCAATGAGAGAGTCAGTGAGGAGATAGAGGAGAGGAGCCAGCAGTCACCTGGAGTGACAGTCATGGGAGACAAGTGGAAGAGAAGCCGGACCTGGCATGGAGACAGTCAATGAGGAGATGGAGGAGAGGAGTCCGCAGTCACCTGCAGAGACAGCCCTGAGGGAGTGATGGGAGAGAAGCTGAACCTGGCATGGAGAGAGTCAGTGAGGAGATGGAGGAGGGGAGTCAACTGGAGAGACAGTCATGAGGGAGAGATGGGAGCGAAACTGGACCCGGCATGGAAAGAGTTGGGGAGGAGATGGAGAAGAGGGCCAGCAGTCACCTGGAGAGACAGACATGAAGACATGAGGGCTGGGAAGGGAACTATTTAGATCTGGGATAGAGACTCATGAGGGAGAGATGGGAGAGAAGCTGTGTAGACCTGGGATAGAGATTTATGAGGGAGACATGGTTGAGAATCTATCTAGACCTGGGATAGAGACTCATGAGGGAGAGATGGGAGATAATCTATCTAGACCTGGGATAGAGACTCATGAGGGAGAGATGGGAGAGAAGCTATCTAGACCTGGCATAAAGACTCATAAAGGAGAGATGGGAGAGAAGCTATCTAGACCTGGGATAGAGACTCATGAGGGAGAGATGGTAGGGAAACTATGTAGACCTGGGATAGAGACTCATGAGGGAGACATGAGAGAGAATCTATCTAGACCTGGGATCTAGACTCACGAGGCAGAGATGGGAGATAAGCTATCTAGCCCTGGATATAGACACAGGAGGGAGAGATTGGAGAGAAGCTATCTAGACCTGAGATAGAGATTCATGAGTGAGATAGTTATACGTATGGTACACCCATCGCCCCGGATATGTTCACTGTTACATGCTATGCATTACCCAGCAGCCCCTGACATATGTCCGTTGTAGTTGCTCCTCTTTCAATGAATTTCGGATTCATGCAGAACTCCTATTGGTGAAAAGAAGATAAGTGTGAAATTTTACCCTGTGGCCCTTAAATCCCCTTATTCTCCATACTGGGAGAATCAGTAATTACTTTGATGACCTGTTATGCTCCTCTCTTTGTTTTAATGGCTCAAGTGATAGAGCCGTTATCAGTGGACACAGTGGGCATGCTTATCTAGTGCTGAAGGAGATTACCCCAATCCAATAAACACTGCACTTCACAGTGACATAGGATTGTACTTGGTATTGTAACATAGGTACAATCAGTGTGTCCTGTATAATCTTCTAGAAAAGATCCTTCTGAACTCACCACCACCAGCCTAGCCCTGACCCGACACTCACCCCCAACAGAATAGCCCTGACCCCTACACTCAACACAAGCATAGCCCTGACCTTGGCACTCACCACCACCAGCATAGCTCTAACGCCCACACTCACAACCACCAGCATAGCCTTGACCCCTCTGTCGTGACTGACTTATGGGGGCCATGATGGGGGACCTCTGGACCCGACCAGCAAGGGCCTGTATGGCCCAAGATCAAATTGTCACCGCTCTGAACTCAAGGACCATTTTGTTATCACCGTAATAACTTGTGTAATGTTTGGCCTCAGGCTCTGATCTGATTTAATAGATTTAAATAATGTATTTTTGCTAGAAACAGGCCCTAACGTATGCTAATATTATATAAAGTTTCTTCGGTCACTTATGGCACAAAGGATAGTCAGATATCTAAGGGGAGGGACATTTGGGAGGTTGGTAACCATAGTTACAAGGGGGAGGGGGAGCCAAGTGATATTTTTATTGTTTTGGTTTATGTATCTGTAGCAGGAATAAAGTCTCAGTCTGAGTTGGACATTCTAACAAAAGGAATGTCTGTCTGTGGCTGATGTTATGATTTAATCCTAATCAACGGGATGTAATAGAGTTTTTTTATTTTTAAAAGCAGTAACTTTAGTGCTGAGTTTGCAACCTGTGATGTCCTGAGTTCTCCTAAGAGATGTTTTGGCAGGGTGCTGAGATTTTGAACACAAATAGGTACGACCTAGGGGGAGAAAATTGAGGTGCACATAGCCCCATAAATCTGGGTCTTAACACCCTCTCTCATTACCACCCGCATAGCCCTGACCTTGACACTCACCACCACCAGCATAGCCTTGATCTCTCTCTCACCACCACCAGCCTAGCCCTGACCCCCACACTCACCACCACCAGTATAACCCTGACCCGGACTGTCACCACCAGCAAAGCCCTGACCCCAACGCTCACCACTACCAGTATAGCCCTGACCCCCACACTCACCACCACCAGCATAGCCCAGACCCCTACACTCACCGCCACAGCATAGCCCTGACCCTGACACCACAACTAGCATAGCCCTGACCCCCACACTCATCCTCACCAGTATAAACCTGACCCAGACATTCACCACCACTAGCATAGCCCAGACCCCATACTCACCACCACCATTAAAGCCCAGACCCCATACTCGCCACCACCAGCATAGCCCTGACCCTGACACCACCAGCATAACCCAGACCCCCACACTCACCAACACCAGCATAGCCCTGACAGCCATCACCACCAGTATAACCCTGACCCAGACACTCTACACCACTAACATAGCCTAGACCCCATACTCACCACCACCAGCATAGCCCTGACCCCCACACTGACCACCACCGGCATAGCCCTGACAGTCATCACCACCAGTATAACCCTGTGCCGACACTCACCACCACCACCAGCATAGCACAGACCCCCACATTCACCACCACGAGCATAGACCTGACCTCGACACCACCACCAGCATAACCCTGACCCCCACACTCACCACCACCAGTATAACCCTGACCCAGACACTCACCACCACTAGCATAGCCCTGACCCCAACATTGACCAGCATAGCCCTGAACCCCACACTCACCACCACCAGCATAGCCGAGACCCCCACACTGACCAGCATAGCCCTGACCCCCACACTCACCGGTGGTCTCTTCCACTCAACATCAGGGTCAAATGACCCATGAGGGAAGGTGGAGTCAACAAAGAGCTGGCCGGACTCCAGACAGGAGGCACGGAGGGACTGATAGCACTGACCGGCCCACATCCTATAGATAAATAGATAGAGATAGATAGATAGATAGATAGATAGATAGATAGAGGGATATCTAGGCAATGGAGGGAAAACAGAGTGACATGGGTAAGGGAGATAGAAAGAGACAGCTGTAAGAAGTATGAACAGAGAGACGTGACATGGAAATAGACAACCATAGGAAGGGAGAATAGAGAGACATGGGAAGGGGGAGACAGCTGTAATAAGAGAGGACAGAGATATGGGAATGAGAGAGAACGGAGATAGGAGATATAGTGTTGGGTGAATGGCGACCATGGGAATGTAGGAAAGAGACAACCATGGCAAGGGAAGGAGGAGAGAGACAGCTAAGGGAGAAGGGAGACAGATAGGCAGGGAGAAAAGAGACAGCTGTGGGAAGTGGATAGAGCAATCAGAAGGTGAGAGAGATACAAATCAGTGGTAATGATAGGAAAAGACATTTATAGGGAATATAAAGAGACAGACATGAGATGGATGAGACGTAGACAGACAAGTAACGTTACTACCTGTGTTCCTCTCTCTGGACTCTCCCTCTGTACATACTACATAGATATATAGTCACACCCTACCAGTATACGCCCTGATTCTATGTATACAGGGATCAAGACAAACCAATAAGGGCGCACTCACCAGAGCTTACATAACACAAATAAATATACACTTTGTGTATACTTATCAATTCCCATAACACCCCTCCCTGTATCTACTGCCACCCCTCCATATAACTCCTCCACCAAAGGTGGAATTCGCCTCACGTAAGTGCTACTTACAATAGATATAAAAATGCAAATAATGGTAAATAACTAAATTAAATTAAAATGAATAAAGTATCATAAGATATTTTATTCATTAGTCATACACTAACCGCACATAAGTATATAAGTATTATATTTTTGCAATTACATATAATAAAAACTAAAAAAAACAAAAAAAACAAAGGCGCTTAATAAATTACTGCCTGGCGAAGCATTTATGAGCAAAATGCATAAAAAGTTCTTATATGTTTGTAAATAAATACAATAAAAAAGTTAAAAAAAAGTAAAATAATGAAGGAGCTCAATTAATAAATTACTTACTGCCTGACGGAGCATTTGTGGGTGAAATGCATAAAAAAGTACAAATTATTTGTAACTTTTATTTATTTGGTTATATTTGTTGCTCATTGCATCATATACTCATATCCTTATTTTTCTTTTTTTGTTATATAGCATTTTTTGGATCTAATATTTCTAGGGAATCAACAGAGCATAATTTTTTTACAGAAGTGAACTTCTATCCAAAAGCAAGGTCTTCACTAACTAAAAACTTCTGTAAAAAAAATATGCTCTGTGCTTATATAGAGCCCTATTCAATTGGCTGAATCACAATTTAATAAGGATGATAAATTGTATATATTTATTCATTTCCTTCTATTTTCTTCTATTATTCCTTAAAACCCCAATCTATGATTCCTATCTCCCCTTTATAACTCCTCCTGTTGCTCCAAGTGATAATTTTATTGATGACATTAATCATTTAACTAATTAACTTTCAAATTAAAATATTGAAAAGCAAATTGAATAAAATATTAAAATCATCTGACGTCTTCTATAATACCAGACTTCCTCAGGGATAAACATATAAATGACCCCCCCACCTTCCAAAAAAAAACAAAAAACATTAAAATGAATTAGTATTCATTAAAATTAATTATTAATTACCAAGAAAAAGATGATTGTATTTTAATTGTGAATGAAAAATTACTGGAAGTTAATATTTTTTCCTAATTCATGTTCCTTTTATTGATGTAAAATGAGGAGGAAACAGAAATTTTGAAATAAAAAAAGGTTTATTATTAGTATTAATATTATCAGAAAAAAATGGTGAGTCAATGATTAATTAATCACCATATCATTAATATTTATCAACAGTAATTAATTGAAGAAAATTGGGAGAGGGTCTGTGTCGAGGGCTGGGGTCGTTGGGTTGTCCGCCATATTTAATCCGGCCAAATGGTTTTTGGGAGATGGGAGGAGCCTATCGTCGTGGTAGTGCCTTTTTGCTGTTAACTAACTTTGTTTGGCTGGTGGTTTTCTGATGTTTGCGCGAATTCTGTAAAATAGAAGAATAATATAAATTAATACAACTTATTTTATAAAAGTTGATAAATTTGACAAAAAATTAAAAAGTAAACATGTAATAAATTAAAAAAATCAATTAAAATGTGTAAACTTTACTTAAAAATGACATTGATGACACAGGGGAGCTATAAACGAAACTTATTCAGGGGTCCCAAATTTGAGAAAATGTGGGCATTAAGTCATCCAATAGGTGGGTAAGCCTCTCATTCACTGCAATATAATTCATTTTATTAACTTCCAGTGGTATATTGAGTATGGGGGATTTCCATTTTCTTGCTATGTGACTTTTTTGTCATTAGCATTGAGTTTTGAAGAAGTCTATTTTGTTTAGATAAAGAGGGGACTGCAGGACCCAAAAGGTCCACTTCAGCTGATGGCCAGATTGATTTTTCAAAAATATCAGAGGCCAAATGGAAAACTTCATTCCATAGAAGTGTGGCCTGGGGGTAGGACCACCAAGTGTGAAAGAAAGTTCCAGAAGCTTGGCAAGCCCTGAAGCAAATAGGATAAGGGGAGCACTTCCATTTGTATCATTTGTCTGGGGTGATATAAGTCTTGTGGAGAACCTTAATAGATGTCTCCAAAATACTGCTGTGGAGTGATCCTCTTGACAGGTTCCACCATGACTTTTGCCATGCCTCTACCTCCCAAGTACAATTCAAATCTTCTTCCCATCGCTAATTATATAATTAGGTGGAGAGCTAGCTAGAAGAGAGCTAAACATATTATACATAATACCCAATATGCCTTTGGTAAGAGGAGATAAGGCACATATCCTACTAAATCAGTGTGAAGTGGGTTTGCCTAGGGAATGTTCCATAGAGGTGAGAAAGTGCCTAAATCTGTGTAATGTTCCTGAATTGAGATGTTGAATTCCTCTTTTAACTGGGTGAATGATATAATAGAATTTTCTCTGTACCAAGAATTCACTGTCAGGAGATTATGTGATTTCCACCATGTAAGTGCAGAGGGTGATAAGGTAAATTAGGATTGGATAATATAGGGGTAAGAGTGGGATATCTAGGTGTCAGGTTAAACTTTCGGACCACCCATGACCAATTAGATATAGATTGTTTTATATACCGACTACCTGTTTTGCTGAGTAAAGTCAAGGGGATTGGGAGCCATACTACGGAAGTCCATGAATAAGGAGCCATCATCATATTCTCAATAAAAATCCAGAAAGGTTCGTAAATAGGGGAATGGGCAATTGAGATAAAAGCAAGTGGAGCTGCTGTTGGGAAATAATACAAATATCCTTAGATTTTTAGCATATAGCGTATATATAGACAGTTAAAATCTGCCCTTTTAAAATTAAGAGTTTTTGTTGGCCCCTTAAAATTTTGTTCAAACGAGATTGTGTTGTGATCACTGTTTCCCAAAGGTTGCCCTATTCCAACATTAGATACTATATCAATATTATTTGTGATGAGTAAATCTAAGATAGCTTCATTTCTAGTAGGCTCTTGTACAACCTGGGCCAGATAATGATCTCTGAGTGTACTCAAGAACCTGCTCCCCTTAGATGAACTGCTGGTCTCATTTATCTAGTTTATTTCAGGGTAATTAAAATCTCCCGTTATTAGAACTTGACCATGCCTAGCTGCATTTTCAATCTGTAACAATAATTGTATTTCCTCACTTTCAGCTATATTTGGGGGTTTATAGCATACTCCTACTAATATTCTTTTGGAATTTGCTGCTCTGCTATTTAACTCTACCCACAAACATTCAGCTTTATCACTAGGTCCACCATAAATATCTTCTCTGACTAAAGGCTTAAATTCAGGCTTAATATACAGACAAATCCCTCCTCCTCGTTTACCACTGCCTCTATCTTTCCTAAATAGGTTATAACCATCCAGATTAACAGTCCAGTCATGAGATTCACCCCACCACGTTTCAGTAATGCCTATTAAATCCCATTTTTCATTAAATGCTAATAATTCTAACTCTCCCATTTTTCCTGGCAAGCTTCTGGCATTAGCAAGCATACACCTTATGTTATGAGTCTGTAGTTCTGAAGTGCCTGCCACTGTACTTGAATTACTTAGTACTACCTCCCTACTGACTATACTACCCCTTCCCCCCATCTCCTCCCCTATGAGTTGTTAATTCATCCCTTATACCCTCTACACTTTCTACCCCATTACTTATATCTAGTCCCTCCCCCCCCCAACTACTAGTTTAAAAACTCCTCCAGCCTCTCTACCATCCTATAATATATATATATATATATATATATATATATATATATATATTTTTTTTTTTTTTTAGTCTATAGCGTATATATATATATATATACAATTAGCACTCTTTCAAGTTGGTGTGATGTTTGGCTGGCATATAGGCTGTAAAACAGTAATTTTCCATTGTAAGGCATTAGTTATGAAATAGTTAAGTCTACATGGCCCATGACTTGGCAATTTCATTTACAGACAGTACACAGGTTTTTAGACATAGCAAATATATATTTTCACTCATCCACAAGGTCTAATAAGTGCCATTTACTGCACACAAGTGTATCATATAACGTAGATGTACCAAAGTATGTGTTATATTCTTATTGGATAGTATATATAAATAAAATGTAATTGGATGCTAGTGGGTTATACTATGTTGCTAGATGGGGGAAAAAGATGGATTATTTAATTGTTATGTAAACAAATATAAAAGGCTGTGTCTGGATATATTTCAGGCAGTAGTCGCCAGTAATTGAATCAGTGGCAACCATTTTGGGTGCATTTGCTGAGCCACATTTTTTAAAAATAAACTCTAATAATGAGACAATTACCAGAGGAATCTGTTTTGTTTTACTATGACTGGTTTCGAAGAACAAAGTGGTGTGAGTATGAGTTATTTTCTACGACACTGCTTTAAAGTACAATTTCATGTAGGGGCAGGAGAGGCCTCCATTTGACTTATGTTGGAACATGTTCACCTTGGAGATATGGTGAGTTTTGTTCTGCCAGAAGAAATTGAAAACTTGGTGTTGGAATTTTTCCAATAATTTATGGCAATTGATATGGAGCAAAATAGATACATAAGGCGAGGGAGGAGAATTATTTTAAAAGCATGTATGCGCCCTAGCCAAGAGATAGGATACTTTGACCATCACATATATAGTTGTGAGCATGCGGGACGTTGCTAACGCTGCGGCCTTGCGTAGCGAGGGCCTCAATTGCTGGAATGGAGTGCCAAAGCAGCTCCTTGCCAGCAACTGCGGATCTCGCAAAATTTACGGACTTGCGACAAACAAATACAAGACGCGTTACGACCCATTACGACCTTGCAAAAATACGACCTTATCGCCCGAAACCCGCGCACATGAAAACGTTAAAAACACAATAAATACACACAACAAATACATAAAAAACTTACCTACAGCAAGGGGAGGCAGCCAGGACCTTGAAAACTGAACTTACACCTCAATTTCACTCGAAACAAAAGAGTTTAGACACCCGAAAATTCCCTAAGCGAGAGAAAAAATGGCCGCCAAAAAAAACGTAAACGAGGCTACAGGACTCTAAAGACGCAAAATACCACCAAACACCTACGGGTTTTCCAGAAAAGACGTACGAGATCTGCAAACAAGGACGCAACCCGCGCGACCCGAAAAACATTAGAAACACAATAAATACACATAACAAACACATAAAAAGCTTACCCACAGCAAGGGGGGACACCCAGGACCCTTGCAAGTGAAGTTACATCTCGATTTAAGTCCAAATTACAGAGTTTAGATACCCGAAAAATCACCTAAGCAAGAGAAAAAATGACCGCTGAACAAAACGAAAACGAGGCTAAAGGACCCTAAACACGCAAAACACCACCAAACACCTACGGATTTTCCGAAAAAGTCGGACGACATCCAAAAACAAGGACGCAAAATTAGCCACAGCCGCGTACCACATTAGGCGCCATTTTAGAACACTAACTTACACAATCAGGAAGTACACAGCTACCCTAACGGATTTGCCTCGCTCACGCACACTATTTACACTACACACTGCACACATGACACTTACACAGCAGCTCCACAGCACTGATGCTGCAGCAACATGAAAACAGATTGCCAATGCTTCCTGCATATATTACTTCACAATAGGTAAAGTATATTAATTTCTTATTTTATTAATTATTCATTGCCATACCAAAAAAAAACAACAACTCTTCTCATAGCACACAAACGACCAAGAATCACGCGATGAGCACCAAAGGCGCTGAGCGCAAGGCTCGCAATGAGCGCCGAAGGATCTTGGAACACCAACAAAATTAATTTCGCACACAAACAACATTACCTGCCTTACAATCTTATTGCCGTCATTTTTTGACGGGCAAGTCGCTAGTGTTAATATATTTTGTAGCAAAGTTTTTTAAAGTGACGAATAATTAGCTTTATGTAAATTTGTAGAACTGCAAGTATGGCTCCCATCTAAATATTTAAGGGATGTGTGGAGGCCATTTAAAATTAAAGTGCTGGTGTCAGATTGCGAGGGCATCTCCTGTGCACAGCTCTCTTCAGAACCCCCCCCCCCAACAGATTATCAATCGGATTCAGGTCTGGGCTCTGGCTGGGCCATTCCAAAACTTTAATCTTCTTCTGGTGAAGCCATTCCTTTGTTGATTTGGATGTATGCTTTGGGTCATTGTCATGCTGAAAGATGAAGTTCCTCTTCATGTTCAGCTTTCTAGCAGACGCCTGAAGGTTTTGTGTCAATATTGACTGGTATTTGCAACTGTTCATAATTCCCTCTATCTTAACTAAGGCCCCAGTTCCAGCTGAAGAAAAACAGCCCCAAAGCATGATGCTGCCACCACCATGCTTCACTGTGGGTATGGTGTTCTTTTGGTGATGTGCAGTGTTGTTTTTGCGCCAAACATATCTTTTGGAATTATGGCCAAAAAGTTCAACCTTGGTTTCATCAGACCATAACACCTTTTCCCACATGCTTTTGGGAGACTTCAGATGTGTTTTTGCAAAATGTAGCCTGGCTTGGATGTTTTTCTTCGTAAGAAAAGGCTTTCGTCTTGCCACTCTACCCCATAGCCCAGACATATGAAGAATACGGGAGATTGTTGTCACATGTATCACACAGCCAGTACTTGCCAGATATTCCTGCAGCTCCTTTAATGTTGCTGTAGGCCTCTCAGTAGCCTCCCAGACCAGTTTTCTTCTCGTCTTTTCATCAACTTTGGAGGGAGCGCCAGTTCTTGGTAATGTCACTGTTGTGCCATATTTTCCCCACTTGATGATGACTGTCTTCATTGGGTTCCATGGTATATCTAATGCCTCGGAAATTCTTTTGTACCCTTCTCCTGACTGATACTTTTTACCAATGAGAACCCTCTGATGCTTTGGAAGCTCTCTGTGGACCATGGCTTTTGCTGTGGGATGCGACTAAGAAAATTTCAGGAAAGACCAAATAGAGCAGCTGAACTTTATTTGGGGTTAATCAGAGGCACTTTAAATGATGGCAGGTGTATGCTGACTCCTATTTAACACGATTTGGAATGTGATTGCTTAATTCTGAACACAGCTACATCCGCAGTTATAAGAGGGTGTGCAGACTTATGCAACCACATTATTTTTCTTTTTCTTCCCTCCACCTAAAAGATTTCAGTTTGTTTTTCAATTGAGTTGTACAGTTTATAGGTCACATTAAAGGTGGATAAGTTCTGAAATGATGTATCTTTGTCTAATTTTTTTACAGCACAGAAACCTGACATTTTAACAGGGGTGTGTAGACTTTTTATATCCTCTGTATCTATAAATGTGTGTATTAGTAATTAAGTGTCAGTAATTAAATTATTTCTCTAGGTATTATTCATTTAGAATAAAGGAAAATAATAAGAAGAATACATTGTTTTAGCTTTTTTTTAAATATGCTACTATTTTTAAATATAAATAAAATAATTTAAAATAATATATATATGAAAATTAATATTAATAAATAACTCAAGTGTAATTAATTTTAGCATCAAATTTTAATTATACATGAAACGCACCAATTAATTAGGACAGAACACCTTCTGTACCAATATGTAAATGTATTCATTTTTATATTATATATTCATTGTACCCTCTGTGCTTAGTACTATGGAATATTAGGGATAATAATAATAATAATAATAATAATAGTAATAATAATTTATAAAATGAAGCATGCTTTAATTAGTATTTCTACAAAAAAAGATAATGATTTAGGCCCTCATTCAATTGCTATTTTGGCCAATTGAATATGGCTCTAAATAAGCACATAATATATATTTTTTAAAGAAGTTTTTCGTTAGTGAAAACCGTGCTTTTGGATAGATGCTTAATAACTAAAAAATTATTTACAAAATATATGTGATGTGCTTATTTAGACCCCTATTCAATTGGCAAAATTGCAATTGAATGAGGACCTTAGTAAGGATTATATTAATCATCATCTGTTTTTAGGCTGATTAATTACCAAAAAAAAGCACTCAATATTTGTTAAGTTGCATTGTTAGTATTAAAATATTTTGTTCTAATTACATTTGTTCCATTTCATGTTTAATAAAAAAATTTTTAAACTGAATTAATTTAATTTTTAATGTTTTAACATAATTTTCTTCCCTTATTTTTTAGATAATATAATTTTTTTTAAAGTATATATATTTTTTAGATAATACAAAGTACAGTATTTACAAAAATTATATTAATACAAAAATATTTACAATAATGATATAAATATTTTTTAGATACAAGAATATTTACATAAAAAGCTATTATTTTTTTTTGAGAAAACAAAAGGATTTACAAAAAAAGATATAACTTTTTAGAAAATGCTAAATAATTGACAAAATATATATTATTTATTGGGATATGATTAACACATATTAAATAAATCCTTAGTTAAACAATTCATGATTATTTATTTTGTATTTTTTTCATATTTTTTAACAATCATTACGAATTCATTTCGATGCATGTAATATAATTCATCTATGCAATTATTATTAAAATATTTAAGATTATTATTATATAATTAGCTATATTTATGAATGCTAAAAATATAAATGCTCTGTATTCATGATTATAATATGGAATGAATGGTGTAAAATTTCATTTGAAGACTTAAATTATTTAATTAGTTGCTAATGATCCAAAAAATAGATGGAGAGTGACATCTAGTGGTAAGTGAGGGTTTTTCAGTATAAATAAGGAGAAATTATAGAATAATGATTATTTTTGTCAACATTCTTGACATATTGCTAAGGAATTCAGTAAATTTGAAATTAAAAAGTATGAGTTTTTTTATATTAATAAAATAATATATGTTAATTATTTAAATTCTTGCTAATAATTGAATAAATAGATAAATGAGAGTGACATCTAGTGGTTAGTGGGAGGTTTACAGTATTAAAAAATTTGACAATATACAGTGCCTTGCAAAAGTATTCACCCCCCTTGACTTTTTACCTATTTTGTTACATTATAGCCTTAAGTTGAATGTTTTGTTTCTGAATTTTATGTGATGAATCAGAACACAATAGTCTGTGAAGTGAAACGAGAAAGATATATACATAAAACTATTTTTTAGAAATAGAAAACAGAAAATTGTCATGTGCATTTGTATTCACCCCCTTTGTTATAAAAGCCCATAAAAGCTCTGGTGCAACCAATTACCTTCAGAAGTCACATAATTAGTGAAATGATGTCTGCCTGTGTCACATGATCTGTCATTACATATACACACCTTTTTTGAAAGGCCCCAGAGGCTGTAACACCTAAGCAAGAGGCACCACTAATCAAACACTGCCATGAAGACCATGGAACTCTCCAAACAAGTAAGGGACAATGTTGTTGAGAAGTACAAGTCAGGGTTAGGTTATAAAAAAAAAATCCAAATCTTTGATGATCCCCAGGAGCACCATCAAATCTATCATAACCAAATGTAAAGAACATGGCACAATAGCAAACCTGCCAAGAGACGGCCGCCCACCAAAACTCACGGACATGGCAAGGAGGGCATTAATCAGAGAGGCAACACAGAGACCTAAGGTAACCCTGGAGGAGCTGCAGAGTTCCACAGCAGAGACTGGAGTATCTGTACATAGGGCGACGATAAGACATACGCTCCATAGAGTTGGGCTATATGGCAGAGTGGCCAGAAGAAAGCCATTACTTTCAGCAAAAAACTAAAAGGCACGTTTTGAGTTTGCAAAAAGGCATGTGGGAGACTCCCAAAATGTATGGCGGAAGGTGCTCTGGTCTGATGAGACTAAAATTGAACTTTTCAGCCATCAAAGAAAACGCTATGTCTGGCGCAACCCAACACATTATATCACCCAAAGAACACCAGTCCCAGCCGGGACTGGGAAACTGGTCAGGGTTGAGGGAAAGATGGATGGTGCTAAATACATGGATATTCTTGAGCAAAACCTGTACCAATCTGTGTGTGATTTGAGGCTAGGACGGAGTCAAAGCCCAGAAAGCCTAGTCAAAGCCCAGAACTCAATCCAATAGAAAATCTGTGGCTCAGATTGCTGTTCACAAGTGCAAACCATCCTACTTGAAGGAGCTGGAGTAGTCTTGCAAGGAGGAATGGGCAAAAATCCCAGTGGTAAGATGTGGCAAGCTCATAGAGACTTATCCAAAGCGACTTGGAGCTGTGATTGCCGCAAAAGGTGGCTGTACAAAGTATTGACTTTAGGGGGGTGAATAGTTATGCACATTGACTTTTTCTGTTATTTTGTCCTATTTGTTGTTTGCTTCACAATAAAAAAAAAACAAAAAACATCTTCAAAGTTGTGGGCATGTTCTGTAAATTAAATGAGGCAAATCCTCAAACATTCCATGTTAATTCCAGGTTGTGAGGCAACAAAACACAAAAAATGCAAAGGGGGTGAATACTTTTGCAAGCTACTGTATATGCATGCAAGTAATAATTATTCTTTGCCATTTTCTGATACTTCTGATATTTTGGCAAGGAATTCAGTAACTGTTAAATTAAAATGAATAAAATATAATTTTAAATTAATGTAAATATTATTAACAAGGGATTTTTCTTTGCAAAAAATAAATGCTAGGAATAGAAAAGAACATTGTTTTGCTGATTGATAAATAACTTAATTATAAATGATTATAAATGATAAGTTATTAAACTATTATAAATTATTAATAATTTGTAATTTCCAGTATTTTTATATATATTATTAATTGCAAAGAACAATATACACAATTAAATATATAAATTAGAAAAGTATAATGAGAATTAAACTTGAATTAAAAATTATAATAAATATTACAATAATAAATAATTAAGTTATTTTTAATTACTATTAAAAACACACACAAAAATTAAATGTAGAAATTCACTTGTCAACCATCAGGAATGGTTCCGCAATTAATCCTTTCACAGGAGGTAAAAGGTTAATTTTACCAGTGATATCTGATTAGTGTGTTGATTAATGAACAACTAACGAGTGACTCACTTGGCCCGTATCGCTTTCAGTTGCTTGGTGACCAAAGAGACATAGTGATCCACCTTCACCTGCAGGGGGAGTGAGGGGTTAAAGGCGTGGTGCACTGCGGGGGAAGGGTTACAGGCGAGATGCTCTGCGGGGAAGGAATTACATGCAGAGTGCTCTTTAGGGGAGGGATCCCATGCAAGATGCGATATGGGGACAGGTTGTTATCCAGGGGAGGGGTTACAGGTGAGATGCTCTGTGGGGGAGGAGTTAATGAAGAAATCTCTGCATGCAAATGGCGTATGGAGAGAAGCTCTGTGGGAAAATGTTATTGAAGGGTAGATCTGCAGGGGATGGGACAGTGGAGAGTAGCTCTGCAAGGGAGAAGTTAGTGGAAAATAGCTCTGCAGGGGAGGCGCTATTGGAGAGTAGCTCTGCAGGGGACATGTTAATAAAGGATAGCTCTTCATGGAGGTTACTAGAGTAAAGCTCTACAGGGAAGGACAATGGAGAGTACATCTGTGGGGAGAGTTAATGGAGAGCTTGCTCTACAGGGAAGAAGTTACTAGAAACAAGATCAGCAGGAGAGGAGTTACTAGAACCAAGATTTGCAGGGGAGGAGTTAATGAAAAGTAGCTCTGCAGGGGAGGAGTTACTGGAACCAATAATTGCAGGGTAGGAGTTAATGAAAAGTAGCTCTGCAGGGGAGGAGTTACTGGAACCAATAACTGCAGGGGAGAAGTTAATGGAAAGTAGCTCTGCAGGGGAGGAGTTACTAGAACCAAGATCTGCAGGGGAAGAGTTAACAGAGACAAGCTTTGCATAGAGGTTACTGGTGTGAAGCTCTGCAGGGGGCAGTTAATAAAGATTAGCTCTGCAGGGGAGGAGTTAATAGAATATAGCTCTATGTGTATTTGTAACTGAAAAAAAGATCTGCAGGGGAGGAGTTAATGCAGAGTTTGCTCTTCAGGGGAGGAGTTACTGGAACAAGGGTCTGTACTATAGGGGACTTGTAAATGAAATTCTCTGAAGCATAAAGTGAAATGCTCTGCAGGTTTTTGGGTATGAGATGTTCTGTAGGGGTTGGGTGAGATGCTTTGTGGGTGATGGGGTTGATATGCCCTGCAGGGGTAGAGGTGCAATGCTCTGCACTCACCTGATGCTGTTTGTACAGGATGGGGAAAGTAAAACTTCCAATTACAACTGTGGATGAAAGAGATACAAAGAGGTAATACACACACTCTACTACTACAAACTCACTCTGCTACACCACATACGTCTGCTACACCGTCTAGTATATGAACTGAATACACAATTACACTTCTCTTACTTTAATACACCACTTACCAAGGAGTAGTAGTGTGAGTCCGTTCAATACTGCTCCAACGTATGTGAGGAGGTAGAGGAGGAGTAAGAACTGAGGAGGGAGGCAGAGAGTCAGAGAGTGTGTGTAGTTCTTGTGTCATTTTGTTAGTTTTTGTGTAGTTGTGTTACCTTGAGTGAATCCTTCACATCTTCCACAAGGAATAGTGCGCGCAGGGTGACCAGAGCATGAGAGCCCATGGTGAGGATACGAGCGGTCAGTGCTTCAAGTTGTTTAGTGGTCAGTGTGAGCTCAGCGTCCAAATATGACCTGGTGGGGAGATACACACTGCTGTGTCACTCTGCTACACCACCCAGTACAACAGGCTCAAGTACAGAGATCTGATCATGCACACACTACTATTTTGAGTAAATATTCTATTTGGTGTAAATACTATTACTACTACTACTACTACTAGTAGTTGGTGTAAAAACTATCACCACCACAACTACTACTAGTACTTTTACTGCTCCTACTACTGATAGTGTAAACAGCACGACTACTACTACTACTGCTACTACTACAACTACTTGGAGTTACACCAACTACACACGATACTACTAGTACAGTAAACAAATACATCATGCACATGCTACCACACTGTATACACAACATTTTAGTACACTATATTCTGCTAACACATTACTACTGAAGGCACCTGCTACTATACTGCTCTGCTATACTGCTTATGCTAATATATTATACAATTCTACATCCAACCTAATACACTGTGCCGCTGATGTAGCAATTCACTATTACAGCACATAATACAATGTATATGGTGTATACTACACTGCTACAGAACAGTGGTCTACTATACATTAGTTATGCTCAGGCAGATACTAATACACAGTGCACATACTACAACATGTCTATACAATGTGGGTATACTGGATGCACACTACTATAGCATATAGTCCTACAATACTATGCTACAGCATGCACTCTACTTCCAATGACTCATAATAATAACATTATTTACTATACCAGGTACACAGTGCTACAATAAAGCTGCAATAAGCACACACTACTATGGTTCATGTACTACATCTCCTCATTGCTTTATTACTCCTCACTGTATTTATAGTGGAGAGTGTTCCAAGCACCTCTATACCTACCACAACATATTTGTGTACCTGAGTTTTATCTACTACATAGTGCAACAAGACAAAGTGCAACAGGACTACTACATAGTGCAACAAGACAAAGTGCAACAGGACTACTACATAGTGTAACAAACTTACTGCATAGAGTAACTAGACAACTATACAGTGCAATAACACAACTATAAGCTTACTACACAGTGCATGCAACAACTACACAGTGCAATCAAACTTTTTAACAAGACTAATACACAATGTACAGTGTGACAAGCTTACTACATGGTGCAACCAGACAACTAAGCAGTGCATACATCTACTACACAGTGCAATAAGACTACTACACAGTGCAATAAGACTGCTACACAGTGCAATAAGACTGCTACACAGTGAAACACAACTACTATACAGTCAACAAGACTAATACACAGTGCACAGTGTAACAAGCTTACTACCTAGTGCAACTAGACAACTATACAGTGCATAAACCTACTACATAGTGCAGTAAGACGACTGCAATGTGCAACAAGACTACTACACAGAGCAATAAAACTACTACACTGTTTAACAAGACTACTACATATTGCAACAGTTCAACACAACTACAGCACAGTGCAAATAGACAACTATAAAGTGCAACACAACTACAGCACAGTGCAACTACACTGTGCAAAACAACTACTACATGGTGCAATAGAACTACTACATAGTGCAATACAACTACTACACTGTTTAACAAGACTATTACATAGTGCAACTAGACAACTATACAGTGCAAGACGACTACTACATAGTGCGACAAGTCTAATACACTGTGTAACAAAACTACTTTACAGTGCAGTAAGACTATTACATAGTGCAACTAGACAACTATTCAGTGCAACATGACTACTACATAGGGCAGCTAGACAAGTATAAAGTGCAGTATTACTACAGCAGAGTGCAACAAGACTAATACACTGTCTAACACAACTACTACATAGTGCAAAAGTCTACTACACAGTGTAACAGAACAACTACACAGTTTAACAAGACTACTACATAGTGCAACTGGACAACCATACAGTGCAACACATCTACTACACAGAGAAACTAGACAACTATAAAGTGCAACATGACTACTACACAGAGCAATACAACTACTACACTATTTATCAAGACTATTACACAGATCATAAAGACAACTATACAGGGCATACACCTACTACATAGTGCAATACGACTACTACACAGTGCAATAAGACTACTGCACAGTGCAATAAGACTACTACACAGTGTAACAAAACTACTATACAGTGCAATAAAACTATTACACAGTTAAACAAAGCTACTACATCATGGTACAAATTTGCTACATCATAGCCCATGACTACTACACAGTGTAAAATGACTACTACACCATGGTACATCATAACTCATGACTACTACTCACTGGAAGGGGTTTCTGTCATTCCCTTTCTTAAGTGAGTGCAGGAGCTTGGTGTATATCCGCAGGGTGAGGGTCGCACTCAGGATGATGAGACAGGCGTAGGAGGCCACACTGATCACACTGAACTGGATCAGGCACAGCAAGGAGATGGTTAATCCAGTGAGACAGGCGGCGGACAGAGGGGTGTCCCTCCAGTACACCAGGTCCGCCACTGACAGACAGACACAAATACAAAAAACACATTAATACAATAATATATAAATACATATAAACATAAATATACATCAATTATTTATTTAATGCAGCCTGTATCTTTTAACTGTAATTTTCAGTTCTGATTTAATGGGATAAATCATTTGCTTTTTTTCCTAACAGAACTGAGACCCTGGATGCAGACATGATCTCTATTCTCTTCTCTGGAAAGACTGCCACAATGTAGTGGAATGTAACAATAGGACTAGGTGCACCTTCCCTCCCTCTCATAAACATGTTATATGCTCACAGTTTACGTAGATACTATGTCACATTGTCCCACAACATACACCCACCTGCCCTCACTCCCCTCCCCATATATTGTATACTCATATACTGGGAAGGGCCGTGTGTACTAAAGGGTGAGGTTCTACTGTGACGTTAAATATAGCTACACACCCCCTTAGATTGCAAGCTCCTCTACCAATGTGTATGTACATATATTATGATATAATATAATAATAATATAAACTATAATAATAATAAAAAAGAAATAGTTGGCTTCTCCAAGAGTTTATAAGATAGATAGATAGATAGATAGATAGATAGATAGATAGATAGATAGATAGATAGACAGATAGACAGATAGATAGATAGATAGATAGATAGATAGATAGATAGAAAGAAAGATATAGATAGATAGATAGATAGATAGATAGACAGACAGATAGATAGAAAGAAAGAAAGAAATAAAGATATAGATAGATAGATAGATAGATAGATAGATAGATAGATAGATAGATAGACAGACACACACAGATGCCCCCCTCTGTCACACTGTGGGTTATTTTAGGTTAGTGGGGGATATCTCATCTTACAGACAGCTGCAGTGAGAGTCACCGCTCCTGTCTGTACCACACACTCTCTGTCCATCTGTCCTCTCTTTCTTTATGTCCCTCTGCCCATCTCGCTGCCCCCCTCTCTCTCATTCTCTCACTCAACCCCTCTCACTTCCTCTCTCCCCCCTCTCTGCCATGTGTTTGCTACTAATTATCATTACAGTGAGTACACCCTGAGAGTCCCAGTGTATGAGTGCAGGTCTACACTCACCTTAGGCTAACATATATATATATTAGTTGCCGTAATTGCAACTTTGTCTGTAACTCTCGCAAAGTTACGGGCCTGCAATGAGCAGCGAGGCTCGTAAAGTGTGTGTGTGGGGGGGGGGGGGCTAGCAATGAGCGCCGCAAGGTAGAGGGAGGGAGAGACCCTAAACGGCTTCCGAAGTTACGGGCTTGAAAAAAAAATGGCGAAAGTTAAATCCATGAGGCACTCTCCCCCTGCGTCCATTGCGGCACTCGCTTGTCCCCCTGGGCCTATTGCGGAACTTATGGGCCAACAAGGTAGGGGGGGGGCAGGAGAGTGCTGCAATGGGCGCAGGGGGAGAGGCAGGGAGCCATAAGTGAGGTTGCAAGCTAATTTGCTATTCAATTGGCGTCTTTTGTCATCCTTCAAATGGCTTCTGAGTTACAGGGTTGAAAAAAATGGCGACCGTTAAAACAGTAACTTTTTTTAAGGCCGTAACTCGGAAGCCTTTTGCGGGCTTGGGGAAATTGATCAATTTCTCCAAGCCTGCAAATGTTTTCAAACCCGTGGAGCACAGGAAAGGAAAGGAGAAGGAGTGGGGGGGAAAGAAACACAGGGGTGAGAGAGGGGGGAGAAACACAGGGGAGGGAGAGCAGGGCAAAGAGACATGGGGAGGGAGGGGGGAGAGACACAGGGGAGGGAGAGCAGGGCAAAGAGACATGGGGAGGGAGGGGGGGAGAAACACAGGGGAGGGAGAGCAGGGCAAAGAGACATGGGGAGGGAGGGGGGAGAGACACAGGGGAGGGAGAGCAGGGCAAAGAGACATGGGGAGGGAGGGGGAAGAGACACAGGGGAGGGAGAGCAGGGCAAAGAGACATGGGGAGGGAGGGGGAAGAGACACAGGGGAGGGAGGGTGGAGAGACACAGGGGAGGGAAAGCAGGGCAAAGAGACACATGGGATGGAGGGGTGAAGAGACACGGGAGGGAGGGGGAGAGACACAGGGGAGGGAGAGGGAGGGAAGAGAAAAGGGAGGGAGAGGGAGGAAAGAGGCACAGGGGAATGAGAGGGGGAAAGAGACACAGGGGAAGGAGAGGGGGAAATAAACACAAGGGAAGGAGAAGGGGAAAGAAACACAGGGGAAGGAGAAGGGGAAAGAAACACAGGGGTGAGAGAGGGGGGAGAAACACAGGGGAGGGAGAGCAGGGCAAAGAGAAATGGGGAGGGAGGGGGGAGAGACACAGGGGAGGGAGAGCAGGGCAAAGAGACATGGGGAGGGAGGGGGGAGAAACACAGGGGAGGGAGAGCAGGGCAAAGAGACATGGGGAGGGAGGGGGAGAGACACAGGGGAGGGAGGGTGGAGAGACACAGGGGAGGGAAAGCAGGGCAAAGAGACACATGGGAGGGAGTGGGGGGAAGAGATACAGGAGAGGGGGCAAAGAGACACAGGGGATGGAGGGGTGAAGAGACACGGGAGGGAGGGGGAGAGACGCAGGGGAGGGAGAGGGAGGGAAGAGAAAAGGTAGGGAGAGGGAGGAAAGAGGAACAGGGGAAGGAGAGGGGGAAAGAGATACAGGGGAAGGAGAGGGGGAAAGAGACACAGGGGAAGGAGAGGGGGAAATAAACACAAGGGAAGGAGAAGGGGAAAGAAACACAGGGGAAGGAGAGAGGGAAAGAGACACGGGTGAGAAATGGGAGAGAGGGGGAAAAGAGACACAGGAGGGAGTGAGGGGAAAGATACACAGGGATGAGGGGGTGGGAGAGACACAGGGGAGGGAGAGCAGGGCAAAATGACACAGGGGAGAGAGAGGGGGGGAAGAGATACAGGGGAAGGAGAGGAGGAAAGAGACACAGGGGAGGAAGAGGGTGGCAAATAGACACAGGGGAGGGATAGAGGGAAAAGAGACAAACAACAGATAGTACATAAACAGACAGAAAACACATGCCATCATTTTTGACAGACAAGTCGCTAGTATATAAATATATATATATATATATATATATATATATATATATATATATATATATATATACAGAGTGAGGTAGCCGTGAGAGTCCAGTGATCTAGATGGATGATCAGAGTATTGCAATATTCAGTGATACCTTTTCTATTGGACACACATATTAAATGAAATTATGAGCTTTGGAGAAATGTATCTCTCCTGATAAAGAGGTGTGCTCTCCAAAGCTCATCACTTCTATGAATATGTTTGTCCAATAAATAGGTATCACTATATACTGCAATGTTTATATATATATATTTATAATTTATTTTATCTCTCTTCCTCTCCCCTCTTTCTCGCCATCTTTTTCACCCTCCTCTCGTCTCTCTCCATGTCTCTTCCCTCTCTCACCTGCTTTGTTCATGGTGTCTCTCTCTCCCCCTTTGTCTCTACCTTCTCTCTCTCTTCCCTACTTTGTTCATGGTGTCACTCTTCCTCTGCCCTCTTTCTCCCTCTCTCCTCCCCTCTCTCTCCCCCTCTGTCTCTCCTCTCTCTCCCCTCTCTCACCTGCTTTATTCATAGTGTCTCTCTCCCTCTCCCCTCTTTTTCCCTCTCTCTCCCCCTCTGTCTCTCCTCTATCTCCCCTCTTTCTCCCTCTCCCCCCTCTCTACTCTATCCGCTCTCTCTCCCCTCTTTCTCTCTTCTCTCCCATCTCTGTCTGTACTCTATCACCTATTTATCCCACTCTCTCCACCTCATTTTTCTCTTTTCTCCTCTCTCACCTGCTTTGTTCATAGTGTCTCTCAGTGTCCAGCAGTCTCTATGCTCTCATTCCTGGTCAGTGGTCAGTCCTCACTGTGTGTCCTGCTCACAGCTGTGACTAAGGGGGAGGGGTGTGGTGGGTGCTATATATAGCCCATGGGCTGGCCCCTAGTATTTATATATATATATATGTATATATATATATGTATATATGTGCCTTTATACACACACTCCTGCACATTAAACAGATATAGCCCTGTATATTTCACCCGGGGGGGGGGGGCAGCCCTAAGGGGTGGCACAGGTGGCTATTATACCCCCCTGGGGCAACCTGACACCCCATCCTAGAGCTATATATATATTTATAAATAAAGACTGCAATTCCAGATGTCACCATAGAGGGCACTAAAATAATACATAGCGTTTAACAGGTTGTGACAATTACTGGCCGTGTATCAAGTGGATAAAATGCCTGGGATTAGAGGATCAGAGGGACAGAGGAACAATGGGATTACAGGGGATACACACGGATAACATGGGATACACACAAGATAACGCAGGATTCACACTGGATACACACAGGATGCGAGCCAGACTGGAGCAATTATATTACAAATGGGTATATAACCACCAGAGTGGTGGCTACTAGATAAGGAAATGGGCAACTCAGTAGGTAGCCGCTCCTTATTAGTGTCTATCTATGAGTTGGGGGACTTTGAGTGTAGATCAGTCTACAATCAATTGAGGAGTTATGTTATGTGTGCATAATATAAAGATGGCTGCCTTACCTGTCGGGAGTCGAGGGCCGGAGCCTCCATCCTTTACCCCACACACTGTGAGACCTACAACTGAGAGAGACAGAGAGTGAGTGCCCTGTTCTCACTAGGCCTGGCCAGTTTCTTGCTTCATGTTCTAGGGTTGGGACGATCAGTGAAGTATCGCCTACGCCCTCCATATATGTCATTACTTGTCAAACTCTATGATGTCAAAGTGTGTCGCCTTGGGAGATGTCTCTGCACTCCACAAGGATACGCACAGATGAACTGGGAATGGTACTGGTGAGGAGTGCTTGGGGCCCAAATCTCCCTCATCACCCTTGCTCTAAACAAGTCGATACTCCAGTTTACGTACTACACCAGGATACACACAGATGAACTGCAAATGGAATTGGTGAGGAGTGACTGGACCCAAAACCTCCACCATCACTCTTAATCTACACACATCAATGTTTGGGTCTCCATACACCAGTATACAAACAGATGAACTGGGAATGGAATTGGTGAGGAGCGAGTTGGGTCTCAAATCTCCATCGTCACCCTTCCTCTACACGCTTTGTAACGGAGTTGGAACACGAATCCAATATCTCCGCTGGTATACGGTAAAATATCCAAGAAGCACTACAGTCTCACCATTCCCGACCTCCCATATTGGACGACACACAATTTGGGAGTCAAATGAATACTGACTTTATTTTGTTGTGCAGAACTATTTATACACATCTGTTCCCACAGGCAATCCACATCCCCCATAGTTGACCACACAATACACATAGAGGGACAATAGGTGGGTCACACCTCCCTGAGGCTACCTGGCAACTTTGATACAATCAGACATTGATTAAATCATAGTTCTTTGTTCTTATGTCTGAGAATGAAAACACTTTATACAATAGACTTCCTTATCTTATGAGGAGTCTCTGTAGTAGGATTATCTATTATGCCAAGGTCTGCAATAGTCTGGGCTAATATTCTGCAGAGCATAAACCAACATACATACAGTATAACAGTAGGATCATATTTAAACCAAGAATTAAATAACCATAAAACAGGGTAAAACAGTGATGGGTTCCGTTACACGCGTCAACTCTTGTGTCCCTGAACTATGCCTAGATGAATAGGGAATGGAACTGGTGAGGAGCAAGTTGGATCGCAAATCTCCCTCATAATCCTTCCTCTACATATACTATGCCACAGCATGCACTCTACTTCCAATGACTCATAATAATAACATTATTTACTATACCAGGTACACAGTGCTACAATAAAGCTGCAATAAGCACACACTACTATGGTTCATGTACTACATCTCCTCATTGCTTTATTACTCCTCACTGTATTTATAGTGGAGAGTGTTCCAAGCACCTCTATACCTACCATAACACATTTGTGTACCTGAGTTTTATCTACTACATAGTGCAACAAGACAAAGTGCAACAGGACTACTACATAGTGTAGCAAACTTACTGCATAGAGTAACTAGACAACTATACAGTGCAATAACACAACTATAAGCTTACTACACAGTGCATACAACAACTACACAGTGCAGCACAACACAGATCTATATACTACACAGTGCAAAACAACAACTATACAGAGCAATCAAACTTTTTAACAAGACTAATACACAATGTACAGTGTGACAAGCTTACTACATGGTGCAACCAGACAACTAAGCAGTGCATACATCTACTACATAGTGCAATAAGACTACTACACAGTGCAACACAACTACTATACAGTCAACAAGACTAATACACAGTGCACAGTGTAACAAGCTTACTACATAGTGCAACTAGACAACTATACAGTGCATAAACCTACTACATAGTGCAGTAAGACGACTGCAATGTGCAACAAGACTACTACACAGAGCAATAAAACTACTACACTGTTTAACAAGACTACTACATATTGCAACAGTTCAACACAACTACAGTACAGTGCAAATAGACAACTATAAAGTGCAACACAACTACAGCACAGTGCAACTACACTGTGCAAAACAACTACTACATGGTGCAATAGAACTACTACATAGTGCAATACAACTACTACACTGTTTAACAAGACTATTACATAGTGCAACTAGACAACTAGACAGGGCAACACGACTACTACATAGTGCGACAAGTCTAATACACTGTGTAACAAAACTAATTTAGAGGATTAGAGGATCAGAGGGACAGAGGAACAATGGGATTACAGGGGATACACACGGATAACATGGGATACACACAAGATAACGCAGGATTCACACGGGATACACACAGGATGCAAGCCAGACTGGAGCAATTATATTACAAATGGGTATATCACCACCAGAGTGGTGGCTACTAGATAAGGAAATGGGAAACTCAGTAGGTATTCGCTCCTCCTATGAGTTGGGGGACTTTGAGTGTAGATCAGTCTACAATCAATTGAGGAGTTATGTTATGTGTGCATAATATAAAGATGGCTGCCTTACCTGTCGGGAGTCGAGGGCCGGAGCCTCCATCCTTTACCCCACACACTGTGAGACCTACAACTGAGAGAGACAGAGAGTGAGTGCCCTGTTATCACTAGGCCTGGCCAGTTTCTTGCTTCATGTTCTAGGGTTGGTATGATCAGTGAAGTATCACCTATGCCCTCCATATATGTCATTACTTGTCAAACGCTATGATGTCAAAGTGTGTCGCCTTGGGAGATGTCTCTGCACTCCACAAGGATACGCACAGATCAACTGGGAATGGAACTGGTGAGGAGTGCTTGGGGTCCAAATCTCTCTCATCACCCTTGCTCTAAACAAGTCAATACTCCAGTTTACGTACTACACCAGGATACACACAGATGAACTGCAAATGGAATTGGTGAAGAGTGACTGGCCCCAAAACCTCCACCATCACCCTTAATCTACACACATCAATGTTTGGGTCTCCATACACCAGGATACAAACAGATGAACTGGGAATGGAATTGGTGAGGGGCGAGTTGGGTCTAAAATCTCCATCATCACCCTTTCTCTACACGCGTCAACTCTTGTGTCCCTGAACTACGCCTAGATGAATAGGGAATGGAACTGGTGAGGAGCAAGTTGGGCCCCAAATCTCCCTCATCACCCTTCCTCCACATATGTCACTGCTTGGGCCTCCATACTACATCAGGATATGAACAGATGACCTGGGAATGGAACTGGTGAGGGGTGAGTTGGTCCCCAAATTTTTCTCATCACCTTTCTCCTACACATGTAAAAGCCCTGGTGCCTGTACTACACCAGGATATGCACAGATGAGTTTGGAATCCAACAGGTGAGGAGTGAGTTGGGCCCCAAATCTCCCTCATAACACTTCCTCTACATATGTCAATGCTTGGGTCTCCATACTACATCAGGAAAGGCACAGATGACTTGGGAATGGAACTGGTGAGGGGCAAGCTGGGCCCCAAATCTCCCTCATCACCCTTCTTCTACATATGTCAATGCTCGGGTCACCATACTACATCAGGATACGCACAGATGACTTTGGAATGGAACTGGTGAGGGGCAAGTTGGTCCTCAAATTTTTCTGATCACCTTTTTCCTACACATGTAAAAGCTCTGGTGCCTGTACTACACCAGGATATGCACAGATGAGTTGGGAATCGAACAGGTGAGGAGTGAGTTGGGCCCCAAATCTCCTTCGACATCCTTCCTCTACATTTGTAAATGCTAGGGCCTCCATACTACATCAGAATAGGCACGGATGACTTGGGAATGGAACTGGTGAGGAGCGAGTTGGGCCCCAAATCTCCCTCTACATATGTCAATGTTTGTGCCTCCATACTACATCAGGATATGCATGGATGACTTGGGAATGAAACTGATGAACTGGTGAGGAGCGAGTTGGGCCCCAAATCATTCTCTTCCCTCTTGCTCTACAAATAGAATAAAACAGGTGAGGAACGAGGTGGACCCTAAATCTCTATCGCCACTCTTTCACATGTCAAAGCTCAGGTCTCTATTACACCAGGTTATGCACAGATGAGTTGGGTGCAGAACTGGTGGGCCCCAAATCTCCCTCCTTAGTCTTTATCTTCACATGTAAATGTTCAGGTTTCAGTACTACACCCAATAACTAGTGAGGAGCGAGTTGGGACCCAAATCTCCCTCCAAAGAGGTAAGTGATTCAGAGGAGGGAGAAAAAGGGTGTGAGATATAGAGGTGAGAGACAGAGGGTAAGAGAGACTTGAGAGGGAAGGGTGAGAGACAGAGTGTGAGAGACAAAGAAGAGACATATTGGAGAGTACAATGTGTACTGACGAGAGTGATGTTTTGGGTGGTCTCTCTGTGGAGGTAATAAAATAATGAAACCCTCACTTTCAATAGCAGTGCATATAAGGGTGAGTAGTGGCTTGTACCCTTACAGGACCTGCATGTGTTTCCCCTTCAGTATCAGCAGGACACGTATTGGGAGACATGAGTTAATTTCACCTGTTTTGGCCTCTGCTATTCGTGGGTGGGCTAGCTCCACAAACTCCTCCTCTTCTTCCTCTTGTTCATGGCTCCTCAGGGGCAGGGCTTGTGTCAGCTGACATGCCTCTTCCAATAAATAAGTCACCACATCCTCATCAGGCTCAGACCCTGACCTTCTGAGTGGGGGCCCCCTGCTTTGGCCCCGCCCCCTCCGAGGCCTGGATGGGGGGCGAGGCAATGGGGCATAACTTCCTATGGTGATATAAGAGAAGGTTGGTTCCTGAGGGGAGGGCAGGGGCCACAGGTCAACCTGGGTCACCGCAGGTTCATCAAGGTCATCTAGAAGCAATATGGACATGTATGTTAATATATATTTAGAGTGAGGAAATAGATAATAAGATAGACAGACATATATATATATATATATATATAGATAGATAGATAGATAGATAGATAGATAAGTAGATAGATATACAGACCCATAGACAGATAGACAGACTAGATAGATAGATAGATAGATAGATAGATAGATAGATAGATAGACAGATAGATAGATAGATAGATAGATAGATAGATAGATAGATAGATAGATAGATAGATAGATAGATAGATAGATAGATAGATAGATAGATAGATAAGTAGATAGATATACAGACCCATAGACAGATAGACAGACTAGATAGATAGATAGATAGATAGATAGATAGATAGATAGATAGATAGATAGATAGATAGATAGATAGATAGATAGATAGATAGATAGATAGACAGATAGATAGATAGATAGATAGATAGATAGATAGATAGATAGATAGATAGATGTACCATTTGGAGGGCAGGAGTCTGGGGTACTCGATGCAGTTGATGGGGCATCCTCTGTGGGCAGATAAAGGCACAGTGAGTGTGATATATACACTAAGTCATAAACATTAAACACACACATACACACACATACATAATGATAAACACAATACACATATACACATGACACACATAATTACTTAATAATAAAAACATACACCCAATACACACATACAATTGATACACAAATATAAATCTAATATAGGATGGACCTTTCAGTGTTAACAACTTATCACACAATGACTGACACAAGAAACATGACACAATGTACACACAACATGTAACACAATAATAAACACAACAGGACACACAATGACAGTGTGATACAATACAATATACTAACACAATAGCAGTGTGACACAATGGAAGGTAGTGCATGGTAAATGACACACACTGACAGACATAGTATATACACACACAGAGACAAAAGGATACAGCACAGACACACATTATTATTATTACATGTGACACAATAATAACAGTGAGACACACACAGGAACAGCAGAAGACACACACTAGGAGGCACACAATGGCACAACTGTAATTATACTACATTTTATACACACGTGTGACAGACACAATGATACACAATAATCATAAAACACAGTGACAGGGTATACACAATCACACACAATACAGAATATACACCATGTATAACACAATGACACAGAATGAAATGTATCATAATAGGATTATGAGACATAGTATCCATATAACACAATAATACATGACACAATCCATACAATAAGATATAGCACAATAAGACATGACACAATCAATACAATAGGTTATAACACAATAAGACACAATGTATACAACACCAGGTAACATATAACACAATAAGGCACAATGACACAATATATACAATAGCACATAACATATAACACAATAAGACACAATGACACAGCAGTGTGCACTTACTGCAGTGTGTGAATGACAGGACTTGTCCCATGTCCTCTCTATGCCTGGGACACCCATACAGACACACACACAGACACAACACCACACAACACACACACACAGGGGCTCACTATCATCTCATTGTGAGGATACACCAGACACACACAGGGAGGAGAAGAAGGGAGGAGCAGGGCAGACAAAAGAGAGGGGGAGGGGGACAGGGGAGGGAGAGAGAGAGAGGAGTGATGGAGAGACTAGAGATAGAGATACTGTGATGGAGAGAGGGGAGTGACAGAGAGAGAGAGAGAGAGATGTATGTGATGGAGAGAGAGAGAGGAGTGATGGAGAGACTAGAGATAGAGATACTGTGATGGAGAGAGGGGAGTGACAGAGAGAGAGAGAGAGATGTATGTGATGGAGAGAGAGAGAGGAGTGATGGAGAGACTAGAGATAGAGATACTGTGATGGAGAGAGGGGAGTGACAGAGAGAGAGAGAGATGTATGTGATGGAGAGAGAGGTTAGTGATGAGAGAGAGGGGAGTGATGGAGAGAGAGGGGAGTGATGGAGAGAGAGAGACTCTGTATAGGAGAGAGAGAGGCCTTAGAAAAGAGGGAGGGTAGTGATAGAGAGATGGGGGGGGGGGGGGGGGGGGGGGTAGTCACTCTCTCCATCCCTACCTCTTTCTCTCTGTATTGTGATGAGAGAGGGGAGTGATAGAAATAGACCGCTTGTGATGGAGAGAGAGATGAGGTAGAGAAAGAGGGGCGTGTCTTATGTCCATAAAACCTTATATTAGGCTCTTCATCACACTGTTCCTCAGACCTTATATTAGGCTCCTGATCCCTCTATGTCTCACAGACTTTATATTAGGCTCTCCATCCCACTATGTCCCTCAGACCATGGGTCTAGGAACTGTGTGTTTATGTGTAGAGAAGCAGTTGTGGGGTATTTGTATACTATATCTGGCATCCCCCCAGATTTTCTTTGGCTCCTACACCCATGCCTCAGACCTTATATTAGGCTTTCTATCCATCGATGTCTATCAGATCTTATTTAGGCTCTCCATCCCTCTATGTCCCTGAGATCTTATTTAGGCTCTCCATCCCTCTATGTCCCTCAGATCTTATTTAGGCTCTCCATCCCTCTATACCCTTCACACCCTATATCAGACTATTCATCCTTCTATGTCCCTGAGACCTTATATTAGGCTCTCCATACCTCTATGTCCCTCAGACTTTATATTAGACGCGTTTTCCCACTATGCCGTATCCCTGAGACCTTATATTAGGCTCCCCATCCCTTTATGTCCCTGAGATGGTGTATTAAGCTCTTCATTCCCCTATGTCCCTCAGATCTTATAATAGCCTCTCCATCCCATTGCCCATCAGACCTTATATTAGGCTTTCCATGCCTCTACATCCCTCAGACATTATATTAGGCTCTCCATCCCTCAGACCTTATATCAGGCTCTTCAGCCGTCTATGTCTCTGATACCTTATATTAGGCTCTCTATCCCTCTATGTCCAAAGAACTTATATTGAGCTCTCCATACCTCTATGTTCCTCAGACCTTATATTAGACTATTTACCCACTGTGCTATGTCCCTGAGACCTTATATTGGGCTATCCATCCCTCTATGTCACTGAGACTGTGCATTAAGCTCTCCATTCCTCTATCTCCCTCAGACCTTATATTAGGCTCTCCATCCCATTGTCATTGAGACCTTATACAGTGTCTTGCAAAAGTATTCACCCCCCCCTTTTTACCTATTTTGTTACATTACAGCCTTAAGTTCAATGTTTTCTTAATCTGAATTTTATGTGATGGATCAGAACACAATAGTCTAAGTTAGTGAAGTGAAATGAGAAAAATATATACATAAAACTATTTTTTTGAAATAGAAAACAGAAAATTGTCATGTGCGTATGTATTCACCGCCTTTGTTAAGAAGACCATAAAAAGCTCTGGTGCAACCAATTACCTTCAGAAGTCACACAATTAGTGAAATGATGTCCACCTGTGTGCAATCTAAGTGTCACATGATCTGTCATTACATATACACACCTTTTATGAAAGGCCCCAGAGGCTGCAACACCTAAGCAAGAGGCACCACTAATCAAACACTGCCATGAAGACCAAGGAACTTTCCAAACAAGTAAGGGACAATGTTGTTGAGAAGTACAAGTCAGGGTTAGGTTATAAAAAAATATCCAAATCTTTGATGATCCCCAGGAGCACCATCAAATCTATCATAACCAAATGGAAAGAACATAACACAACAGCAAACCTGCCAAGAGACGGCCACCCACCAAAACTCACAGACCGGGCAAGGAGGGATTAATCAGAGAGGCAGCACAGAGATCTAAGGTAACCCTGGAGGAGCTGCAGAGTTCCACAATGCAGACTGGAGTATCTGTACATAGGACGACAATAAGCTGTATGCTCCATAGAGTTGGGCTTCATGGCAGAGTGGCCAAAGAAAAGCCATTACTTTCAACAAAAAACAAAATGGCACGTTTTGAGTTTGCGAAAAGGCATGTGGGAGACTTCCAAAATGTATGGTGGAAGGTGCTCTGGTCTGATGAGACTAAAATTGAACTTTCGTCCATCAAAGAGAGCGCTATGTCTGGCGCAACCCAACACATCACATCACCCAAAGAACACCATCTCCACAGTGAAACATGGTGGTGGCAGTATCATTCTGTGGGATGTTTTTCAGCAGCAGGGACTAGGAAACTGGCTAGAGTTGAGGGAAAGATGGTGCCAAGTACAGGGATATTCTTGAGCAAAACCTGTACCACTCTGTGCTTGATTTGAGGTTAGGACGGAGGTCAGCAGGACAATGACCCCAAACACACTGCTAAAGCAACACTTGAGTGGTTTAAGGGGAAACATGTAAATGTGTTGGAATAGAGACTTATCCAAAGCAACTTGGAGCTGTAATTGCCACAAAAGGTGGCTCTACAAAGTATTGACTTTAGGGGGGTGAATAGTTATGCACATTCACTTTTTCTGTTATTTTGTCCTATTTGTTGTTTGCTTCACAATAAAAAAATAAAAAAAAATCTTCAAAGTTGTGGGCATGTTCTGTAAATTAAATGATGCAAATCCTCAAACAATCCATGTTAATTCCAGGTTGTGAGGCAACAAAACACCAAAAATGCCAAGGGGGTGAATACTTTTGCAAGGCACTGTAGTAGGCTCTCAATCCCATTGTTTACTCAGACCTTATATTAGTCCCTCAGATCTTATATTAGGCTCTCCATCCCTCTATGTCTCTGAGACTATATATAATAATTATATATATAGTTAACAGCAGGCGGGCTTGGCAAAATCATGCGAAGCGAGGGCCGAAGGCTCTCCTCGCGTTGGTGGACCTAGTACGACTTTGGGACTGCAAATCCGGGCCCTTGCAAATCGAGGGGCTGCATTTGCGGAGGTGGAGGCTCCCACGTCGGCTGCAATGAGCCGAAGACTCATTGCAGACCGCAAATGCGGACAAAACACGGAATGACTAAATACGGACTTACCCAAAAAAATACGAGCCGCGGGACTCGCAAAAATACGACCTTAACGGACAAACCGCGCACAGCCGAAAACATAAAAAAACAACACAAAATACACACAAATAAAAACCTTACCCACAGCAAGGGGGGACACCCAAGACGTGTGGAAACAGGTTACACCTCGATTTCAGTACAATAAAAAAAGTATAGACACTCAAAAATCCCCTAAGCAAGAGAAAAAATGGCCACCAAAAAAAACGAAAACGAGGCTACACGACCCCTAAAGCAGCAACTTTTACTAAAACACGTACGACCTACAACATACACCCTTAGCAACGAAGCTAAATCATCCGCACCCGCGTACCACATACACATTCGCCGCCATTTTGCAACACTAACTTACACAATGCGGAAGTACACAACTACAC
Organism: Discoglossus pictus; assembly: GCA_027410445.1. Classification (NCBI taxonomy): domain Eukaryota; kingdom Metazoa; phylum Chordata; class Amphibia; order Anura; family Alytidae; genus Discoglossus; species Discoglossus pictus. The sequence continues at coordinate 110,958,436 of CM050170.1, read as the reverse complement.
TAACGGCTTCCCCTCGCGCACGCAGCATATTTACACTACACACTGCACACATTGCTGACACTTACACCTCAACTCAACAACACTGCAAATCTACATTATATGCTGCAGGAACATCAAAACAGATTGTTAGCTCTTCCGCCCATTGCTTGTTGCATATATTCATTACAAATAGGTAAGGTATATTAATTTATCATTTCATTTATTTACTAATACATTTTTCATTAAAACATACAGATATACAACACTTTAAAAAACACCACAATACACGATTGCAATAAACGGGTGAAGGCGCTCATTGGCAGCCACACGATGACCGCCAATGGCGCTCACCACGAGGCTCGCAATCAGCGCAAAAACTACTTACACCACCAAAACACTTAATTTGTGTGCCAAACACCATTCTTTGACTTACAATTCTATTGCCGTCATGTTTTGACGGGCTATTCCCTTGTCTATATATAATTGATATGTATTAGTCAAGTGGCTATTTCCTGTGTAGGTAATATGGCCTGTAACCTGTAGATGGTGCTAGTGAATTATAGTATTGTGTATGTATATGTATTACACTGAGCATGACACGTTATTTTATATATACATGGACTGTGCATAGCCTTGATGACAGCCTAGAACCGACCAAAACATTGCTCCACATTGTTATGTCACATATAGAATATTCCATCACAGCGTCCTTGGTAATAAAGTTCCACAACTTGACTGCTCTTTCTGTCTTGTTCTCTCAGTATAGTACACATTTTCATATTGTATTGTCTGTATAGCAGTCAGGAGGGTAGCTATGTTGGTGCAACCTGTGATTGGCTATCAAGAGATTATATCATAGTGAGTATCCACCAGCTGAAGCTTTCACTGTATTTAAGGATAGATGGAATAATTATGGCTGCAATTTGGATTCATGTCCTTCATCTTTTTTTACTTTCTGCTTCAATTAATGTTATTTGGGACTAAAAGAAGTAAGAAAAGAGATGTCACCATGCATCAGTCCTCAATAACTAACCTCAATCAAAATCCTGATGGGTCTAATCTATCTAGAGTGGATATTGGACCCATATCCACAATCCTACTAGCTTGTCCAGGTGCTTCTACCTATTGCCAGTGCCCCTAAGACGTTCAGCTCAAACCTGGGCAGTTCTATCTAGAGTAGGTCTTGACAATAATACAATAAGGTTGGGTGTAAGTTCAAGAACACATTAGAAGCTAAAGTGGGGTGGACTATACTAGTGTTGTATGTCATATTGTAATGATATGTTTAGGTATATTTCCCTATACATAGGTCTTGGTGTTAGGACTAGATACATGTGCACAGGAGACTAATCTGTGTGAAACATGTTCTATGGTCGCCCATTGTCCAGAGACATGTTAGCAGGATGTTCTTGATATACTGTGACTAGTTAGAAAGACCAAGCCCACCATGATTACTGGAACAATGTTGCAGGCCTTCATATTTAGTCATACATTACTTGACCTATGATACATGTATCATGGTGTATTCCTTAAATGCCATCTCATTGCCTAAGTTATGTGTTGAAGTGACCATTATCCTTTGGGACATATATGAAGACCCTAACCCTTTTTATGGAACCATGTCTTAAATTAGTGGCATCTCCCAGCCTTCTAGGTCTCTTTGTTCCACCATAATCAGTCTTTGACTAAAGCAACACTGGTGGTGGTGTCGTGGTTATTGGTTGGTCATCGTCACTCAACTACCTCACTACTAAATACCCCATTCCTAGGTGCTTCACGTGATTGGAGAATTCAGAAACAGGTAGAAGAAAGGACTCCAGCCAACAAGAAACAGAAATACCACGACCTGTGAGATGAGGAGTGTACAGAGCCTGGGAGATCATTCTAAGATAATGATGATGAGTACTTCAGGTAATGTAAAGCCCATTTTGCAAAATGAGGATGTGGTGAGGGGAACGATGAGGAAGGATACATGTCCGGTCATTTTACTTCTCGTTTTTTATCATATATAGTTTTTATTTCTGGATTTAGTACTAAAAAAGGAAACAAGATGCATGTTTAGAACTCAGCAACGCTTCCCACAGAGTAATTAAGTCTAAGATTAGATGTACTTAGAGATGTGAACTGTCTGTGTATGAGATGTTCTCAGAGATGTAAACTGTCAGCACACAACAATATTCTGAGACTCTTCCCTCTGACACTGTCTATAAGAAAGAGACAGACACTAATCAAGCCAGAGGTAGAGAGTGTGATAAAAATATGGAAATAATTTGTGTCAGGTGCAAAAAGACAATGAGAAATAAAGAGATAAAGAGGAGATGGCACAATAAGTCTCTACCTGAGTCCACCTTGACCTAGGAAGAGTGAATATCAAGCCTCTCATGAATCTATGACCTTATGTAACCTTCATATCTAGTCAGTCCCCAAGATGAAACAACCTGTCCTCTGCATATTTTATGTATTGTAACCAAGTCTATCCTAATTTGACCATTTATGACATTGTATGATATCCCAAGTGAATACCAGCTTCTGACAACCATCAACCAATATCTGACCTGACTCAAACTTTATCAAACAGGGAGTATCAAACTCTCTGATGATCATCCAGAAACCCAGGCTGAACTTGAATACATGAACACCATCAGGAGAGCAGAATAAGGTCCATAGGGAGGTTGAATGTTTTGGAGGTTATTCTAGGACTAACAAGTCATCAACAATATAGGTCCTTTTCCAGAAATGTATGTCAAATAGTTATGAAACAAGGAAATGTAGTTGGCCATGGACCTGTGTACCTTCTTGAAGTATTTAGGTCAACATGATCATCCTGCATGATATATAAGAGGCCTTGTTGCCCATGTCTTCTAATCCACCTTCACTGTGTAGTAGCCATTACTTGCTTAGACACTATTCTACCTAACCGAAAGTAGTTACAAAATTTTGATTGAAATGTATTTGTATCATCCTATTACTTATTGAAATCTTTGATCACAAGTTTTCTCTGGTGAGAATGTGATGGTCCAAGGCAATTCCAGTATACTGTCATTCTTCTGCCCCCCGTGAACCCAGTCTTTGGACTTTATCTACGAGAATATATTGATCCAAGTTGACCAAATAGATTGTCAACCTACAACCCCCCTGTGGACCCGTTCTTTGGACTTTATCTATGAGAATGTATTGATCCAAGTTGATCCAATAGGTTGTCAATCTATGACCCCCCTGTGGACCTGGTCTTTGGACTTTACAAGAATGTGTTGATCCAAGATGCCCAAGTTTGTTGACCATTGGCCCTTCTTTTTCAAAATGTTGTTTGGATTTAATCCTTAAGGATGTATTCGTCCTGGCTAGAACTTCAAAGTAAATGAACAATACCATGACTGTGTCTTCACAGCTTCACATAGCTGTATGGCCTACACTGGAAACGTAAAAATAAATGAAAGGGATCAGAACCATATTCTTTTTAATACCAAAAATAGGTAAAATGTTATTTTGTATATTGGTTTGTATCTTTGTATATCTACTTGTGTTTTGAGGTTAAATGTTATTTTTAAGTACTCTTAAGTCACCCTCTAAATGCTCCAGTCTAACAAACCCCACACTTAGTAACACATATATATTCTGAAAGTCAGTAAAGCACCAAGATAAAATGAAACAAAATGCTGTTTTGGTCAAATATAGGTTACAGTAGAACAAAAGCAACGGAAATAATAACATTTTGTTTGATCTGATAAAATAAAAGTTAACAAAAAAACAATTGTCATATATTAGATTTAATAAAATAAAAGATATGAAACAAGAAAAAAAACATACCAATGCATGCATACATTTCAACATGAGGGCTTAATAAACTGCAGATTGCAGATGAACAGGAATAGCTTGGGTGTTGGAAACTCGTCAAGCAGGACCTCCAAGACATCCTAATACCTAGCTCATACAAAATGGAGCAATGAGGCCAATTAAGTCTTAATAGAAACCAGCATCTTAGATAAATAGGAATAGCTTGGGTGTCGGAAACTACGACCTCCAAGGCATCAGACACCTTCCTTATAGGTGAGGCCAATGAAGTCTTAATAGACTAAGGCACTAAGGTGAAACAGAATAACTAGGGTGTCCAACATCGCTCAAACAGGACCTCTAAGATATCCTGACATCTATTTCATAGGTGGTGAAGCAGTGAAGGCAATGAGGTCTCAATAGACTAAGGCATCATAGATGGAGAAGTATAGCTAGGGTGTCAGAAACCCATTAAGAAGGACCTCCACTATATCTAAATACCTAGTTTATAGGATGCATTGTGTATCAGTGAGGCAAATAAGATCTTCATAGACAAACTAACATAGATGAAAAGAAATTTATAGGGTGTAGGAAGCCCATCAAGCAGGACCTCATAGACATCCGGACACTTAGCTCATAGTAGGTGGATAAGTTAGGCGAATGAGGTTCTAATATAATAAAACATTGTAGGTGAAAAGTAATAGTTGGGTGTCAGAAACCCATCAAGCTGCATCATAGACACCTTGACACTTAGATAATAGTAGGTGGATCACTTAGGTCAATGAGGTCTTAAGATAATATGGCATTGTAGGCGAAGAGGAATAGCTGGAGTGTCAAAAACCTATCAAGCTGGACCTCATAGACACCCTGACACTTAGTTCATAGTAGGTGGATCACTTAGGTCAATGAGGTTTAAGATAATATGGCATTGTAGGTGAAGAGGAATAGCTGGAGTGTTGGAAATCCATCAAGCTGGACCTCATAGACATCCTGCTAATAGTAGAGATCAGTGAGACCAATGAGGTCCTAATAGAATAAAGCATTCCAGAAGAGCAGGAATAGCTAGGGTGTCGCAAAACCCATCAAGCAGGACCTCCACTGAATCTAAACACCTAACTTATAGGATGCTTTGTGGAGCAGTGAGGCCAGTGAGGTCTTAATAGACTAACACATTGACGATGAACAGGAATAGTTATGGATGTTGGAAGCCTGCCAAGCAGAACCACCAAGACATCAGACACCGAGCTTATAGGTAACCCTTAGATTGTTAGTTTGCGAGTTTTGAATCTTGTGTCCGTGCCTTGGAAACAAGCACTATGTACATTTGATTCTAAGCTCAAAGACAGGGCCCTCCATTCTTTATAAGGTGTTAAGTTTATTTTTTGCCATGTACTAAACCCCTGTACATCGATACGGAATGTGTTGGCGCAATATAAATAAAGATAATAATAATAATAATAATATAGGTGAGCTGTGACATCAGTGAGGTCTTAATAGAACAAGGAATAATAGAAGAACAAGAATAGCTAGGGTTTCAAAATCCCAGCAAGCAAGACCTCATAGACATAGACCTTTTCTTCCCCAGGTTTCTGCCTCTTCCATCTCCTTTAGATTATAAGCAGCAAGTGTCCACTCTTGTAGGGTGCTTTGGGAAAAAGCAATTTCTACAAAGATTCTAAACTCAAAACAGGGCCCTCCACTTTCTTTAGTTGTTAATATTGTATTTTCCCTGCCCACTTCCCCTGTACAGTGCTATGGAGTATGTTGGTGTGTTACAAATAAAAGTTATTAATAATAATAATAATAATAATAACAGAAGAACAAGACTAGCTAGGGTTTCAAAATCCCATCAAGCAAGACCACCATAGACATCCTGACACCTAACTCATAAGGAAGTGGAGCAGTGAGGCCAACAAAGTCTTAATAGACTTCTAAGGCATCCTTACACATAGCTTATTGGATGCTTTGAGGAGCAGTGAGGCAAAAGGGTAGTAATGGACTATGGTATCAAAGACAATCAGGAGTAGTTGGGGTGTTTGGTGTCACAATATCTAGGAGATCCCGCTCAAAGACAATTTCGTAAGTGGTGGAGAAGTGAAGCCAAAGAGGTCTTAAGAGACTTAGGCATCATAGATGAAGAGGAAAATCTAGCGTGTCGGAAACCTTTTAAGAAGGCTCTCAACGGTATCTAAATACCTAGTATGTGGGATGTTTTGTGGAGCAGTGAGGCCAATGAGATCCTAATAGACTAACGCATTATAGATGAACAAAAATAGCTTCGATGTTGGAAGCCAATCAAGCAGGATCTCATAGACATCCTGACACTTAGCTCATGGGAGGTGGAGCAGTTAGGCCAATGAGGTCCTAATAGAATAAGGCATTGTAGGTGAAGAGGAATAACTAGAGTGTTGGAAACCCATCAAGCTGGACCTCCAAGGCGTCCCGAGACTTGACTCATAGAATGTTTTGTGGAGCAGTGAGTAGAATGAGACCTTCATAGACTAAGGCACTGAAGATGAACAGGAATAGCTTGGGTGCCAAACATCACAAGTTCATATACAAAAACATAAACCAATAAACAAAACTTGAACCAGTTTATAAATATATGAACCGATATACAAAATCCAAACCAGTAGATAAAAATATGAACCAATATGCAAAACCCAAAATAGTATATAAAAATACGAACCCATATAAAAAAAAAAAACAGTATATAAAAATATGAACCAATATACAAAACCCAAACCGGTATATAAAAATATGATTCAATATACAAAAACGTAAACCAATTTGATATAAATTATACATAACAATGAGAAAAGTCAGATTAATTAGATAAAGCTTGTCCCTTTAACACCTCCCTTGGAGCAAAATAACCCCTCCATGTTTATGATTAATTAAATAAAGCTCAAGTATTTTAACACTAAATAAGAACAAATAACTCAGTATACATTTTCATTCGTCTCTCTCTCCCCCCTCTTCCTCTCTCTCGCTCCCTCTCTTTCCACTTTCTCTATCTCTCTCCCTCTGTAACTCTCTCTCCCTCCCTCCTCCCTCCCTCTATCTCTTTCTCTCTCCTCTCTCTTTCCCTCCCTCTATCTGTCTCTTTCTCCCCCCTCTTTCTCTCTCTCCTCCCTCTTTCTCTCTCAATTCTTCCCTACCCTTCAGTCTCCCTCTCTCCTGCTCTCTTCCCTCCCCTCCTCCCTCCTTCTTCTTCTCATTCTCTCCTTCTCTCTCTCTCTCCCCCTCTCCCCATCCTCTTCCCCTCTCTTTCTCATATTTCTTCCTCCCCTCTCTATCTCTCTCTCCCCCTTCCTCTCTCTCCTCCCCCTCTCTCTTTCTCTCTACCCCCTCTTTCTCTCTCACTACTTCCCTTCCCTTCAGTCTCCCTCTATCCTGCCTTCTTCCCTCCCCTCCTCCTCCCTCTTCCTCTCCCTCATTCCCTCTCTCTGTCTTTTTCTCTCCCTTTCTCTCGTTCATTCCCCTCTCTCCCACTCTCTTCTCTCCCTCACGCTCTCTCTTCTCTCCCTCACTCTCTTTCTATATATATTTTATACATACATGTATGATTGAATTGCTATTTATATATATATATACATACAAGCGACTTGACAATCGCTTGACAGCAATACAATTTTAAGCCTCGCAATGCTGATTGCCACACAATGCAAGCCCCCCCCCCCCCCTCTCTAACTTGCGGGCCTTGTGATGAGCACCTTCGATGCCCGCAATGAGCGCTCATTGCGCATGTTCAAGCCTGCAATTTTGCAGGGCTTGTGATGATTGCTGTAGGTGCTTATCGCGAGGCCCGTAGGACTTAGCCTGCAATGATTGCTGATGTAGGACGGCTGCAATGAGTGCCTTTGGCCTGTATGACTTGGCTGCCTTCAGCCCTCATTGCAGGGTTTGCGATCAGCGCCATAGGCACACAGTTGCCGGCCTGCAATAGGCGCCGCAGGGGCCCATAGGACTTAGCCTGCAATGAGCGCCGAAGGCAGTAGGAAGGCTGCATTGAACGCCTTTGGCCCGTATGACTTGGCTGCAATGAGCTCTCTTCTCTTCCCCCTCCCCTGTGTCTCTTCCCCCTCTCCCTCCCCTGTGTCTGTTCCCTTCTCCCCTGTCTCTCATACCCCCCATCACCCTCCCCTGTGTCTTATAACCTCCCTCTCACCCTCCCCTGTGTCTCATAACCTCCCCTTCACCCTCCCCTGTGTCTCATAACTCCCCTCACATCTCATACCCCCCTTCGCCCTCCCATGTGTCTCTTAACCTCCCCCTCGCCCTCTCACTGTGTCTCATAACCTTCCCCCCTCGCATCTCATACCCCGCCTTGTGTCTCATACCCCCCTTCACGTCTCATACCCCCCTCCCCCTCCCAAGTGTCTCATAACCTCCTCCTCGCCCTCCCCCTGTGTCTTATAACCTTCCCCCCTTGTATCTCATACCCCCCCTTGCGTCTCATACCCCCCTCACATCTCATACCCTCCTCACCCTTCCTAAGTGTCTCATAACCTCCTCTTCGCCCTCTCCCTGTGTCTCAAACCCCCCACCTCGCGTCTCATACCCCCTTGCGTCTCATACCCCCCTTGCGTCTCATATCCTCCCTCGCGTCTCATACCCCCCCTTGCATCTCATACCCCCCTTGCGTCTCATACCCCTCTCGAATCTCATACCCCCCCCACGTCTCATACCCCTCCTCGCGTCTCATACCACCCTTGCGTCTCATACCCCCCCTCTCAATTGCCCTTACCTCCCCCTTGCCCCCAGATGCTCCCTCTGTCCCTCCAGATGCTCCCTCTGTCCCCCCTTAACTGCAGTTTCTTGGTGGTTTAATGGAGTTCCACCCGTCCTGACTTCAGCGTGGCGCCGTAGCTCTGACGTCATTCCAGAGTCCCCCTACGCTGCAGACCAGATGCACTTGCAGGGACTCCACTGAACCACCAATGAAACTACAGATAAGGGGGGACAGAGGGAGCATCAGGGGGCACAGAGGGAGCACCTGGGGATAGAGGGAGTATCTGGGCGACAGAGGGATTATCTGGTGGACACGGGAGAGGTAAGGGTAACGGAGAGGTGGGGCATGAGACACAGGGGAGGGCGAGGGGGAAGGACACAGGGGGTTATTGCAGCCCCTGTCACTTGTGAGTGATGTGGCTCGTCCTGCGAGTTTGGAAGGCTTCAATGCCTCAACGGCTCGGCTCACCTCACTTCGCGAAGCTCGCAAGGGTGACAACAAATCACAATTTTACAATTATAATATGTGATATATATATATATATATATATATATATATATATATATATATATGTAAATAACTTTTGTAACAATTTTGTATGGGTTGGGAAACATTGTATCAAGTGATTTTAGAACATGGATCAATACTCCCTATTGAACAATACAATAACATGTTAACATGTAACTTGTATTTCAAATACTGCTAAACATTTTAACAATATTAACATTTTCAATTGTCAGCTATGCAGGAGTAATATAACAATATGTCAACTTTGTATGAATGTGTATTGTAAACCATTACATAATGCTTTATAACATGCAACTTGTAGTTCAACTACTGGCAAACCACATAGGTATTGAATCCAGAGGAAGGCAAACAGAAAAAATCCCAGTGAAACTTGTCGAATTGTAAGGGGGGGGGGGAGTAATTCCTTCTTGACCCAAGTAACTGGCGATCCGATTACTCCCTGGATCAATACTGTCTATTTAATTATACATTTACATTTTCCAAAAATGATCGTCCTCCTACTAACATGAACCCTTAATTACATACAATTAAACACATTTTTACACCTTGTAAAAAACAATTTTAACATTACAAATAGTAACTTAATGTAATAACATTTAAAGTGTAATAGTAAGAAAATTCAACATAACTGTTTTGTTGGGCCAATCTTCCCAAAAGGCCACTTCCAAGACATTCATTTCAATCTTTTACTTTGTCTATGGGATATAACCGCTGTTTATTCTTGTTTGTTTTTTTTTACTTGTTTTTTGTTACATAGTTACATAGTATTTAAGGTTGAAAAAAGACTTTCAGTCCATCAAGTTCAATCTTTTAAGATCTCCTCTGATCTGCAATATGCAGATTAACTATTTATTAATTAGTTGTATAAAAAAAAAATCAATTCCCTCCTGATCACAGACACCGGCGACCGGACTTCTCCCTGGATCAATACTGCCTCTCTAATGATCCATGATAACCCTAAATTCCTTTTTTAAATAGAAATAAATCCAGTCCCCTTTTAAAGTTATCTATCGAATCCGCTGTCACCACCTCTTCTGGTAGAGAATTCCACAGATTAACCACCCTTACTGTGAAGAACCCTTTTCTTTCTTTAAGGTGGAATCTTTTTACTTCTAACCTCAAGGGATGTCCTCTTGTCAGTTGAAAACCTCTTGGCACAAAAAGCTCCCTTGACAAATCTTTATACTGACCGTGGATGTATTTATATAAGGTAATCATATCTCCTCTTATACGCCTTTTTTCTAGAGAAAATACGTTTAATTTGGTTAGTCTTTCTTCATAACTTAGCCCCTCCATTCCCCTTATTAGTTTTGTTGCCCTCCGCTGTACCTTTTCCAGCTCTAAAATGTCCTTTTTATGAAGTGGTGCCCAAAATTGTTCTCCATATTCCAAATGAGGGCGTACTAGAGATTTGTATAGTGGCATAATTTTTTTTTCTTCCCTGGCTTCTATACCCTTCTTAATACATGCTAATATTGTGTTTGCCTTTGCAGCTGCTGCTTGGCTTTGAGCACTGTTACCTAGGTGGTTGTCCACAAGCACTCCAAAATCCCTTTCAATATCTGATACACCTAGATTTGCTCCATTAAGATTATAAATTGCATGGCTTTTTTTCCTTCCCAGATGCATAACTTTCTATTTATTTGTATTAAATCTCATCTGCCATTTAGATGCCCATTCCTCAATTTTATGTAAATCCCTTTGGAGGGAAAGCACATCACTATCTGATTTAATTACCTTGCACAACTTCGTGTCATCAGCGAAAATGGAGACACCACACTCCAATCCTACCTCTAAGTCATTAATAAATATGTTAAAAAGGAGAGGACCTAATACTGAACCCTGAGGAACCCCACTTACCACATTAGTCCAATCGGAGTATGTTCCATTTACAACAACCCTTTGCTTCCTGTCTTTTAGCCAGCTCTCAATCCATGAGCAGATATTTACTGCAACTCCTGTATCACTTAGTTTGCACAATAGTATCCTATGTGGCACTGTATCAAAAGCCTTTGCAAAATCCAAAAAGACTACATCTACTGAGTTGCCTTGATCCAGGTTCCTACTAACCTCCTCATAGAAACTAATTAGATTTGTTTGACATTACCTATCCCTCATAAATCCATGTTGACTCCTACTTATAATCCTGTTCAAATAGACATATTCTTGTATATTATCCCTTATTAACCATTCTAAAAGCTTCCCCACTACAGAAGTGAGGCTCACTGGTCTATAATTCCCTGGATTTGCTCTTGATCCCTTTTTAAATATAGGTATCACATTAGCTTTTCTCCAGTCATCTGGTAGAGACCCTGTGTTGAGTGAATCTTGAACAATTTAATATAATGGTTTGGCTATTACAGAACCCAGTTCCCTTAGTACCCTTGGATGTATTCCATCAGGACCCGGGGCTAAGTTAGTGTAGCCCCATTATGTTGCCGTGTCCCAACCACTGGTACCTCCCTTGTGTATACCGAAGAAAAGAACCTATTTAGCTCATCTGCTTTTTCTTGGTCACTAATTATCAGACGGCCTGTGTCACATTGTAATGTTCCTATAGCTTGTTATTCTTGTAGTTATTGAAAATGGCACATAGAGTTTCCTATGTAAATAGTGGTCCTCTAAAAATGAGTCCCAGTGACATAAAAGTTCATCCTGGAAGTAAAACCACTGTTCTCTATGTTTGTTGGGGTTTTTGTTGTGACTTTGTCCTTTAGATGAAAGCCCTTTTCTTTTTTTTTTGTTTGGTACATCTGTTGTATTGTTATCCTTTTTTGTCATTTAATTTACAACACATAATAGTAGACAATGTTTTTTGTAAAAATTCACCCATCATCTAATAAATCCCCTTGACTTTGTTTTTGTTTCAATATAAACTGTAATTTCTTCTGGATTGTTGCATCTTGAAAATGCAACATAGAGTTTTCCATGTGCAAATACAGGTTCCTGAAAAAATACCCACAGACTTAAAAGTTTGTCCTTGGGATTTATTTATGGTCATAGCAAATGCCATGATGATGGGAAATGATCTGCTTTGAAGGACAAAAGGCAAACCACTCTCACTAGGAGCCAAATCAATTCTTGGTATAAAAGCTTGTTCACCTTTATGGGTACCATTCATAATTTCTGCATGCATGAAACGTTCTATTAAATCCTGCACAATTAATCTGGTCCCTTTTTTGGGATTCATATTTCTCAATAGCATGACAATTGCCCCCTTTTTCAGTTGCAAAACATGTGGTGGCATTTCAGAGGGAGTTAAATAGTTGATAAATTCTGTAGTAAAGTTAGATTCACTGTCTTTGTCATCAGCCAGAACTGAATCTGCACTGAAATACATTTTTTTGGATGCATTGATGAATTTTAACATGTTGTTATTTAGATTCAAGGCATCAATATTTTTTGATGTTAATATCACTTTGTTTGCAATGTCTGAGTAATTGTCGTTATTGATAGTATTTCGAAAGATCGCCAATATTAGTGATTATTTGCAACTCCATTATTTGAATTTCAAAGGTATCATCAGGTAGATTAGTTATTTTTGGATGTTTTCCTTCCCCAATTTGAATTAGTCAATCATTTAATTAATTTTAGCCTTCAGATCTCATATTTAGTTCTAATTTAAGGTGTGTAAATATTTTCCACAGTTTACTTGTCTTTATATATGTTTCGACGATGTCAATCCTATTGCCATGTGGCACAACAGGTAATGTTTGCCTAAAATCTCCTTCTAACAACATCATCAATAATCAGTCAATCCATTGCAGGGCATGGCACAACATCTTTTTGCCTCATCAATTATAATTAATTTACTTTGTTTACATTTTTTTGGCTTGTAATTACTTAATTCGAATATCCAACACTGATGTTTCTAGAATGGGAACTGGCAGTTTAAATCCACTATGCACAGTTCTCCCACTTTCTAACAAAAGTGTGGCAATTCCATTTGTTGCAAATGGCAGTGCTATTTGGCCTTGTGCTCGAATAAAACTCATCAATAAATTATATAGATATGTTTTTCCTGCTCCACTAGGGCCATCTAGATAGAAATAACGCTCTTTGAGCATGTCATCATCTATTGCATTTGTAATGGCGTTAAATACTTGCAATTGTTTTTTTTTTTTCAAGCCCAGTCTCATAGTCTTCAAAGTTTATTTCATCCTTGATCAGGCTGATTAAAATTTGCACAATTTAATCCATGACAAAGAAAGACTTCTTGAATTTCATCGAATGCTTTTAATTGCGCAATGGTCTCATCGTAACATTTCAAAAAGTCTTCATACATATTTAATTTAAATGTTTGCCACAAAGCTAATGCATCAGGTACATTGCAAAATATGCAAATGAATGCAATCTGTTCTCTCATTTGCTTTGGCATTTGACATAGTGCTGCTTCTTCTAGGCATCTCTTCCATTCCTTATCATCTGTCAGTTAGTTTTGATGTCTTGCAGCTAATTGGAAAGTATCATATACTATGTAATTCACTGTGCACAGGGAACATGTAAAAGAAGTAATCTTAAACTGAAACGTTCAATGTCTCATGGACTAATGGTATAAATTCTGGGGATAATTTTATTATTATCTTTTTTTGTTGTCGCCATTGGCCATTTGCGAATACATAGTGATATGGAATGTCAATGTATAAAAATTTGTTTGGCCTAAGAGTCGTCGCAATTTAATTGAAACTAAGCAGTAAGGGTTGTTGCTCTATTTTCATTTTGGGCTATGGCATTTCTTTCATTCCCTGCAGTAAAGCAAATTAATTGACTTTGTGGCAAATGTACAGCTAATCGATACACAGCATGGTACTGATCATGCATCTAAAATTTCAGCAGACGACACATTGCTTCTGGAGCACTGACATAGCGAGCATCTAAATAACATGACAGTTCATCATGTAAAATGTAATTGTCTTGTTCATTTTGTGCATCTTGCACAACAACAGTTGCTGTATCATATCCTTTGTATATATATTTATACACATATTTTATGGATTTGATAGAAGTGCAAGCTTCCACATTTATGTGTGCATTGTACTTCTTCAGCAAATGTGGATTGCATGAAACTACATATCTATTATCGGCCTTTTGGCCATGAATAATAGCAGTTTGTCCTTCTCTTCTTTTATGCAAACGGTATCCATCACAATTAACATAAGTTTGCAATTGAAATTGTTTTAGGAACTCTTTTGTGCGTTTTTTATTTTCCATACATGGTGAATTTGGATTGATATCTCCACATGGACCATGAATCATTCGGTGTGTTACAATGTCATAAAGTTTTGAATATTTTTCTGGATGTAGCAGTTCAGCAGTAATTACTGAATCCGCTCTGTTTGCCATATTCAATTTATCTTTTTCTTGTAGGCTTAAAAGTATATGTGCATGTGTCAGGCCATTTTTTTTAATTCAATGGTATAAACAAAAGCTACACATTTCCCAAATGAGTTTCCTTTAGTTATATCATGTATTCGTGTATTTAGTTTTATTTTGAATACTCTAGCCACTAAATCTGGTCAATCAGAAGTATTTTGGCTAAGTTTCAAATTGCCCTTGATCTCTGGCCGTTGTGGATTACATGTGAATGTAATGAATAAATCTGGTTTTCCAAATTTAGTCACAATAGCCATGGCATCATTTAGATTATTTGCTTTGACTTGTAGATAGGAATCAATAATCCATTGTTGTGTGAGTTTCCCCCCACATAAAATCGGATTAAAATGATCACAAACAGCAGTTTGTGCCACTTTGTTTTTCAGCATAGAAATATTGTTTCTAACATGAACTTTACTATTGGGATAACTTTGCAATTGTAATTTTGGTTGCCATCCTGGCTCACCATTTGGAAAAAAATGGGATATTCCATTGGATCTAAATTACTACTTTATATATTTATATTTATAAAAGGTTGCTCTTCATTGCGTGGATAAATTCTAATATCCAGCTGAAATGGTGGTTCACCATCATCATTTTTAAAGACCATGGCAACCTCATTTGCTCTTGGTAAATTATAACATCTTTGATCAGTATGGCGATCTCTTTTGAGAACCATACTTACTCTTGGCATTGGCAATTGATTAATTTGAGCATGTGTCTGTTGTTCTTTTTCAACCTGTGCTAATTGTTTGTATTTAAATATACTGGAAATGTGTGTCTTTCTGGAAATCTTACCTTTCCTTTCTGACAGCAAATAATAAACTCTCCATCAGTTGGTCTTTCCTTCAGAAAATGATAGACCCCACAAAACTGACAAACCAAATTTATTAATCCACAATAATGAATGTCTACTGTTAGTGCTGAAAATAAGGGACTATCCTGAGCTTCCTCAACACAGATGTATAAAAATATTGGTGTCATGTATATCAACATTGGTGTCATTAGGCAATATTTGGTCATTAGGCAATGTTTCACAGACATTATGTTTTTTACTTTTTCTTTTCTTTGCAGCTCCATCACACTCAGTTTGTCCTTTTTGACTCATTTTTCTTTTATTGGCGAGTCTCTGTCGGTCTTCTCTTAATATTTGTGAAGTCTCGGGCGACTGTGCATCTCTCCACCTTTGCTTCCGTTCCCTTACCATTCTTCTTTTCTGTTCTTTTCTTTCTTATGCGTTGTCCGCCATTGTAATCTGTAATTGTAAATACAGGCATTTTAGTTTCAATTGTAATGTTTTCTTATATAGCAAACAATGGCAATCATAACATTACTAAGATTTATTTTTTATTTACCTGAAGCATTATTGCATTAAGTTCTTGTCCACTTGGTCATAGTCTTGTAGTTGTGGCCTTTTATTTCTTCAAATGTCTAAGATATATATATATATATTTTATTGTACATATTGTTTTTAACTGTCATCAATGCAAAACCTAAAGAGTTGTGATGAAATAGTAAAATTACCTGAAAGGCATTTGTAATTTTTTTCATTAAATTAATTAATTAATCTCTGATGTTTAATTGGCATACATGAAAACATAAAGAGCTAAGCATATATATATTAATAAAGAAGGTCATTGTAAAATATATATATATATATATATATATATATATATATATATATATTATAATTAATGAATAAGTAAATAATAAATTAATAT
This sequence comes from Discoglossus pictus, assembly GCA_027410445.1. NCBI lineage: Eukaryota > Metazoa > Chordata > Amphibia > Anura > Alytidae > Discoglossus > Discoglossus pictus. The sequence continues at coordinate 110,942,329 of CM050170.1, read as the reverse complement.
ACGTTAATTCCTCACTAACTGTAATTAATGCAAAACCTAAAGAGCTAATCATGTTTTCCTAAAGAACGTTATCATTGCCACGTAAATGTCATATCCAAACATAAAGAGCTATGAGCAAACTGTAAAATGACCTAAAAAGGATTTTTATTTTTTGGATTCAATTAATTAATTAATCAATCAATGAATGATGTTCAATTGGCATTCATTAAAAGGTAAATAGCTAAGCATGTATGTATTTATAAATAAGGCCATTCCACATAAAATTTGTTTTAATTATTAATTAATAATTACCATATTGGTCCAAGTATAAGCCGCACCTTTTTTCAGATTTTTGAGTTTGCGAGTTACGGGTGCGGCTTATATTCGCGACCGCAAAAAAAATCACTGCCGATGTGCGAGCTTGCGAGTTACGTATGCGCTTATATTGACGAACGTAAAATTACTGACGATTTGCGCAATTGCGAGTTAAGGGTGCTGATTTGCGTGCTTGAGACTGCGGTATTGTAGCAATTGATTAGCCATTTACAGTTTTAGTGATTCTAATATCCTGTAAGGCCTGTAACCTGCAAAAAAAGTTACAGTACTAATTAGAAAGCCTGTTTCTTGCAATGGCTGATCAATTGGAGAGTCTTTTTCTCTCCAATTTTAAGGGTGCGGCTTATATTTGAGTACTATCTTTTTTCTATTTTTTCCCCTTGAATTTTACAGGTGCGTTTTATAGGCTGGCGCGGCTTATATTCGGATCAATACGGTAATTAATATACGTTAATTGATTAATCAATAACTGTTATCAATACAAAACAAAAATACTTAATCCTGTTTTCCTAAAGAAGGGCATCATGAAATGATATTCCTGTAATGGTGATGTAATTTCAGATGAAATGCTGCAGAGCTCACGTCTGTATTCATTCAGGTCCAGTGTTCACAGAGCAAACTGTAAAATGACATTAAAAGCATTTTTTATGTTTGTATTCAATTAATGAATTAATCATTGAAAGTATGATGTTTAATTGGCATAAACACAAAACATAAAGGCCTAAGCACCAATTAATTCATAAATAAAGGCAGTATAAAATATTGGTGCTTATGAAATGTAGCAGGCGTCAGAGCATAATAAACTGATGAAAATGCATAGCTCAAAACAGGGCCCTCCATTCTTTATAAGGTGTTAAGTTTGTTTTTTGCCATGTACTAAACCCCTGTACAGCGCTATGGAATATGTTGGTGTGATAAATAAAGATAATAATAATAATGATAATATATTTAACTGCTTTGAGGGTCCTATCCCTGTCAGCCAATGAGCAGTAATACAGATATATAAGTGCAGTGTAAAATGTAAATTTTTTTTTAGTGCGGTGTAAAATATATATTTTTTTAATTACTAATTAATAAATTAATGTACGTTAATGTACGTTAATAATTTATTAATCAATTAATAAATGTATTAGAAACAGCTAAGCATTTATGTATTCTTAAAGTAAGGGCAGTGGAAAATATGAGATGTAGCATATATATTTTTTTTTTACTAATAATTTTTTTTGTTATAATAATTAATTAATTAATTAATTTACTTTACCTATTTGTAATTAATATCCAGCAATCAATATCCTGAAGAGCTAACAATCTCTGGATTTTCCGGCAGCAGAAAATGTACAGTTGCACCTGAGGAGGAATTGTTAGAAATTTGCAAACCGCAGTGTAAATAAGCTGCGTGTGCGAGGCAAAACCGTTTGTTTAGGCAGGAAAAATGCCATTTCAGATTCGTAATGTTGTTATTTTCAAGTTAATGTTGTAAAATGGCAGCGATTGTCCAAGTCTTACCTGCCTTGTGAGCATTTTGCATCTGCCATTTTGAAAATTGTACTTGCCTGTCGGTGAGTTGCGTGCTACGGCCTCATTTTCATTTTTTTCAGCCACCATTTTTTTCTTGCTTAGCCAATTTATAATGTTTAACAAATGCTAAATATGCCTCAAATTAAGTTGAAACCTGACTCACGGGCTCCCTGGCTCTCCCTCTGTGCTGTGTGTGCGTTTGTAAGTTCGTTTGAGAGATATTTTTGTTTTTTGGTTTGTTTTTCGATTTCCTGTACTGACGATTTTCTGCGTGCCTCAACTGCTTGCAGCCTAAGTCCGCGTGCCTCAACTGCTTGCAGCCTAAGTCCGCGTGCCTCAACTGCTTGCAGCCTAAGTCCCGCGTGCCTCAACTGCTTGCAGCCTAAGTCCTGCGTGCCTCAACTGCTTGCAGCCTAAGTCTCGCGTGCCTCAACCGCTTGCAGCCTAAGTCCTGCGTGCCTCAACTGCTTGCAGCCTAAGTCCTGTGTGCCTCAACTGCTTGCAGCCTAAGTCCCGCGTGCCTCAACCGCTTGCAGCCTAAGTCCTGTGTGCCTCAACTGCTTGCAGCCTAAGTCCCGCGTGCCTCAACCGCTTGCAGCCTAAGTCCTGTGTGCCTCAACTGCTTGCAGCCTAAGTCTCGCGTGCCTCAACCGCTTGCAGCCTAAGTCCTGCGTGCCTCAACTGCTTGCAGCCTAAGTCCTGTGTGCCTCAACTGCTTGCAGCCTAAGTCCCGCGTGCCTCAACCGCTTGCAGCCTAAGTCCTGCGTGCCTCAACTGCTTGCAGCCTAAGTCCTGAATGCCTCAGCTGCTTGCATCCTAAGTCCTACATGCCTCAACTGCTTGCAGACTAAGCCCTGCGTGCCTTAACTGCTTGCAGACTAAGTCCCGCGTACCTAAAACTGCTTGCAGACTAAGTCCCGCGTGCCTCAACCGCTTGCAGCCTAAGTCCCGCGTGCCTCAGCTTCTTGCCTTGCTTTGCGAGGCTCACTTGAGCGCCTTTGGCATTCATTTCAGCCTAAGTCCCTTGTGCTTCAATGCCTCAACTGCTCGTTCCGCTAATTCCTGCGACCTCAAAAGGCTTCAGTGCCTCAAGGGCTCGCCTTGCGACGTGAGGCTCGCAAGTGTGCGTTTGTAAGTTCATTTGAGACATATTTATGTTTTTTGGTTTGTTTTTCGATTTCCACTGTACTGACGATTTTCCGAGGTCAGAATTTATTTTCTAAGTCCCGCGTACCTCAACTGCTTGCAGCCTAAGTCCTGCGTGCCTCAACTGCTTGCAGCCTAAGTCTCACGTGCCTCAACTGCTTGCAGCTTAAGTCCCGAGTGCCTCAACTGCTTGCAGCCTAAGTCCCGCGTGCCTCAACTGCTTGCAGCTTAAGTCCCGAGTGCCTCAACTGCTTGCAGCCTAAGTCCCGCATGCCTCAACTGCTTGCAGCTTAAGTCCCGAGTGCCTCAACTGCTTGCAGCCTAAGTCCCGCGTGCCTCAACTGCTTGCAGCCTAAGTCTCACGTGCCTCAACTGTTTGCAGCCTAAGTCCTGCGTGCCTCAACTGCTTGCAGCCTAAGTCCCGCGTGCCTCAACTGCTTGCAGCCTAAGTCCCGCGTGCCTCAACTGCTTGCAGACTAAGCCCCGAGTGCCTCAACTGCTTGCAGCCTAAGTCCTGCGTGCCTCAACTGCTTGCAGCCTAAGTCTCACGTGCCTCAACTGCTTGCAGCTTAAGTCCCGAGTGCCTCAACTGCTTGCAGCCTAAGTCCCGCATGCCTCAACTGCTTGCAGCCTAAGTCTCGCGTGCCTCAACTGTTTGCAGCCTAAGTCCTGCGTGCCTCAACTGCTTGCAGCCTAAGTCCCGCGTGCCTCAACTGCTTGCAGCCTAAGTCTCGCGTGCCTCAACTGCTTGCAGCCTAAGTCCCGCGTGCCTCAACTGCTTGCAGCCTAAGTCCCGCGTGCCTCAACTGCTTGCAGACTAAGCCCCGAGTGCCTCAACTGCTTGCAGCCTAAGTCCTGCGTGCCTCAACTGCTTGCAGCCTAAGTCTCACGTGCCTGAACTGCTTGCAGCTTAAGTCCCGAGTGCCTCAACTGCTTGCAGCCTAAGTCCCGCATGCCTCAACTGCTTGCAGCTTAAGTCCCGAGTGCCTCAACTGCTTGCAGCCTAAGTCCCGCATGCCTCAACTGCTTGCAGCCTAAGTCTCGCGTGCCTCAACTGCTTGCAGCCTAAGTCCTGCGTGCCTCAACTGCTTGCAGCCTAAGTCTCGCGTGCCTCAACTGCTTGCAGCCTAAGTCTCGCGTGCCTCAACTGCTTGCAGCCTAAGTCCTGCGTGCCTCAACTGCTTGCAGCCTAAGTCTCGCGTGCCTCAACTGCTTGCAGCCTAAGTCTCGCGTGCCTCAACTGCTTGCAGCCTAAGTCTCGCGTGCCTCAACTGCTTGCAGCCTAAGTCCCGCTTGCCTCAACTGCTTGCAGACTAAGCCCCGAGTGCCTCAACTGCTTGCAGCCTTAATCCTGCGTACCTTTACTGCTTGCAGACTAAGTGCCGCATGCCTCAACTGCTTGCAGACTAAGCCCTGCGTACCTTAACTGCTTGCAGACTAAGTCCCGCATGCCTCAACTGCTTGCAGACTAAGCCCTGCGTACCTTAACTGCTTGCAGACTAAGTCCCGCATGCCTCAACTGCTTGCAGACTAAGTCCTGCGTGCCTCAACTGCTTGCAGCCTAAGTCTCACGTGCCTCAACTGCTTGCAGCTTAAGTCCCGAGTGCCTCAACTGCTTGCAGCCTAAGTCCCGCATGCCTCAACTGCTTGCAGCCTAAGTCTCGCGTGCCTCAACTGTTTGCAGCCTAAGTCCTGCGTGCCTCAACTGCTTGCAGCCTAAGTCCCGCGTGCCTCAACTGCTTGCAGCCTAAGTCTCGCGTGCCTCAACTGCTTGCAGCCTAAGTCCCGCGTGCCTCAACTGCTTGCAGACTAAGCCCCGAGTGCCTCAACTGCTTGCAGCCTAAGTCCTGCGTGCCTCAACTGCTTGCAGCCTAAGTCCCGCGTGCCTCAACTGCTTGCAGCCTAAGTCCCGCGTGCCTCAACTGCTTGCAGACTAAGCCCCGAGTGCCTCAACTGCTTGCAGCCTAAGTCCCGCGTGCCTCAACTGCTTGCAGCCTAAGTCTCGCGTGCCTCAACTGCTTGCAGCCTAAGTCCTGCGTGCCTCAACTGCTTGCAGCCTAAGTCCTGCGTGCCTCAACTGTTTGCAGCCTAAGTCCTGCGTGCCTCAACTGCTTGCAGCCTAAGTCCCGCGTGCCTCAACTGCTTGCAGCCTAAGTCTCGCGTGCCTCAACTGCTTGCAGCCTAAGTCCCGCGTGCCTCAACTGCTTGCAGACTAAGCCCCGAGTGCCTCAACTGCTTGCAGCCTAAGTCCTGCGTGCCTCAACTGCTTGCAGCCTAAGTCCCGCGTGCCTCAACTGCTTGCAGCCTAAGTCCCGCGTGCCTCAACTGCTTGCAGACTAAGCCCCGAGTGCCTCAACTGCTTGCAGCCTAAGTCCTGCGTGCCTCAACTGCTTGCAGCCTAAGTCTCACGTGCCTCAACTGCTTGCAGCTTAAGTCCCGAGTGCCTCAACTGCTTGCAGCTTAAGTCCCGAGTGCCTCAACTGCTTGCAGCCTAAGTCCCGCATGCCTCAACTGCTTGCAGCCTAAGTCTCGCGTGCCTCAACTGCTTGCAGCCTAAGTCCTGCGTGCCTCAACTGCTTGCAGCCTAAGTCCTGCGTGCCTCAACTGCTTGCAGCCTAAGTCTCGCGTGCCTCAACTGCTTGCAGCCTAAGTCTCGCGTGCCTCAACTGCTTGCAGCCTAAGTCCTGCGTGCCTCAACTGCTTGCAGCCTAAGTCTTGCGTGCCTCAACTGCTTGCAGCCTAAGTCTCGCGTGCCTCAACTGCTTGCAGCCTAAGTCTCGCGTGCCTCAACTGCTTGCAGCCTAAGCCCCGAGTGCCTCAACTGCTTGCAGCCTTAATCCTGCGTACCTTTACTGCTTGCAGACTAAGTCCCGCATGCCTCAACTGCTTGCAGACTAAGCCCTGCGTACCTTAACTGCTTGCAGACTAAGTCCCGCATGCCTCAACTGCTTGCAGACTAAGCCCTGCGTACCTTAACTGCTTGCAGACTAAGTCCCGCATGCCTCAACTGCTTGCAGACTAAGTCCCGCATGCCTCAACTGCTTGCAGACTAAGTCCTGCGTGCCTCAACCGCTTGCAGCCTAAGTCCCTTGTGCTTCAATGCCTCAACTGCTCGCTCTGCTAAGTCCTGTGAGCTCAAAAGGCTTCAGTGCCTCAAGGGCTCGCGACGTGAGGCTCGCAAGCGTGACGACAAATAACATCAACTATTATATGTGATTATATGTATATATATATATATATATATATATATATATATATATATATATACATAGTTATGAAGAGTGAGGTAGCAGTGAATGTCCAGTAATCCAGTTGAATAATCAGAGTATTGCAGTGAATAGTGATACCTTTTTATTGGACAAACATATTCATAATAAAGCGACAAGCTTTCGAGAGATAATGCCTCTCTTAATCAAGTCAAAAATCAGTCAGTATCGCTTTTTGACTTGATAAAGAGAGGTAATAATAATGATAATATCTCTCGAAAGCTTGTTGCTTTATTATAAATACATTTGTCCAATAAAAAAGGTATCACTATTTTCTGCAATACTCTGATTATTCAACTATATACATATATATATATATATATATATATATATATATATATATATATATATACACACATACATAGAGATATAATATAATACGATACATAGATGATATATCTCTATGTATATATATCTATGTTTATATATCTCCTTATATACAGATGAATAATCAGAGTACTGCAGTATATAGTGATACCTTTATTAGTTACAATGAGGAGCTTTGGATAGTAACATCTCTCTTTATCAAGTCAGACACAGTATATTTATTTCATTACAATTTATATATTGGTACATAATTAACCCGTAGTGTGTCCACCCCCACCCAGCCGGTAACCTGTGCTACTCCCATACAGGTGCCCCCTCCTCCCCCTCCTGGGGCAGGCTCTGGGGGAGGGGTATACAACCCCGGGCTGTGCTGACATCATCACTGAAAGCTGCATTGCTCCTTTAAGATGGGCTGTGGCTGGTTGCCCCTTTAAGAGAGGGTAGGGCCTTGGAGAGAGGAAGTGATAGCATGAAATAGTGGAGAAAGAAGGAGAGTGATAAAGAGAGGGGGTACATAAAGAGTAGTATTAGAGGGGTTACTGAGGAGTGCTGAGGACTGCTATGCAGGAGTAGTGGGGGAGAAACAGGAAGAGAGAGAGGGGGTGTGGAGAGAGGAAGGGTTGGGAAAGAGAGATAAGAGAGAAAGAAGAGAGGGGAAGTGATAGAGAGAGAGGAGCCGAGGATAGAGAGAGTGGAGGGGAGAGAAATAAGAAAAGGGGGGACACTGATCTGGATAGAATGAGGGAGTGATAAAGAGGGAAGGGGAGAATTCGGGCAGTGTGATATAGTAAGGAGGAGGAAGGGGGATTACACAGACTGATTAGGGAAGTGGTGGAGAGGGGAGACTCATATAGAGGGGAGGGGGAGAGAGAGGAGACTTGGGGCACATTCCATCCTGCAGGAGGCATCAAGTGAGACCACAACATGAGGTGAGTGGCAGATTGTATCATATTGTATCACCGACTCCCATGTGTGTCTTATTGTATCAGAGGCCTATTGTATCGTATTGTATCACTGACTCTCATGTTGTGTCTGTTATAGGCCTACTGTATCAGTGACTCTCATGTTGTGTCTTATTGTATCAGTTAGAGGCCTATTGTATCACACTGTATCAGTGACTCTCATGTTGTGTCTTATTGTATCAATCAGGCCTATTGTATCATATTATATCAGGTAGAGACCTATTATATCACGAACTCATGTTGTGTAATATTGTATCAGTGAGAGGCCTATTGTATCAGTGAGAGTCACATTGTATCATATTGTATCAGTGAGAGTCACATTGTATCATATTGTGCCAGTGATTGTATCAGTGAGATTCACATTGTATCATATTGTATCAGTGAGAATCCCATTGTATCATATTGTATCAGTGAGAATCACATTGTATCATATTGTGCCAGTGATTGTATCAGTGAGAGTCACATTGTATCATATTGTATCAGTGAGAATCACATTGTATCATATTGTATCAGTGAGAGTCACATTGTATCATATTGTATCAGTGAGAATCCCATTGTATCATATTGTATCAGTGAGAATCACATTGTATCATATTGTGCCAGTGATTGTATCAGTGAGAGTCACATTGTATCATATTGTATCAGTGAGAATCACATTGTATCATATTGTATCAGTGAGAATCACATTGTATCATATTGTGCCAGTGATTGTATCAGTGAGAGTCACATTGTATCATATTGTATCAGTGAGAATCACATTGTATCATATTGTATCAGTGAGAATCACATTGTATCATATAGTGCCAGTGATTGTATCAGTGAGAGTCACATTGTATCATATTGTATCAGTGAGAATCACATTGTATCATATTGTATCAGTGAGAGTCACATTGTATCATATTGTGCCAGTGATTGTATCAGTGAGAGTCACATTGTATCATATTGTGCCAGTGATTGTATCAGTGAGTCACATTGTATCATATTGTGCCAGTGATTGTATCAGTGAGAGTCACATTGTATCATATTGTGCCAGTGATTGTATCAGTGAGAATCCCATTGTATCATATTGTATCAGTGAGAATCCCATTGTATCATATTGTATCAGTGAGAATCACATTGTATCATATTGTGCCAGTGATTGTATCAGTGAGAGTCACATTGTATCATATTGTATCAGTGAGAATCACATTGTATCATATTGTATCAGTGAGAATCACATTGTATCATATAGTGCCAGTGATTGTATCAGTGAGAGTCACATTGTATCATATTGTGCCAGTGATTGTATCAGTGAGAGTCACATTGTATCATATTGTGCCAGTGATTGTATCAGTGAGAATCCCATTGTATCATATTGTATCAGTGAGAATCACATTGTATCATATTGTGCCAGTGATTGTATCAGTGAGAGTCACATTGTATCATATTGTGCCAGTGATTGTATCAGTGAGAGTCACATTGTATCATATTGTGCCAGTGATTGTATCAGTGAGATTCACATTGTATCATATTGTATCAGTGAGAATCCCATTGTATCATATTGTATCAGTGAGAATCACATTGTATCATATTGTGCCAGTGATTGTATCAGTGAGAGTCACATTGTATCATATTGTGCCAGTGATTGTATCAGTGAGAGTCACATTGTATCATATTGTATCAGTGAGAATCACATTGTATCATATTGTATCAGTGAGAATCACATTGTATCATATAGTGCCAGTAATTGTATCAGTGAGAGTCACATTGTATCATATTGTATCAGTGAGAATCACATTGTATCATATTGTATCAGTGAGAGTCACATTGTATCATATTGTATCAGTGAGAATCACATTGTATCATATTGTATCAGTGAGAGTCACATTGTATCATATTGTATCAGTGATTGTATCAGTGAGAGTCACATTGTATCATATTGTATCAGTGAGAATCACATTGTATCATATTGTGCCAGTGATTGTATCAGTGAGAGTCACATTGTATCATATTTTTGACAGTGATTGTATCAGTGAGAGTCACATTGTATCATATTGTATCAGTGAGAGTCACATTGTATCATATTGTGCCAGTAATTGTATCAGTGAGAGTCACATTGTATCATATTGTATCAGTGAGAATCACATTGTATCATATTGTGCCAGTGATTGTATCAGTGAGAGTCACATTGTATCATATTGTATCAGTGAGAGTCACATTGTATCATATTGTGCCAGTGATTGTATCAGTGAGAGTCATATTGTATCATATTGTATCAGTGAGAGACAATATGATACAATGTGACGCTTACTGATACAATCACTGATACAATATGATACAATGTGACTCACTGATACAATCACTGGCACAATATGATACAACTTGACTCTCAGTGACACAATATGATACGATGTGACTCTCACTGATACAATGTGACTCTCACTGATACAATATGATACAATGTGACTCTCACTGATACAATCACTGACACAATATGATATAATGTGACTCACTGATACAATGTGACTTTCGCTGATACACTATGATTCACATTGTATCATATTGTATCAGTGAGAGTCACATTATATCATATTGTGTCAGTGAGAGTCACATTATATCATATTGTGTCAGTGAGTCACATTTTATCATATTGTGCCAGTGATTGTATCAGTGAGAGTCACATTGTATCATATTGTATCAGTGATTGTATCAGTGAGAGTCAGATTGTATCATATTGTATCAGTGAGAGTCACATTGTATCAGTGAGAGTCACATTGTATCAGTGAGAGTCACATTGTATCATATTGTGCCAGTGATTGTATCAGTGAGTCACATTGTATCATATTGTATCAGAGAGTCACATTGTATCATATTGTATCAGTGAGAGTCACATGGTATCATATTGTATTAGTGAGAGTCACATTGTATCAGTGATTGTATCCGTGAGCGTCACATGGTATCATATTGTATCAGTGAGAGTCACATTGTATCATATTGTGCCAGTAATTGTATCATTGAGAGTCACATTGTATCAGTGAGAGTCACATTGTATCATATTGTGTCAGTGAGAGTCACATTGTATCAGTGATTGTATCCGTGAGCGTCACATGGTATCATATTGTATCAGTGAGAGTCACATTGTATCATATTGTGCCAGTGATTGTATCATTGAGAGTCACATTGTATCAGTGAGAGTCACATTGTATCATATTGTGTCAGTGAGAGTCACGTTGTATCATATTGTGCCAGTGATTGTATCAGTGAGTCACATTGTATCATAGTATCCGTGATAGTTACATTGTATCATATTGTGCCAGCGATTGTATCAGTGAGAGTCACATTGTATCAGTGAGAGTCACATTGTATCTGTGAGAGTCACATTGTACCATATAGTATCAATGAGAGTCACATTGTACCATATAGTATCAATGAGAGTCACATTGTACCATATAGTATCAATGAGAGTCACATTGTACCATAAAGTATCAGTGAGAGTCACATTGTTTCATATTAGTATATAGAATATGTTGGTGTGTTTTAAATAAAGGATAATAATAATATTGTGCCAGTGTCCTATTGTATCGTACTGTGAGAGTGACATCACATACATAGTTGTGGATCTTGCGATGTTGGTGACGTTTGCGTAGTTGGTAATGCAGAGGGACGCAACCGCGAGGCGAGCCAGCGGCACAGTACTTGCACCCAGCATTGCAGTAGTACCTGGTTTCTGCCAGTGGAGGACTCTCGATGAGCTCCAGAGGCGCTCATCGCAAAGCCTCCTGACCTCGTATCACTCCCCAGTACCTGGTTCCTGCCAGGGAGGGGGGGTCCTGAAGAGCGCCTCCGGCGCTCATCACTAAGCTCCCCCAGGCTCGCAACACCCTATCCCACCTACCTGGATGCGACCCTGCCAGCAGCGCAGAACTCGGTCTACTGCTCTGCGGCTCCCGTTCTCCAGCAGGAACTACTTTATGGATTTGATCCAGAGAGTAGTTCCGGCCGGAGGACGGTTACAGTAGAGGAGATGAGTGCGGCGCTACTGGCAGGATTCCATCCAGGTACCAAACACAGGGGGGAAGATGGGGTAAAGGAGACGGGGTAAAGGAAGGGGAAGGACACAAGGGACGAAGACGGGGGGGAGTCACGGGGGGTAAGGAGACAAGGGAGGGAGAGGAGGGCGAAAGGAGACGAGGGAAAGGGAAGGGGGACAGGAGACACAGGGGGGAACAGGAGACACAGGGGGGGAAAGGAGACACAGGGGGGGAAAGGAGGCAAGGGAGGGAGAGGAGGTGAAACAGAGGCACAAGGCAGGGAGAGGAGGAGACACGAGGGGCGAAAGGGACAGGGTGAGAGGGGGAAAGGAGACACGGGGGGGGGGGAGGACACACAGGGTGAGGAGAGGTGGGGAAAATGTATTCCGTAATTTTTGACCACCAATGTGTGGCAAACAGCATTGCCTGCCTTACAATTAGCTTCTTACAGGAGTCAAATTGTATCATATTGTGTCACATTGCATCAGTGAGAGTCACATTGTATTATATTGAGTCAGTGTGGGGCATATTTTATATTGTATCAGTGAGTCACATTGTATCAAACTGAATCAGTGACTCATGTTGTATCATATTGTATTAGTCACATTGTATCATTCTGTATCGAGTCACATTGTATCATCGAGTCAGTGAGGGTCATATTGTATCATACTATATCAGTTAGAGACTTATTGTATCAATGACAGTCACATTGTATCATATTGTATAAATTAGTTATATTGTATCATTGAGAGTTACATTGTATCTTTTGGTCTATACTTTAGTGTGCTGTCTGTACTGCCTGTTTGTACCATAGTGTGATGTTGGTATGCCTTGCTGTCTGTCTGTACTGTAGTATGTGGTCTGTACATCATGCTGTCTGTATGTACTGTAGTATGTGGTCTGTACATCATGCTGTCTGTATGTACTGTAGTATGTGGTCTGTACATCATGCTGTCTGTATGTACTGTAGTATGTGGTCTGTACATCATGCTGTCTGTATGTACTGTAGTATGTGGTCTGTACATCATGCTGTCTGTATGTACTGTAGTATGTGGTCTGTACATCATGCTGTCTGTATGTACTGTAGTATGTGGTCTGTACATCATGCTGTCTGTATGTACTGTAGTATGTGGTCTGTACATCATGCTGTCTGTATGTACTGTAGTATGTGGTCTGTACATCATGCTATCTGTATGTACTGTAGTATGTGGTCTGTACATCATGCTTTCTTTCTGTACTGTAGTATGTGGTCTGTACATCATGCTGTCTGTATGTACTGTAGTATGTGGTCTGTACATCATGCTTTTTTCCTGTACTGTAGTATGTGATCTGTACATCATGCTGTCTGTCTGTACTGTAGTGCTATGGAATATGTTGGCACATTACAAATAAAGGATAATAATAATAGTGTGCTGCCTGTATATAATGCTGTCTTTCTGCACTGTCTGCCTACAGTAGCACCATATTGTCTACCTGTACTGTAGCCTGTACATCATGTTGTCTTTACTGTATGTATATAACGCTATCTTTCTTACTACAGAGTACTGTAAAATGCTGTCTGTACTGTACATCCTACCCTTATAGTCAGCATCCTTTTCAGGCTCATTCTCCATCAGGCCACTGGTCAGGACGGGACTCCTCCACACCACTTCTCACCCTACTCTATTTCTTATACTACCCCTATAGTGAGTGTTTTCTTCAGGTTCATTCTCCATCAGATCACTGGTCAGGACTGGACTTCTGGCACTAGTGGCTTGGACTGAGATGTCTCCTAGACACTTTTTTATTATACATTTTGAGTTATCCCATCCCCTCTCCATCTAGTATGGTAGCAGCTGGTGTTTGACTTGCCTGACCACAGTTTTTATATGCTGACCATTTGCTGGACTTGTTTGATCACCTGACTTACACCATTATTAGAGAGTCATTGACTATAAGGCCTTGTTGATCACTTTATCAAAGTACTATCAGCTGCTCAGTAATGAAATATACTATTACTGTTATTACTTACTGTGTACCAAGCATACATTATATACTTGTGATGATATATTATATCAGTCCAGGTGGAGACTGCACCACGATAATACTATACAGGGTAGTAATACTCCACATCAACAATGCACCAAAAAGTAATACTGCTCATTAATACCACAGCAGATTAGTAACACTGAGCATTAATATTGTACCAAGATACCAATGCTGTCCATTATTACTATATCCTCAGAGTAGATAAGAGCTGCCCTGGTCCTATACAACAAGTGCAGTCTGTTAGGATGTTATGATGTCTTGGTGAAGAGTCCAAAAAAACCATGAAAGATCTGCTGGGTATGTTTGACCATAACTTATCAAGCCCAGCTGAAGAAAGCAGATCGTCACAACTCATTAATGCTCAGTGTAACTAATCTGGTGCAGTATTAATGAGCAGTATTACTATGCTGGTGCAATGTTGATATGGAGTATTACTACCATGTGTAGTATTATTATATATTATACCTTGACCCCAAAAAGTCTGGTCATCACAACTGCTCCCCCCTTCTAGATGCAGCATCCCGGTGATCATCTCTACTAGATGAATGCTGGCATGCTGTGACATTAAGTCCTTGTCTGGAGTGGGGCAACCAATAGTGGAAATATGTCCATAGTCCAAAGAACAAATGGTTGCTTATGGATGCTACTCCAGAGAAAGCACTCAGTCTCAGTATTCTTTCCCCATTTCCTGTGGCTGCAGGGAGAAACAGGCAGTGATGGGTGCTGGAAATAGCATCCCGGTGGACCCCTATTTGTAATCCAAGGAATGTAAGACATCCAGGTTAGCAGGCATCCTGAAGAGTCAATTGAATGTACAAGCACCCCACTCTTGAACAGTAACCCTGTTTGCCCAGCTGAAACAGAAAGGCTACCCAACTTCATTAGAGCAAATGTGGAAAACAATCTCACAATACCTCCTCCTGCCCGAGATCTGATTCTGAGTGTGCAAAGCAGATTTTTCATTTTTCTCCTGTACAAACAATTCTGGAAGTGAATCCGGCGAATCCCCTGCCAGCACAACCCACCCCAACCAAGCCAGTCCCAACAGCTGTCCTGTTATGACTAAAGCAGTCCATTGATCTATTGGACCAAAAGTGGTCAAAACATCCCTTGTGGCACAAACAAATTATGACATTAGTTGCTGCACTTGTTGGCTGGCATCAGAAATCTTGACCTTTGCTGCAGTCTCCATCAATTGTTTACAGTCCATTACAATCTTTCCCAGGGGCTGGTAAGCACAGCTGCACCAATCCAGGCTCTCTCTACTTGGCCTGGGGTCTGTAAATAGTCCGATTCCCTCTGCCTCCCTGCTACTAGAAGTGGTGCTTAGGCTAGTTGTGTGCTGGTTTGGCTTCTCATCCTGGTTTCTGGCTGGCAGGATCTCAGGGCTCATACCTTCTCTTACTCCTGTGGCTAGCTCCATGACTGTTTTTATCAGCTGGAACCCCATTATTGAATTACAGCACAAGCTACAGTCCATTATCTTAGCCAAGACCTGATGGGCCTAGCTGCCCATCTAGACTCTCCCTTATGTCAGCAACTTGACAGTCAATTTCTTCTTGTCTCACTGTTCTTGTCATTAGCAATGGGATCTTCACTGATGGGGTATGACTGTGCCCCCTGGTCTGCCAAGGTCCCAGGGCTGCTTCCATTCTTTGATGGGTTCCTGGACAGTGGTTATTCATGGGAGCCCCAGGCTAGGTTCACAGTCCCAACATATTTCCAGGGTACAGTCCAGTATTTCCTCCGCCAAGAGCTGGTGTATAGTTGCTCCAATCCAGGATCTCTCTTTGGTCAAAAGTCTAAAAGACATCACCTTTCTCTCCCACTGTCCTGTTGTTGGCGGTGGTACTCCAGCTAACTGGGTAGGGCTGGTCCTTCAGTTGTTGGTCTGACAGGATCTCAGGGGCTCATCACTGTTCCTGTCCCTGGATCTGTGTCTAGATCCCTGACCATGATTATCAGCTGGAGCTCTATTACTGGTTCACAGACCAGAAACTGGGCGCATGGTGGGTCCCCCTCAGACCTTCCACTCGGCCTCATTTCTGCAAATAATCCTCTCTGCCCCATTCCAGAATGTCGCTTCTCAAAGAATCAGTGCTCTCTGAGGGCAAAAAATCATTCAAACCGCTGTATGCTTCTAGGGCCTCCTGGTGACAGGAGGCATCTGCTTCATCCTCACATGATTGGCAGGGCTCCTTCCACCCTTCGAGCCAGGTCCTACCCTCTGCTGCCTCCACCAGCAGATCCATATAACTGGCTTCCAGCTCCAACTCTTGCTGGATCAAGGGTTCAATCAACTCGGCCTCCTCACATGATTGGCAGGGATCCTTCTACCCTTTAAGCCAGGTCCTACCCTGGGCTGATCAAGGCTTCAATCAATGCAGCCTCCTGGGACCTTGGTTTTAGTCCCAATTCTTGGTAGTGCTAATTATACAGGATGATCCTCTGTTTTATAGGCCTAATGCCACATTACCTTCCTTTCATTAACTCCAGCCTGAGGTAGGAGGGCCATTGCAAAGCGATAGCCGGCTCCATCAGATCATCCTACTGCTCCTCCAAAGCTATCTCCTCCCACACTAGTCCTGCCACCCATTTTGATAGCTCACCTCCCTGCTGGAGTCCCAGGAATGTCATCCCCTGCGGTCTTGGATAGTTGACGAAGAGATTCCACTTCTGCTACCAGTTGTTACGATCTGCATTCTTCAGTTTGGCTTGATACAGCTGTTCTTGTCAAACCTACCCAGAGATCTGGAGTATTACTACCCTGTTTTAGTATTATCGTGGTGCAGTGTCCACCTGGAGTATTAGTATATAGTAGCTACATGCCCGTCAAAAATGACAGTAATACAATTTTAAGGCTGGGAATGCCGTACCTTCGGCGCTCATTGCTAGCCTCTCCCTCCGTCTACTGTACAGGCCTCGTGATGAGCGTCTTTGCAGCTCATTGCAGGCCTTGGCAACCCACAACTTTGGTGCTTTGCAATGGAATTGCCCGTCAAAAATGACCGCAATAAAATTTTAAGCCTGCCAATGCTGTTTGCCACACAATGCGAGGTTCTGCCCCTTTTGAGCACCTTCGGCGCTCATTGCGAGCTTCATCCTGTCTACTTTACGGGCCTACTTTAAAGGCTCTCATCGCAAGACCATCAATGAGCGCCTTTGCCGCTCATTGCAGGCCTACTTAGTCTTGTGCTTGGGAATGCCATGTGTCTCTTTCCACCATCTCCCCCTGTCCCTTACCTGCATCTTTCTCCTCTGTGGGTCTGCTGAATCTTTGCGTGGCGCACGCTGACTGCCGGTTTTATTTTCAAAGTCCCGCTTGCCTGGCGTTTTTAGTGTAAGTGTTACTGTCTTTGCTGTCGTGTAATTTCTAAGTCCCGCATGCCTGGCGTTGTTTAGCCTCGTTTTGATCCGGTTTGATAATTTTTACATTTTTTCGGCTGCCATTTTTTTCCTTGCTTTCCGATGAATGAAAAATGCCAAATATGGCTCGAATTCACTTGCAACCTCACTCCCAGGCTTCCTGGCTCTCCCAGTGTGCTGTGTGTGCCTCGCGATCAGAAGCAAAGTCCTCCTTTTTTCATCGGCTATCGCAGCCATCGACGTGAGCGCCTCCTAACTAACCGTTTTAAACTCCTGCATGCCTCGCCTTTGGCGCTCATTGTAGCCCGCAACTGCGGCCCTTGTGAAGTGCGTGACCAACATCGCAAACGTCCCCAAGATTCGTAAGATCCACTATATATGTGATTATACTGTGACTCCCAAGAGTCTGACCATCACAATACTTATTAAGATCATAATGTATAAAACTACTATGATACAGTACAGCATAATGGACAGGCAGCATAGTACAATACAGATAGAATGATACGGTACAGACAGCACAGTACAAACAGAATGATACAGTACAGCATGATGTACAGACAGCACAGATAGAATGATATGCAGAGAGCATGATGGATGGACAGACAGCACCATACAGTACAGACAGCATGATGGACAAACAGCACATTACAGTACAGAGCGCATACCCCTGTATCACGTTCTATTATCCCTTCCCAAGCCCATCTTTCATATATAATCACATCACTCCCTGTTCTCTCTCTCTCTACCTCTCTCCCCTTCTCTCTCTCCACTCTATCTTCCCCTTAGCTCTTGTCACTGTGGTATGACCGTCTGTCTCAGACAACCTTATATGGACAAAACCACAGCCAGCAGCGGGGGGAGAGAGGGGGAATAGCTGAGCCCTGTGTCTGAGCGTGTCACTGCTCTGTGTGACTCGCTGTTTGGGTTATGTGGTTACACAAACACACACATATATAGCTATATTGGGTGAGAGACGTGCATGGTCTTTGAATACTACAGGAAGAGGCTGGTCCCAACAGCTTACAATCAGGGAGTAGTATAAAAAAAACAGCTTATCATCCCTTATTATTATCATTTTTAGCAAAGACGGATGATTTTTTTAGGTAATTTATGAATAAAATCCACATTTTCAAAATGAATTATCTAACATTTCTTTACTTTTGTAATACAACCAATTTATAATTATTTTTATTTATATGTAATCAGCTAGATTTTATTTCTGCAATATTGGGACCTTTGCTGTGTTCCTTTTTACATACACTCACAAGTAAATGCCACAATCTTCTAGTGACACCTGCATACCATGTAATTTATAGCCAATGAAGTGTGGCCCAAAGACAATGAGGAACATTCCAACACTTTGAGATTTATAGAATGTTCCACAATGGCTGGACTTGAATAGGAGACCTCTGAATACTAAGGGTGTGACACTCTAAAGAACAGTTAAAAATATACAGAACTCTCTCTGTCTCACACAAACCCACCAGACATGATCGGATTTGTCATTAGGCTAACTAGGCAACTGCCTAGGGGCGCTTCCCTGTGATGGGTGCCTCATTTCATACTTTGAAATGTTCCTTAGCATAAAAAAGTAAATACTGCAGCTCACAGACTCACCACTAGTGGACTTATGCAGTGAACTAGTTAAAAGGGAAAGGACCTTCCTTCCTCTTGTAACTCTAGTTCACGACATAAGCCCACTAGTGCCTAGGGGCGCCAGATATGTAAATCCAACCTGAACAGTAATATATTAATTATGCACACCCTTCTCTCCCTAACTATCTCCTTGCACAGTGAGACCCCCGTTGTCACAGCTCGAGCCAATGTCATGGTGTATGATGACGCCAGTAAAAAATGGATTCCGGCGGGGTCGGGGGCCCCAGGTACCAGCCGGGTCCAGATCTACTACAACCCAGCAATGCAGAGCTATCGTGTGGTGGGAAGAAAGGTGCAAGACCAACAGGTAAGTGGATAATCGTCCCAGATCCTTGGCTGTGGGGCATTGATCATCTTGGCTGTGGCATGGGTCCTCAGGGGTGGGGCCTCGATCATCTGAGCTGTGGCCTTTCCTCAGATGGGAGTGATAAGTGTATTACTGGTATGGATGTCACAAACTATTATGGTTGTTGTTGTTCAGTTCAGTGTACGACTCTCCGTTGCCCTATGGACCACAGCATGCCAGGCACATTTGTCATCAACTACCCCTCTGAGCACCCTCAAGCTCAGGGTCATTGCTTCAATTACCTCATCTATCCATCTTCACCTTTATTGTCCCCTTATTCATGTGCCTTCAATCTTTCTCAGCATCAGTCTTCTCTAGGGAATCCTGACTTCTCATGATATAGCCAAATATTTGAGCTTCATCCTCATGATCAAACCTTCCAGTGAACAGTTTGGCTTAATTTCCTGTAGTATTGATTGATTGGATCATATTGTAGTCCGAGGAGCTCTAAATAGTTTTTTCTATAGGTATCAATTCTACAGCGCTCAGACTTCTTTATGGTCCAGCTCTCACATCCATATGTAACTACTGGGAATACCATAGTTCTATGTGGGCCTTTGTTGATAGTGTAATATCCTTACCTTTTAATAGCTTGTCCAAGCTTGCCAAATCATCCCTCCCCAGAAGCAAATAGGTTACTCTTGTATTATTCAACCTACAGGTCGTAATAAACTGCCCACTGGTAAGAGGCTTGAAATATAACCAGGCCACTCCTAACTTCCACCAATGGAGGGACGCCCGGCAGGTGTGGGGCCTGAACTTTGGCAGTAAGGAGGAGGCTGGTCAGTTTGCTGCAGGAATTACCAACGCACTTGAAGCTCTTGAGACTGGTGAGTGGGGCTGAGCCGTTCCTCACCTTCCTCTATCTTTTTCCTCTCTCTCTCACTAGAGAAGCTCCAGCCTTGCCTTCTTCTTTCTCTCTTGCTGTGACTTCCTCTTGTTGTGATATTTCCCCTCTCAATTTTCTTCATTATTGTTTATACTTTCCTCCTTATACCTCCTTTTCCACTTCAGTCCATCTATTCTTATCATTTGTGAATTATTTTTAACTCTCTGGTCTCCCATCTTACTTTCAATATAGGAGTCAGTAACTGGACTCCTCAAAATGGACCAAAGGTAGAAGAAGCAGAACCGCCCAGAAGGTAAGCACTTAACACTCAATAAATAGTGTCCTACCAAGGATGATTCCTCTTCACTATTGCATACAGAGGTTACATTTATTCTCTATATCTCATGCTGAATATGGAGAGTGGTAGATGGGCTACTAAACATTAATGATCAACCTCATCGAGGAGGGTTTGGAGAATATCATCTTGCCAGTAAGAAATGAGATGGGGATACTTGATATGGTCAAAAGGGTAGAATACCATTAATGGTCAACCTCATAAAGGAAGGTCTGGAAAACATTGTCTGACCAGTAAAAAACAAGGAGGAGGTATATATGGTCAAAATGATAGGATACATCAAGATGTTCAACATGAATGGCCTGCTTCCTCAAGGAAGGTCTGCAGAACATCGCCTGATCAGTAAAACATGAAAAGGGGGTACAGGATATGGTCAAAATGATAGGAAACATCAAGATGTTCATTAATGTGTGTGAAGGAATCTTAGAAAGTGAATTAGTAAGCAGGTAACAGTGCTCAAGCAAAAGCAAGTAGAATATTAGCATGTATTAAGAAGGGTATAGAAGCAAGGGAAGCAAATATAATTCTGCCACTATACAAATCTCTAGTATGCCCTCATTTGGAATATGGAGTACAATTTTGGGCACCACTTCATAAAAAGGACATTTTAGAGCTGGAAAAAGTCCAGAGAAGGGCTACAAAACTAATAAGGGGAATGGAGGGCCTAAGTTATGAAGAAAGACTAACCAAATTAAACTTATTTTCTCTCGAAAAAAGGCGTCTAACAGGGGATATGATTACCTTATATAAATACATCCAGGGTCAGTATAAAGATTTGTCAAGGGAGCTTTTTGTGCCAAGAGGTTTTGAACTGACAAGAAGACATCCTTTAGGATTAGAAGTAAAAGGATTTCACCTTAAAGAAAGAAAAGGGTTCTTCACAGTAAGGGTGGTTAATCTGTGGAATTCTCTACCAAAGGAGGTTGTGACAGCAGATTCGATAGATAACTTTAAAAAGGGATTGGATATATTTTTAAATAAAAAGGGCTTTAAGAGCTATCCTGTATAAATAGAGAGGTAGTATTGATCCAGGGATGAATCCGATCGCCAGTATCTGAGGTCAGGAAGGAATTTTAGATTTTTTTCCCTGTTGAGACAATTGGCAGAGTTTCACTGTTTTTTTTCTGTTTGCCTTCCTTTGGATCAATTAACAATAAATCTGCGTATTGCAGATCAGAAGAGATCTAAAAAGGTTGAACTTGATGGACTAAAATCTTTTTTCAACCTAAATTACTATGTAACTATGTAGGTACTGCCCTGAAGGTTAAATAAACATGCATACAAGTATCACTTTATAGAAGATGTCATTTGTTGAGGGCTTCCTTATTGGAAGGTGTTGGTTTGCTGTAATAGACCAGCAGGGTAGAGGCAGGTATAGTATGACCTGCCTCTGTCAAGGAGTCGGGTCGTGTTCAAGTTGTTATCCAGAATCGACAGCAGACATCTTGGGATATATTTAGATATTATTACACTGGAGTGAAGACAGACAAAAAAAAACCCACCCAGGGACTGGGCTACATGAGAGCAGGATCCAGGAACAGAAATGTGCCACATGAGTAAAAAAGGTGGATCTAAAACAATTCTAGAATAGGATAGCTAGGCAAAAATTATTAAAAACCTGAGTGCTAATCCAAAACTCCTGTTGGAAATGGGTGCAGTTTCACTCTGGCGATGTTGTGCCTCCCTACTCTGTGGAGGATGTTTATTTGGGAAGACTCCGGACACTCATATGACTGGTAGGAATGAAGTGTGGGTTTGGCTCTACAGGGTCCAAAATATATAAAAGTGTGACAGACTGAGACTTAAGACCATGAATTTTACCATGTTACAGTTAATTGGTTGCTCAATAACTGCTTCTCTTTCTGTTTTTAGAATTCAGCCAGAACCAGAACAGAGAATTCAGAGTCCAGGTGAGCTCCGGCTTTTGGGTGGAGAAGGGGAAGTGACCTTTTTGTAGTGGGTATTGCTGCCCTTTAAATTTAAGGATCTGTTTGTATAGTGGGTGGAGGCATTGTATTTTGGGTGGAGGCTCGGCCCTAATGTAATGGGAGACTGATCTCTGACCTCTTCTCACCCAGTTGCCCCGGTTACCCCAGCGTCAGCCGGTCCCCCCGCTCCCCCGGGCCCACCACCTCCCCCAGGGCCACCCCCTCCCCCATCTGGCCCACCTGCTCCTCCTGCCCCTCCAGGGGCTGGTCCTCCACCAGCTCCTCCTCTCCCAGGCGGGGGAGGATCAGGAGGTGCAGCCGGTGGTGGTGGTGCAGGGGGGCTGGCTGCAGCCATTGCCGCAGCGAAACTGAGGAAGGTCTCAAAGGTGAGAGAGGAGGGAAAATAGTGTGGTTGGGGTGAGGGAAAGGGGTTAGAGCTGGAACAGGGATGGTGGGGAGGACATATTGGAAAATATGAATAGGAACATTTGATGAGTTAGGAGATGGTATAGTGGGAGGTGGGAAATGGACTACATCAGTGGGTGACTGAGGAACACATTAACAGGAATAAGAAAGTGGGGTGGAAAAATAATTGGAAAGAAAGAAAAATGAATTAGAGGTGGAATAATGGGAGTTATTATGTATTGCCTTACACTGCACCCCTTTCCCTCTGTCCAAGGCGGATGATGGATCAGGTAGTTCCTCCCCAGTTGGAGGAGGCCCTGCCAGATCGGATGCCAGTCGTACAAGTGGTGGTGCATCGGCAGGAGGAGGCGGTGGTGGAGGCCTGATGGAAGAGATGAATAAGAAACTGGCTCGCAGGTAAGGGCTGGATAAAGAGTGGTCCATACATTATTTATATCTCTCATTGTATGAATTCCATCTTCCTCCTCCCAGTAGTACTCTTAAGTGACCTTAATTATTAACAGTTGTGGCTGATGGTTCATTAGGTGTCCCGTTATCATCCATAATAAATTCTCCTCTGCCTCCATCTAGGAAAATGATGACACAGCAAGGTGAGCGACCTGCCCCAACCACCACCCAAGACGATGGAGACATTCAAGGTGGACGGGGTCAAGGAGGTAGGTGACAAAAGTATATCAATACCTTTCCGTCTTAATTTTTATTAACTTTGGCAAATGGGCGTGAGACAGATAATTAATTAGCACTCACCTGTATAATTTAATCAGTGCATGCTAATATGCTACACATGGCACTTGAAGTGAACTTCAGGGATATTGCAATATAATTATCATGGGTATTAGGCAAGATGGTAATTACATACCTAACAAGACATAACAAGTTGTGTGCCTTATTAGTGTTTATACTCTGTTTATTTTAATATTACAGTTAAGAACATGCCACTAACTGGTAATTAGCTTCTGAAGTGGTGGATGAGCATGTGTAATTACTTAAAGATTATAAAGAACTATTTAGCATAATTAATTGTTAATTCCTTTGATTACAGATTCCATACGTCGTCCATGGGACAGAGGAAGTACTACCTTACCAAGGTAACAACCGGACGCCATCTTTGTAGTAGGGCCTATTTGAAGGAGTTTGACTTTTAATACAAGATTTCTTCTATCTTCAGGATGAAGTCTTCTGTTGGCAGTACGGAGGTGGCACCAAGTTCAGAGGACTCCTCTGATTCAATGGAGAAAATTAAACAGGTAATGTGAGAGTGAGATGTTCTAGAAAACATCCTGCTCTTAAGAACCACCATCCGTCAGGTTCTGGAAAGTGTGGCTGAACATATGGAGTAGATAGCTTTAGAGTCAACCAATCTATCGGACCCTGACCTCTCTACTATGATCTGCCCATCTTGGGGGAGCCTTCCTGGTATAGCGCACAGCTTAATTGAGGTACACAAGCCCCTTCACCATGACAAGGTAGTGACCCAGAAGGGTCAACCATAAGTTACACCATAACATATATAGTGAATCTATGAGAAGACTTCATGGAAGAACCTGTCATCTGGTCAGTGGATTTGATCTTCATTTTCTCTTCTTTTTTTCCCCCCTTTAATAGGAATTGTTGGAGGAAATGAGAAAAGAGTTGCAGAAGGTGAAGGAGGAGATTATTGAAGGTGAGAAATGTCATACAGGACAGTTTACATAATGTATACATTTATGTGATATTGATTGGATAAAGCACATGCACAAACAAGATACTCCAAAGAAGTGCCGTGATAGGAGAACACCATGCAGACCGCAACTGGTAGACATTCTTCAGCCTTAGGTTAAGATGTAGCCCTGAGTAATCAGATGACTATGTCCATAGGAATGTGGAACAGTTTCCATGAAATGTGGAGGTCAGGAGAAGGAACCTGGCTCTGCTCCGAGATATCTAGAGAATGTTCTGTTGTACTATGCAACATGGAATAGGGTTCCTCGAGATAAAAAAAAAAAAAAGAGAGAGAAAGTAATGGAGGTCATAAATGTGAACCAGCCTTCTACACTTGTACAATGTTGCGTGTCCTTTACTGATATATTCCAATTGCCCCCACCAATGAAACCACAAAAACTGGAATGCATTTATTTTTTATGAAGATGAACCCATGTCTTCTTTGGCAGTGGATATTATGAATGAAAATCATGCAAAGTGCCATATTGGGTCAGGAAAAAAAACCAAGTAGACCAAGGGATAACCTTTAAAAGACCAACTTAAAAGATCGTAAATGAAGTAAAGCATTGAAAGATGGATAGAACCTCTTATACTCCTTGGCTCCTGCTAAGGGGGAAGAGAAGATAAGACTGAAACTGCAATGCTAAAGTTCCAATATAAGTTTTAAAAGCTACGCTGAACTTAGGGGTTTTCAAACACACGTTTCTTAATTTTCTAATACATCTGATGACCCCCTATTTGATGTGTATAGTGATGGCATGTTGTCTCTTTTAGCCTTCACCCAGGAGCTGCGCAGACGAGGGACTCCATGATTTGGTCCATCCTTCTTGTGAAGACTCAGGCTACTCCTGCTGTGCTTGACTTTCGGTCCATAAGTCATTCCTCTGCTGTGCGGGGGTCTTGTGAAAGGGAGAGTGGCACCTTCCCACTCTGCACACACAGCATCCCATGCTAACCTGTACATTTCAGTGCACATAGTACTATTAATCAAGCTTTGCACATAGTATCCTCTACTAATCGCTGCTTTTGCACATCCCGTATTAATCAATCAATGATCCACATACCCAGTATCCTCTACTAATCATTCCACCACACAGTATATCCAGTACTAATCACCTCTACACCCAATACATTCTGTACTAATTAAAGCTTGGCAAATTAGTATCTTATACTAACAACCTATGCATAGATAGTATCCTGTACTAATCACCCCTATGTGCACACATACCATCTAAATTAGCGTCTCTTTCTATACCCTTCTCCCTGCACTCTGCAGTGCACACCTAAACGGGTTAGTGAAGGCTACGAGCTTCGACCAATAGGATTTTTTTTTATGGGATAATTAACGGGTTTTTAATCATTTTAAGTAATGTTTTGTATAAAATTAATGTGTAGCAGGGGTAGCGCCGCTCTACTACACTAGCATCGCTATGTATGGTGTGCAAATGGTGGCGGGTATTGGCTTTTTATAGGATATGGGTAATAGGGTCACACACTGGATAGGATTCTGTAACGGTTTGGGCCCCTGACTGCTCTGCTACATTACGCACGCGTAGCAAACTGAGGGGCATCCAAGTGCTTTGGGGTCAAATATACTATTATATATATATGGAACTTTTTGTATCCTGTTTTTTAGAAATAAATATTGGCCTATTGGATGGTGTGGTATGTCTCATTGGTGGTGGGAAGGGAGGTCATGTTCGGAATCAGCCACATACACAGATTCAGGTCAAAATGGGTGTCCCTTTATTCCTTGTATATACAGATTTCAATTCCTTGAGTTTGAGGATCCTCAGGGGCGGGGCCTGTTTTGGCCTCGTCCATGCAGAGCTAACATACAATGTCATACAGTGCAATTCTACTAGTTTAATTAAGTCTTGGCAGAAGGATTAGGTTGTATAGCGATAGAGTTTCCTTTGGCTAGAAAATGCCGCTCTGTCCCTCTGGCACGGGCATCCAGCTCCTCTGTGAGGAGAGTCAAACGGGCAATCTCGCCCTCAAGTGAGCCCAACCGGGCCTCCAGCTCCTCTTCCTTCTTGCGGCTGTTTATAGCTTGCCTTGTGTATTCTGCTACTAAACAGCCTCCCCCCACAAGGAAGATGATGGCTTCTCCTAAAAGCTCAGCTCCAAGTTCAGCTGCTGCGTCCTCATTCAAGGGCTTGATGGCTGCTCCACGGAATCCCATAATCCTCATCTTTGACCGCATCTCCACCCAGTGGTAGACTACAAGGAAAGAGGAGACTAAGGGTTAGCGAGAGATACGAACAGCTATTTAGCGATTTAGGCCAACTTCAATGGACAGAAATGAAAGGACCAACAGGCAACTGTGCCCCAGTGTGGGATGATCTATGCCTTTCCAAAAAATGTATTACCTATTTGGCAATAAAGTATAATGGAGGAAGTTAAAGACAGCTCTGACACTAGAACCAGCTTTGTATATATGAACCAAGCCAGTCCTCACAGGATTTAGTTCTGAGTCTGACCAACACAGAGCCCCCACTAGAACTAGCTTTGTGCCTGACACAAACACAGAGCCCCCCCCCCCCCAGCTTTGTGCCTGACCCAAATACAGAGCACCCACTAGAACCAGCTTTGTGCCTGACCCAAATACAGAGCCCCCACTAGAACCAGCTTTGTGCCTGACCCAAATACAGAGCCCCCACTAGAACCAGCTTTGTGCCTGACCCAAATACAGAGCCCCCACTAGAACCAGCTTTGTGCCTGACCCAAATACAGAGCCCCCACTAGAACCAGCTTTGTGCCTGACCCAAATACAGAGCCCCCACTAGAACCAGCTTTGTGCCTGACCCAAATACAGAGCCCCCACTAGAACCAGCTTTGTGCCTGACCCAAATACAGAGCCCCCACTAGAACCAGCTTTGTGTCTGACCCAAATACAGAGCCCCCACTAGAACCAGCTTTGTGCCTGACCCAAATACAGAGCCCCCACGAGAACCAGCTTTGTGCCTGACCCAAATACAGAGCCCCCACGAGAACCAGCTTTGTGTCTGACCCAAACAGATCCCACCCAGGGAACCAGCTTTGTGCCTGACACAAACACAGAGTGCCCCCAGCTTTTTCCCTGACCCCACTAGAACCAGCTTTGTGCCTGACCCGAATACAGAGCCCCCACTAGAACCAGCTTTGTGCCTGACCCAAACAGATCCCACCCAGGGAACCAGCTTTGTGCCTGACACAAACACAGAGCCCCCCCCCAGCTTTGTGCCTGACCCGAATACAGAGCCCCCACTAGAACCAGCTTTGTGCCTGACCCGAATACAGAGCCCCCACTAGAACCAGCTTTGTGCCTGACCCAAATACAGAGCCCCCACTAGAACCAGCTTTGTGCCTGACCCAAATACAGAGCCCCCACTAGAACCAGCTTTGTGCCTGACCCAAATACAGAGCCCCCACTAGAACCAGCTTTGTGCCTGACCCAAATACAGAGCCCCCACTAGAACCAGCTTTGTGCCTGACCCGAATACAGAGCCCCCACTAGAACCAGCTTTGTGCCTGACCAGAAAACAGAGCCCCCACTAGAACCAGCTCTGTGCCTGACCCGAATACAGAGCCCCCACTAGAACCAGCTTTGTGCCTGACCCGAATACAGAGCCCCCACTAGAACCAGCTTTGTGCCTGACCCGAATACAGAGCCCCCACTAGAACCAGCTCTGTGCCTGACCCGAATACAGAGCCCCCACTAGAACCAGCTCTGTGCCTGACCCGAATACAAAGCCCCCAATAGAACCAGCTTTGTGCCTGACCCAAACAGACCCCCCACACTAGAACCAGCTTTGTGCCAGACCCAAACAGACCCACACACACTAGAAACAGCTTTGTGCCCGACCCAAACAGACCCACACACACTAGAAACAGCTTTGTGCCCGACCCAAACAGACCCCCCACACTAGAACCAGCTTTGTGCCCGACCCAAACACACACTCCCTAGAGCCAACTTTCTATATTTGATAACACGCCAACATGTTAGGGTGTGACTGTGGCCCCATAAAATAACGTTTGTTTTCCAACTTATTCTTAAAAGAATGAAGACTAGCCATTTGATGCTAAAGTGAATCATTCCTGAGAACACACTTTTTTCTGCTGTATTCTTCTTTTGAGACAAAACAATGCCCCTTAAGGTTATTATGCAGAAGAATCTCCTAGGCCACCATTAAAACACAATTATGCGAATGTGTGGCTCATGGTTTGTACAGAAGGGCTACAATATGAATATGCGCAAGCTATATCCCAATATTACACAGTACTAGAATGGATTGTCGCTTCATGACATTATATACAGCAGGTGGTACTATTATATGGGCTCATGACATTACATTATATACAGCGGGTGGTACACTTGTATGGGCTCATGACATTACATTATATACAGCGGGTGGTACTCTTGTATGGGCTCATGACATTATATACAGCGGGTGGTACTCTTGTATGGGCTCATGACATTATATTACATTATATACAGCGGGGTGGTACTCTTGTATGGGCTCATGACATTATAAACAGCGGGTGGTACTCTTGTATGGGCTCATGACATTATATACAGCAGGTGGTACTCTTGTATGGGCTCATGACATTATATTACATTATATACAGCGGGTGGTACTCTTGTATGGGCTCATGACATTATATTACATTATATACAGCGGGTGGTACTCTTGTATGGGCTCATGACATTATATTACATTATATACAGCGGGTGGTACTCTTGTATGGGCTCATGACATCATATTACATTATATACAGCGGGTGGTACACTTGTATAGGCTCATGACATTATATTACATTATAAACAGCGGGTGGTACTCTTGTATGGTCTCATGACATCATATTACATTATATACTACAGCAGGGTGGTACTCTTGTATGGGCTCATGACATCATATTACATTATATACAGCAGGTGGTACACTTGTATGGGCTCATGACATTATATTACATTATATACAGCGGGTGGTGCTCTTGTATGGGCTCATGACATCATATTACATTATATACAGCGGGTGGTACTCTTGTATGGGCTCATGACATTATATACAGCGGGTGGTACTCTTGTATGGGCTCATGACATTATATACAGCGGGTGGTACTCTTGTATGGGCTCATGACATTATATTACATTATATACAGCGGGTGGTACTCTTGTATGGGCTCATGACATTATATTACATTATATACAGCGGGTGGTACTCTTGTATGGGCTCATGACATCATATTACATTATATACAGCGGGTGGTACACTTGTATAGGCTCATGACATTATATTACATTATAAACAGCGGGTGGTACTCTTGTATGGGCTCATGACATTATATTACATTATATACAGCGGGTGGTACTCTTGTATGG
The DNA here is from genome assembly GCA_027410445.1 of Discoglossus pictus. Lineage (NCBI taxonomy): Eukaryota > Metazoa > Chordata > Amphibia > Anura > Alytidae > Discoglossus > Discoglossus pictus. The sequence goes on along the minus strand of CM050170.1, from coordinate 110,912,782 downwards.
GCTCATGACATTATATTACATTATATACAGCGGGTGGTACTCTTGTATGGGCTCATGACATTATATTACATTATAAACAGCGGGTGGTACTCTTGTATGGGTTCATGACATTATATACAGCAGGTGGTGCTCTTGTATGGGCTCATGACATTATATACAGCGGGTGGTACTCTTGTATGGGCTCATGACATTATATACAGCGGGTGGTACTCTTGTATGGGCTCATGACATTATATACAGCGGGTGGTACTCTTGTATGGGCTCATGACATTATATACAGCAGGTGGTACTCTTGTATGGGCTCATGACATTATATTACATTATATACAGCGGGTGGTACTCTTGTATGGGCTCATGACATTATATACAGCAGGTGGTACACTTGTATGGGCTCATGACATTATATACAGCAGGTGATACACTTGTATGGGCTCATGACATTATATACAGCAGGTGGTACACTTGTATGGGCTCATGGCATTATATTACATTATATACAGCAGGGGCTCATGACATCATCATATCATATCACATATAATTGTGAAACTGCGATTGGTCGTCACGCTTGCAACGAATCGCAGTTTGACAATGATCCGAGCGATCGGATCTTGCGCAATGCGCATCGTGAACTTTGCATTGCGCAGCAGTAGCAGGGCAGGCACAGAGCGCTGCTTAAGCCGCGCATGCACAATGCGTATCGTGAACTGCGCACTGCGCAGCAGTAGCCGCACAGCACGGCACGAGCCGCGTATGCTCAATGCGCTCCGTAACCCGCAGAAGAGCGGGAAAGGGAGAGTGGGGGGGGGAAGAGGCACAGAGGGAGAGGGGGGGGGGGGGAAGAGGCACAGAGGGAGAGGGGGGGGGGAAGAGGCACAGAGGGAGAGGGGGGGGGGGGGGAAGAGGCACAGAGGGAGAGGGGGGGGGGGGAAGAGGCACAGAGGGAGAGGGGGGGGGGGAAGAGGCACAGAGGGAGAGGGGGGGGAAGAGGCACAGAGGGAGAGGGGGGGAAGAGGCACAGGAGGGGAGGTGGAAACAGACACAGGGGAGGTGGAAAGAGACACAGGGGAGGTGGAAAGAGACACAGGGGAGGTGGAAACATGGAAAGAGACACAGGGGAGGTGGAAAGAGACACAGGGGAGGTGGAAAGAGACACAGGGGAGGTGGAAAGAGACACAGGGGAGGTGGAAAGAGACACAGGGGAGGTGGAAAGAGACACAGGGGAGGTGGAAAGAGACACAGGGGAGGTGGAAAGAGACACAGGGGAGGTGGAAAGAGACACAGGGGAGGGAGAGGAGGGGGGGGAAGAGACACAGGGGAGGGAGAGGAGGGGGGGGGAAGAGACACAGGGGAGGGAGAGGAGGGGGGGGAAGAGACACAGAGAGGCGGGGGGGGGGGGGGAAGAGACACAGAGAGGCAGGGGGGGGGGGGGGAAGAGACACAGAGAGGCGGGGGGGGGGGGAAAGAGACACAGAGAGGCGGAGGGGGGGGGGAAGAGACACAGAGCGAGAGGGGGGGAAGAGACACAGAGCGAGAGGGGGGGGGAAGAGACACAGAGCGAGAGGGGGGGGGGAAGAGACACAGAGCGAGAGGGGGGGGAAGAGACACAGAGCGAGAGGGGGGGGAAGAGACACAGAGCGAGAGGGGGGGGAAGAGACACAGAGCGAGAGGGGGGGGAAGAGACACAGAGCGAGAGGGGGGGGAAGAGACACAGAGCGAGAGGGGGGGGAAGAGACACAGAGCGAGAGGGGGGGGAAGAGACACAGAGCGAGAGGGGGGGGAAGAGACACAGAGCGAGAGGGGGGGGAAGAGACACAGAGCGAGAGGGGGGGGAAGAGACACAGAGCGAGAGGGGGGGGAAGAGACACAGAGCGAGAGGGGGGAAGAGACACAGAGGCCGAGGGCACTGGCCGAGGGTCACAGAGCGAGAGGGGGGGAAGAGACACAGAGCGAGAGGGGGGGAAGAGACACAGAGCGAGAGGGGGGGAAGAGACACAGAGCGAGAGGGGGGGAAGAGACACAGAGCGAGAGGGGGGGAAGAGACACAGAGCGAGAGGGGGGGGGAAGAGACACAGAGCGAGAGGGCACTGGCCGAGGGTCTCAGTTGCTGGCATGGAGCGACGTAGGCGCTCCATGCCAGCACCTGAGGACCTCGCAAACTTCACGTCGCAACCCAAACAGCACGACACACACATTACGACACTCGCAAACAACATACGACACACGTTCACACACATTACGGCCTCGCAACACTCGGACGCAACTCGCGAACATTACAAAATGTAAAACACAATACATACACACAGCACATACATAAAAAACTTACCTACAGCAACAGGGAGCATCCAGGACCTCAAAAATGCTACTTACACCTCGATTTTACTCGAAATAAAAGAGTTTAGAGACTAAAAAAAAATCTAAGCAAGAGAAAAAATGGCCGCCGAACAAAACGAAAACGAGGCTACAGCACTCTAAACTCGCAAAACACCAGAAGAAACTCGCAAAACGCCACAAACGACCTACGGATATTCATACCACACAGTGCACACATTCAGCACGTTTACACAGCAGCTCCACACCACTAATGCTGCAGCAACATCAACACAGATTGCCAGCTCTTCAACACAATGCTTCAAAATAGGTACAGTATATTCATTTACTAATTTAGCTACCTTACAATTTCATTGCCGTCATTTTTTGACGGGCAATTCGCTAGTTACATTATATACAGCAGGGTGGTACTTTTGTATGGGCTCATGACATCATATTACATTATATACAACAGGGTGGTACACTTGTATGGTCTCATGGCATTATATTACATTGTATACAGCAGGTGGTACACTTGTATGGGCTCATGACATATTACATTATATACAGCAGGGTGGTACACTTGTATGGGCTCATGACATCATATTACATTATATACAGCAGGTGGTACACTTGTATGGGCTCATGACATCATATTACATTATAAACAGCAGGTGGTACTCTTGTATGGGCTCATGACATCATATTACATTATATACAGCAGGGTGGTACACTTGTATGGGCTCATGACATCATATTACATTATAAACAGCAGGTGGTACTCTTGTATGGGCTCATGACATTATATTACATTATAAACAGCAGGTGGTACTCTTGTATGGGCTCATGACATATTACATTATATACAGCAGGGTGGTACTCTTGTATGGGCTCATGACATCATATTACATTATAAACAGCAGGTGGTACTCTTGTATGGGCTCATGACATATTACATTATATACAGCAGGGTGGTACTCTTGTATGGGCTCATGACATCATATTACATTATAAACAGCAGGTGGTACTCTTGTATGGGCTCATGACATATTACATTATATACAGCAGGGTGGTACACTTGTATGGGCTCATGACATCATATTACATTATATACAGCAGGGTGGTACTCTTGTATGGGCTCATGACATCATATTACATTATAAACAGCAGGTGGTACTCTTGTATGGGCTCATGACATATTACATTATAAACAGCAGGTGGTACTCTTGTATGGGCTCACGACATCATATTACATTATATACAGCAGGTGGTACACTTGTATGGGCTCATGACATCATATTACATTATATACAGCAGGGTGGTACACTTGTATGGGCTCATGACATCATATTACATTATATACAGCGGGTGGTACACTTGTATGGGCTCATGACATCATATTACATTATATACAGCAGGGTGGTACTTTTGTATGGGCTCATGACATCATATTACATTATATACAGCACGGTGGTACACTTGTATGGGCTCATGACATTATATTACATTATATACAGCAGGTGGTACACTTGTATGGGCTCATGACATCATATTACATTATATACAGCAGGGTGGTACACTTGTATGGGCTCATGACATCATATTACATTATAAACAGCAGGTGGTACTCTTGTATGGGCTCATGACATATTACATTATATACAGCAGGGTGGTACACTTGTATGGGCTCATGACATCATATTACATTATATACAGCAGGGTGGTACACTTGTATGGGCTCATGACATCATATTACATTATATACAGCGGGTGGTACACTTGTATGGGCTCATGACATCATATTACATTATATACAGCAGGGTGGTACACTTGTATGGGCTCATGACATCATATTACATTATATACAGCGGGTGGTACACTTGTATGGGCTCATGACATCATATTACATTATATACAGCAGGGTGGTACTCTTGTATGAGCTCATGGCATCATATTACATTATAAACAGCGGGTGGTACTCTTGTATGAGCTCATGGCATCATATTACATTATATACAGCAGGTGGTACACTTGTATGGGCTCATGACATATTACATTATATACAGCAGGGTGGTACACTTGTATGGGCTCATGACATCATATTACATTATATACAGCGGGTGGTACACTTGTATGGGCTCATGACATATTACATTATATACAGCAGGGTGGTACACTTGTATGGGCTCATGACATCATATTACATTATATACAGCAGGTGGTACTCTTGTATGGGCTCATGACATCATATTACATTATATACAGCAGGGTGGTACTCTTTTATGGGCTCATGACATCATATTACATTATATACAGCAGGGTGGTACTCTTGTATGAGCTCATGGCATCATATTACATTATATACAGCAGGTGGTACACTTGTATGGGCTCATGACATATTACATTATATACAGCAGGGTGGTACACTTGTATGGGCTCATGACATCATATTACATTATATACAGCAGGTGGTACTCTTGTATGGGCTCATGACATCATATTACATTATATACAGCGGGTGGTACTCTTGTATGGGCTCATGACATCATATTACATTATATACAGCAGGGTGGTACTCTTGTATGAGCTCATGGCATCATATTACATTATATACAGCAGGTGGTACTCTTGTATGGGCTCATGACATATTACATTATATACAGCAGGGTGGTACACTTGTATGGGCTCATGACATCATATTACATTATATACAGCAGGTGGTACACTTGTATGGGCTCATGACATATTACATTATATACAGCGGGTGGTACTCTTGTATGGGCTCATGACATCATATTACATTATATACAGCAGGTGGTACACTTGTATGGGCTCATGACATCATATTACATTATATACAGCAGGGTGGTACTCTTGTATGGGCTCATGACATATTACATTATATACAGCAGGTGGTACACTTGTATGGGCTCATGACATCATATTACATTATATACAGCAGGTGGTACACTTGTATGGGCTCATGACATCATATTACATTATATACAGCAGGTGGTACACTTGTATGGGCTCATGACATATTACATTATATACAGCAGGGTGGTACACTTGTATGGGCTCATGACATTATATTACATTATATACAGCAGGTGGTACACTTGTATGGGCTCATGACATATTACATTATATACAGCGGGTGGTACACTTGTATGGGCTCATGACATCATATTACATTATATACAGCTGGGGCTCATGACATCATATTACATTATATACAGCAGGTGGTACTCTTGTATGGGCTCATTACATTATATTACATTATATACAGCAGTGTGGTACTCTTGTATGGGCTCATGACATTATATTACATTATATACAGCAGTGTGGTACTCTTGTATGGGCTCATGACATTATATTACATTGTATACAGCAGGTGGTACACTTGTATGGGCTCATGACATCATATTACATTATATACAGCAGGGTGGTACTCTTGTATGGGCTCATGACATCATATTACATTATATACAGCAGGTGGTACACTTGTATGGGCTCATGACATCATATTACATTATATACAGCAGGTGGTACACTTGTATGGGCTCATGACATCATATTACATTATATACAGCAGGTGGTACACTTGTATGGGCTCATGACATATTACATTATATACAGCAGGGTGGTACACTTGTATGGGCTCATGACATCATATTACATTATATACAGCAGGTGGTACACTTGTATGGGCTCATGACATCATATTACATTATATACAGCAGGTGGTACACTTGTATGGGCTCATGACATATTACATTATATACAGCAGGGTGGTACTCTTGTATGGGCTCATGACATATTACATTATATACAGCAGGGTGGTACTCTTGTATGGGCTCATGACATATTACATTATATACAGCAGGGTGGTACACTTGTATGGGCTCATGACATTATATTACATTATATACAGCAGGGTGGTACACTTGTATGGGCTCATGGCATTATATTACATTATATACAGCAGGGTGGCACTCTTGTATGGGCTCATGACATTATATTACATTATATACAGCAGGTGGTACACTTGTATGGGCTCATGACATCATATTACATTATATACAGCAGGGTGGTACTCTTGTATGGGCTCATGACATCATATTACATTATATACAGCAGGTGGTACACTTGTATGGGCTCATGACATTATATACAGCAGTGTGGTACTCTTGTATGGGCTCATGACATCATATTACATTATATACAGCAGGGTGGTACTCTTGTATGGGCTCATGACATCATATTACATTATATACAGCAGGTGGTACACTTGTATGGGCTCATGACATTATATACAGCAGGGTGGTACTCTTGTATGGGCTCATGACATCATATTACATTATATACAGCAGGGTGGTACTCTTGTATGGGCTCATGGCATTATATTACATTATATACAGCAGGTGGTACACTTGTATGGGCTCATGACATATTACATTATATACAGCAGGTGGTACACTTGTATGGGCTCATGACATATTACATTATATACAGCAGGTGGTACTCTTGTATGGGCTCATGACATCATATTACATTATATACAGCAGGTGGTACACTTGTATGGGCTCATGACATCATATTACATTATATACAGCAGGTGGTACACTTGTAATATGATGTCATGAGCTCATACATTATATACAGCAGGATGGTACACTTGTATGGGCTCATGACATCATATTACATTATATACAGCAGGGTGGTACTCTTGTATGGGCTCATGACATATTACATTATATACAGCAGGGTGGTACACTTGTATGGGCTCATAACATCATATTACATTATATACAGCAGGTGGTACACTTGTATGGGCTCATGACATATTACATTATATACAGCAGGGTGGTACTCTTGTATGGGCTCATGACATTATATTACATTATATACAGCAGGGTGGTACACTTGTATGGGCTCATGGCATTATATTACATTATATACAGCAGGGTGGCACTCTTGTATGGGCTCATGACATTATATTACATTATATACAGCAGGTGGTACACTTGTATGGGCTCATGACATCATATTACATTATATACAGCAGGGTGGTACTCTTGTATGGGCTCATGACATCATATTACATTATATACAGCAGGTGGTACACTTGTATGGGCTCATGACATTATATACAGCAGTGTGGTACTCTTGTATGGGCTCATGACATCATATTACATTATATACAGCAGGGTGGTACTCTTGTATGGGCTCATGACATCATATTACATTATATACAGCAGGTGGTACACTTGTATGGGCTCATGACATTATATACAGCAGGGTGGTACTCTTGTATGGGCTCATGACATCATATTACATTATATACAGCAGGGTGGTACTCTTGTATGGGCTCATGGCATTATATTACATTATATACAGCAGGTGGTACACTTGTATGGGCTCATGACATATTACATTATATACAGCAGGGTGGTACACTTGTATGGGCTCATGACATCATATTACATTATATACAGCAGGTGGTACACTTGTAATATGATGTCATGAGCTCATACATTATATACAGCAGGATGGTACTCTTGTATGGGCTCATGACATTATATACAGCAGGATGGTACACTTGTATGGGCTCATGACATCATATTACATTATATACAGCAGGGTGGTACTCTTGTATGGGCTCATGACATCATATTACATTATATACAGCAGGTGGTACACTTGTATGGGCTCATGACATTATATTACATTATATACAGCAGGTGGTACTCTTGTAATATGATGTCATGAGCTCATACATTATATACAGCAGGATGGTACTCTTGTATGGGCTCATGACATTATATACAGCAGGATGGTACACTTGTATGGGCTCATGACATCATATTACATTATATACAGCAGGTGGTACACTTGTATGGGCTCATGACATCATATTACATTATATACAGCAGGGTGGTACTCTTGTATGGGCTCATGACATTATATTACATTATATACAGCAGGTGGTACTCTTGTATGGGCTCATGACATCATATTACATTATATACAGCAGGGTGGTACACTTGTATGGGCTCATGACATCATATTACATTATATACAGCAGGGTGGTACACTTGTATGGGCTCATGACATCATATTACATTATATACAGCAGGGTGGTACTCTTGTATGGTCTCATGGCATTATATTACATTATATACAGCAGGTGGTACTCTTGTATGGGCTCATGACATCATATTACATTATATACAGCAGGTGGTACACTTGTATGGGCTCATGACATATTACATTATATACAGCAGGGTGGTACACTTGTATGGGCTCATGACATCATATTACATTATATACAGCAGGTGGTACACTTGTAATATGATGTCATGAGCCCATACATTATATACAGCAGGATGGTACTCTTGTATGGGCTCATGACATTATATACAGCAGGATGGTACACTTGTATGGGCTCATGACATCATATTACATTATATACAGCAGGGTGGTACTCTTGTATGGGCTCATAACATCATATTACATTATATACAGCAGGCGGTACTCTTGTATGGGCTCATGACATTATATTACATTATATACAGCAGGGTGGTACTCTTGTATGGGCTCATAACATCATATTACATTATATACAGCAGGGTGGTACTCTTGTATGGGCTCATGACATTATATTAAATTATATACAGCAGGTGGTACTCTTGTATGGGCTCATAACATCATATTACATTATATACAGCAGGGTGGTACTCTTGTATGGGCTCATGACATTATATTACATTATATACAGCAGGTGGTACTCTTGTATGGGCTCATGACATCATATTACATTATATACAGCAGGATGGTACACTTGTATGGGCTCATGACATCATATTACATTATATACAGCAGGGTGGTACTCTTGTATGGGCTCATAACATCATATTACATTATATACAGCAGGGTGACACTCTTGTATGGTTTCATGACATATTACCTTATATACTGATATATAACCGTATTACCTTGTATTACAATATATACTGGTACATGACCTTATATTACGTTACAGCAGAATTAACAGGGTGACCCCACTACTCTTCCTGTCCCCACCCTTTTAATTCCTTGCCCTCTGATTGGCCCGCTTAATCCCGCCTCGGTCTCCTATTTGCTCTTTTTCCACTAGCCCCACCCTATTCGCCGGTATAGTGGCCTTGCAGGCTTTGCTCACCTTGTGCGGGCGGTAGGCATATATATGTCCTGAAGAACGGACTGGCCCGCGCGCCGGCTTTAATACGATTGGCCAGCGGCTTGCTGATCTGTCGTATCCCCAGGTACAGGAGCTTAGCGATGGGGAAAGCGCCGACCACCATCTTGGGTGACGTCACATGTCAAAACCACGCCACACGTACATCACGTCAGGTGCGCCGCTTCCGCATTGCGTGCTAATGGCTTAAAAGAGACGCCTCACTAAGCCACGCCTAATCCCATAAGTGGGAGGAGTTTAAACGTAAATAAGTATTAGTGATAGTAAAAAGAACTAATAAAATATAATAATAATATAAATTAATAATAAAATATAGTATTAATAAAACAAATTAATAATAAAATAAAATATAAAAATACAATTATACATTAAAATATAATATTAATAACATAAATTAAAAATAATAAAATAAAATATAAAAATATAATAATATTAAATTAAAATATATTAAGAAATCAAATTAATAATAATAAAATATAATAATAAAATAAATGACTACTAATAATTTAGAATATTATAATAAAATAAATGAAAATTAATAATAAATTAAACTATATTAATAATAAAATAAATTAATAATAAAATACAATATAAAAATAAAATAATACAATACAATATATTAATAAAATAAATTAATAATAATTAAAAAAATAAAAATACATTAAAATACTAATATAATAAATTAAAAATATAATATAAAAATAATCAAATAAATGAATAATTATAAATTAAACTTTATTAATTATAAAATACATTAATAATAAAATATAATAATAAAATTAATTGTACAATCAAATATAAATATAAAATAATAAATTAAAATATAATATTAATACGATAAATTGCAGGGGGAAGAGACACAGGGGAGGGGAGAAAGACACAGGGACAGGGGGGAAAGAGACACAGGAGAGGGGGGAAGAGACATAGAGGAGGGAGAGGGGGGAAGATACACAGGGGAGGGGGAAAGAGACGCATGGGAGGGACACGGGGGAGGGAGGGGGGGAAAGAGACACAGGGAGTAAAGAGAAACAGGGGAGGGGGAAGAGACACAGGGGAGGGGGGAAGAGATACATGGTAGAGGGGGAAGAGACACAGAGGAGGGGGAAGAGAAACGGGAGGGGGGAAGAGATACAGGGGAGAGGGGGAAGAGACACAGAGCGAGAGGGGGGAAGAGACACAGAGCGAGAGGGGGGAAGAGACACAGAGCGAGAGGGGGGAAGAGACACAGAGCGAGAGGGGGGAAGAGACACAGGAGGGAGAGGGGGGTAAAAACACAAGGGAGAGAGAGGAGGGGGGAAATGAGAAACAAGGGAGGAAGTAGACAGGGGGAGAGACTCGCAATGAGTGCCAATGTCACTCATTGCAAGGCCCATGATGAGCGCAGAAGGCCAGTAAAGTAGAGGGGGGGGGGGGGAGGCTCGCAATGAGTGCCTCCCGTCAAGGGAGAGGTAGAGGGGCGAGAGGCTTGCAATGAGCGCCGAAATAAAGTAGAGAGGTGAGAGGCTCCCGTTGTGTGGCAAACAGCATTGCCAGGCTTCAGTTTTTATTGCCGTCATTTTTGACGGGCAAGTCGCTAGTTAATAAAATATAGGAATTATAAAATAAATGAATAATAAAATAAATTATAAAAATAAAATCATAAAATAAGGTATAATATTAATAAAATAACCTAATAATAATAAAATTAAATATTATAATACCATGATAATGAATAATAAAATAAAATAATAAAATTAAATATAATAATATTAAATAAATAATAAAATAAAATATAAAAATAAAATATAAGATTAATAAAATAAATGAATTGTAATAAAATGAAATATAACAATAAGAAAATAAATTACTACTAATAATATAGACAATAATATTAAGAAAATAAATTAATAAGAAAATAAATTGACAATTATTGATATGTGAGAAAGTAAATACCAGTTAGTAATTATTTGTCAAGGGCAAACATATCAAATAAAATATATAAAGCAATTTAAATATAACTACACGTACAAATAATATGTAACACAAATAAAAAAATATATTTATAACATTAAAAGAAACAATATAATTATGGATAATTAAAAACTGTTATAAATATACATTAAGTGTAAAATAAATAATAATACCTGTGTGAGGGAAAACATAACTAAGGTATATTAAGTATAGACAGTGGCGTTGGTTAAAATTACATAAGATCAAATAGAAATAACCCTTTGCTTTAAAGTAATGGATAGGGTAATTATGGCAGTATCACTCTGACCCTCAAAGCCTGACGCTTGTTACGACGATACGTCGAGGCTTTGTCAAAGGGGTTCCTCTTGAACTGTAAAGTGCAATAAATAACACCCCAAATCTGTGTGATCCCTAATGATAGTGATGTAAACTAATAGGTTAATTGTGGTAGGGCCGCTAGTAGTCTCACCCAATCCTGTTTATATATAGAGCAATAATATAGTCACCCTTATATATAAGAGCAATCCCAGAGATACTATGTTACTGTTCTATAGCAGGCTTTGTCACTAATAATAGGAAATATATAATACATCAATATTTACTTATATATAGTAACGCCTCATATGTGTCTTGTCAATGGTACCATTAAGAGAAAAATATGTTAATGCATGTGCGTGATATTTGTCTAGTATAGGGGTTCATCTTAGATCCCTGAAGGGATACCTCCTTGCTGAGATAAATCCCTAGAATTGAGAGCACGGGTTTGATTTGTGATCCCTGAAGGGGTATCTCCTACCTGGAAGGGCTGACAAAGTCAAAGCCCCCAAAACTAAGTAAGAGCCCTATATTAAGGCAATAATGGGTTCTCAGACTTAAATCTTAATGGATTCCAGATTCCTCATTGCGAGCCTCTTCCCACTCTCTCCCTCCCAAGTCTCTTTGCCCCCTCTCCCTTCCCTGGGTTTTTATTCCTCTTATCTCCGTCCCCTATGTCTCTTTTGCCCCCCGACTCCCTCCCCTGTGTCTCTTTCCACCCTAACTTTCAAGCTTCGCAATGAGCGTCTTCGCTTCTTAACATATCGTTACCTTCTGGACCTCTACCTTGTCGTGGTGAAGGGGCTTGTGTACTTCAATGAAGCTGTGAGCTAAATCCTGTAGGCTCAACCAAAAGCAGGTCATAGCAGAGAGGTCAGGCCAATCACAGTCCCCTGGAGAAGGAACTGGCAACCCACTCCAGTATCTTTGCAGAGAAAGCCTAATGGATTTGCACAGCACACCCCAACACAAGGTGTGCCTGGCATGCTGCAGTTCATAGGGTTACGGAGAGACGGACACAACTGAACAATTCAGCGGAAAAATTATATATATGTATGTTAATGCAAAATTTAAAGTCATATGAATATCATTTAAGATATATAAATATGGATAATAAATAACAAATAGTGAAGAGTGTAGGAAACAACTATTGTAATAACAAAATATGAATATTAATATATAAATTAAAATAATAGATATTATATCTAAGGCTATGCTGGGAACAAGATGGTCTGCATGTTTAAGACCAGATCCTATCTGTAGAGTAGGAACTGTCTTTAAATTTATTATCTGAATAACTCTATTTCCCTATTAAAATATTTCTGTAGTTTAACTTTATATGAAGTAAAAAAAAATCTATTTTAACTGTCCCTTTAAGAGACTTAAATCCACATATTTTAAATACTTTAGCTCTGTAGCTCCACCTGCTGTAGACTGTGATGTACTACATGTCCACAGATCCATAGAGTGACAATAGTCTCTCTATCTGAATAGAGATCTATAGAGAGATAGTAGTGCCTCTCTATTAACATCAGTCTCTCTATTTATCTGAATAGTGATCTGTACTGTGATATTAGCACATTATGTCTTACTATAGATCTTTACAGTGACATTAATCTCTCTATTTATCTGAATAGAGATTTACAGAGTGACATTAGTGGCTTTCTATTACTCCTTCCTTCTCCAGTTCACCCAAGAATCCTACTGACCTTTCCTGCTCTATAACTCACGGCTAAGTGTGTGTCATGTGCTGTTTACTGGACTTTCCCAGCCGTGGTCATTACTGAGTGTTGCCCCGGGGCGTCCAGTGACCTTGTTTATCAGATACATACAGGACATACCTGGGGCAGGTCACCCTCCTCCAGTATTGGATGGTTATGCACATTCCTCCATGTCTACTCACTACATTATTTGCATCTTACACTTTGCATATAGAACATTATTGCTATCCTACTCCAACTCCACATGATTTCCCTACCATAGCACAGGTGTTTAGATAAGTTCAATTTTGTCATGACTGATTTTGGGGCCAGAATGGGACCTTCCTGGACCCCACAAGTACCGTTATCTGGCACTCTTACACATCTCATTGATAACAGCAAGGCTATCAAAATGCACATTCAATGTTATGTTAAAAGCGACTAATGTGAACACCTTGTTATTTTCTATATGTTGTGTGTTTCCCTCCCCCAATAGCATATATAAACAAATAATATTGTAAAAAACAGAGAGCCATTTGCCTAGCATCTGGCCTCTGACCTAGGAATAGGAGTTCCCTCCACCACCAAAATTCCAGGTGGGGGGAAGCCAAGCTAATGTGGGCAGATGCTTTGTCTCAGGTCTCAGTAATAAAATCTGACATTGTCCTCTAGGGTTGTAAAGCAAATCAGGTTTGAGATCCATGGTAAATTTTAACAGCCCCCAACCTATGGACAGACACATACCAGATCAGTTATATCTTACAGGAAACAATATCTCAGTCTGCCTCTGCACTAACTAAGGATGTTGCTTATCGGATTTCTCTGCTACTCCATGAATGATGGTCTGATCTGAATGGCTGGGTGCTGAGATAATTATAAAGTCCCAACCTGCAGATTGCTCCTATAAGCTACAGTAAAAGAATTAGGGGTATACTGAGCACCACATCTCTGGCTCATGACACATTTAAATATAATCCTGCACAATATACAGCAATGTATTGACTTTTATCAGCAGAAATTTATTTAATTGGGGATTATTATAAGCATTCTGGCTCAGTCAACTTTCTACCCTCTGTGTGTGCTAACATACTATGGGCCTCATTCAATAGCGATTTGGCCAATTAAATAGGGCTCTAAATAAGCACATAACATATTTTTTTTACAGAAGTTTTTAGTTAGTGAAGACCTTGCTTTTCGATAGAAGTTCACTAACTAAAAACTTCTGTAAAAAAAGTATGTTATGTGCTTATTTAGAGCCCTATTCAATTGGCCAAATCGCAATTGAATGAGGCCCTATGTGTTTAATCTAGTGACAGAATATCCCTGCATGATATACGGCAACGTACTGGCTTTCATCTGTGCAGAGTTATTTAATTGTGGATTACGATAAGCATTCTGGCTCAGTCAACTATTTACACTCTATACAGGGGTCAGTTTATGTATTTAAATAGTGTAGTTAAAATATTCCCTTATTTACGGGGTAAGTGGCAGGCCGCCAGAGCCACCACATACATGTATGTAGGGATCTAGATTAACGATATAAGCGGCTTAGAGTAGTCTTTTTCTTTTTTCATTTGTTCACAGGGGTAAGTGGTTGGTCCCAATTTCTGCCCACACATATATTCATTTGTTGATTTAGCCAATCCACATCACTTTTGATAGCGTATATTTGCGTATTTGGATTCACTATATTAGCACTGTATGAATTATTTATTGTTCATTTTACTTTATGAATTCTATTTATACACTTATCACTTTACTCAATAGATTGTCCAATATTGAGCAAAACAATTATCACTTTATAGAAGCACTGCCTACTTTAGATACATCTTCTCTTTGATTTTCTCATACTAGTTATGATATCTCAAATTTATAAGTATTAATAATACATCTTTATAACCTGTCACTTTAACTATTTAAATTATCCTGTACTGAGTAAGCATTTGTCACCTTATAAATGTAAGGTTTTGTTGGTCTCAGATATAATTGTCTTAATCAATCTTATAATTCTGTGGCATGTTATATTATATAAAATATGAAGAATCAGCAATGGGAACATATTATTGAAATATGTCTCAATGAAGATTTTAGAACCAGTTGTAAGAACACTCTAGTTTCTAGATAAGCACTGTTGACTCTATGTGGAGGACTATATTGATCTTATGTTTTTAATCTACGAGTTTCTATGTTTTTAACTTATGTCTCAATAAAAGTGTTACATTATACATGGCCCTATGTCTATAGTTTCTCTGAGGGAAACACTGTTGATTATTAGGGGTGTCTCTCTTCTCTTTCTTTCTTCCATATTCTAGTAATACTAGTAAACTCTACGACTGATATACAAGCCTGGTGATATAAACTGAACTCTACTATATCTCTGGGGGTTGCCTGCAAGATGAGAATTACCTGGTATTTAGGGATGGACTATCACAGTCAATTAGAGAGGGAACTGGCACCCATTCCATAATCTTTACAAACATATGGTTAAGTGCAACCAGAGACATGATGATTGGGCCTGGTGGTCCATAGGGTCATATAGATTTAGAAAGGACTGAAGACAACAAAGGGATGGTGTAAATAAGAGAAGGAGGAAATGCAAGTAACAAGCAACAAGAGAGTTGGAGGAATTGGAAGGAATGTGGAAATGAGAGAAGAGATAAAGATGAGGAAGGAGGGAGAGAGACAGAAAACTGAGGTCAATGGGAAGTACAGACGAGCAAGGAACAGAGATATAGACCAGGGAAAGTGGGAAGCGTGATGAAGGAGGGAGAGAGACGGGTAAGTAAGTTCAATGGGAAGAACAGAGATGAGAGGACCAAGGAAAGTGGGAACAAGAGAAGCGATGAGGAAGGAGATGAGAGATGAGAGAGTGAGTTCAATGGGAAGAACAGAAGAATGAGCATTGGGGATAATGGGTTAAAGAAAGGAACAGATGAGAAGACCAACAAAAATGGGAACAAGACAAGAGATAAGGATGATAAAGGAAGGAGAGAGACATGGAAAAGTGAGTTCAATGGGAAGAGCAGTAGAGTGAGTATTGGGGATAAATGAGTTAAAAGAAGGACCAAGGAAAGAGGGAATGAGAGAAGAGTTAATGTTAAGGAGAGACAGGAAAGTAAGTTCAATGGGAAGAACAGAAGAGCGTGCATTGGGGATCAAGGGTTAAAGGGAGGAACAGAGAAGAGAAGATCAAGGAAAGTGGGAATGAGAGCAGAGTTAAGGTTAAGAAAGGAGGGAGAGAGACAGGAAAGTAAGTTCAATGGGAAGAACAGAAGCGTGAGCATTGGAGACAAATGGGTTATCAGAGGAACAGAGATGAGAGGATCAAGGAAAGGGAAACAGAGAAGAATAAGGAAAATTAGAGAAGATGAATGGTATAAAACAAGTGGATGACATAGATGAAAAGGGAACACATTGAAATGATGGAACTACATTGCTGCCAGTCCGGTTTTCACTCCATTCTAGGCTTCAGCCTTTTAGATGATCCAGTCTAGGATAGATCAGAAGGTACATCTCGCATATATTTATGTCACAGTTGAGCTAGAAAGTGATCACTCTCCACTGTGGGGAAAAAATGCAAAAATGTATTTAAGCTATTGTGGCTTTGACCAGTCTCAGTTGGTGCATCCTTGACCTTCTGTACTTGACCCTCTGAAAATGCCTCCTTCCTCACTGTGATGATGAACAACACGTCATTGGGGACAGTCAGCTTACATACGGGCTTAGCTGGTTTAAATGATAGTGACCTGTCTTTTTCGTTTTGGACCATCCTTTTAGACGGGATCAGGCTGATATATCACAGAATAGTTATCTCTTTGTATGCTAAATGCTAAAGGAGATGATGTCAGCCAAATGTTTATTGGCAAGCAGCCCTATTTATTACTGATTATTGTCAGCTTAATAGATATGACCCTTTGCATATATATAGAAAGAAGAACTGGTACCATGCAAATATAGATATGGAGTCTGGATTGTGAGATAGCACCAAGAGAGAGCGTTGTGTTCAATGATACAAGGAAGAATTGTAAGAAGGAACACAAGAAATATACAATATATTCAATATTGTTATTATTATTGTTTCTTTGTAGTGTACCAACATATTTCGTAGCGCTGTACATCAGTTAAATTCAAGGCAAAACAATATTACCACATTGCGAAGGATGGAGGGCCCTGTCTTTAAGTTTACAATTCAGTGTTCAGTTGGTTTTCAAAGCTCCTTGCAAGACTCACAGATTTACAAACTGGTGGGTTTGGGTGTTGTACTGGAGGGTGGTACAGATGCATGTTAAGGGGAAAGGTGATAAGCTTCTCTCAGATATGTTTTTAGTGAAGGTTTTGAGGCAGGAAGATGGTGGAGCAAGGCAAGGAGTTCCAGAGAATGAGGGCAACATGAGAAAAGTCCTGAAAGCGGTAATGGGAGGAGATGACAAGTGTGGTGGAAAGAAGAAGGTTGTTAGCAGAACGAAGAAGGCGGTTGGGGGAGTATGTGGAAATGAGAGCAGAGATATAAGGGCGTGTGTTGTTGTTGAGTGCTTTATACGTTAGGGTCATGATTTTAAATTTTATTCTGGAGGCTATGGGAAGCCAGTGGAGTGATTGACAGAGAGGTGCTGCAGACACTGAAGTGTCATTATGGATTGGAGCAGAGACAGATGGCTGGTGGGTAGGCCAGCAAGATGTGAGTTTCAGTAGTCAAGAAGAGATATGAAGATAGAGTGTATTAGAATCTTGGTTGTGTCTTGTGTAAGGTAGTGACGTATTTTTGAAATATTTTTTAGTTTTTAGATGAAGCAGGCAGGATTGATTCAGGGACTGTATGTGAGATATGAAAGAGATGACTTATATAATCCCAAGACAATGGGTTTGGGAGGTGGGAGTGATGATGGCATTGTTGACAGTGAGAGAGATGGTCTTAGACATGTTGTGTTTGAGATGGTGGGCGGACATCCAGGAGGATATACTAGAGAGGCAGTTGGAGAGGTGTGTTAGAAGTGAAAGGGATATATCTGGTGCTGAGAGGTAGATTTGAGTGTCAACTGCATAGAGATGATACTAAAATCCAAAATAGTTTATTAGAGTATCAAGGGAGGATGTATAGATGAAGAATAGGAGAGGGCCTAGGACTGAACCTTGGATTACAGTAACAAACAGAGATTGAGGTGAAGAAGAGATGCCAGAGAAAGAGACACTAACACTTTGACCTTATAGGTATGATGTGAACCACGAGAGAGCTGTGTCAAGGATGCCAAGAGAGTGGAGAATTTGGATTAGAAGAGGGTGGTGAACTGTGTCAAAGGCAGCAGAGAGATCCAGAAGAAGTAAAATAGAGAAATGACCCTTTTAAATGGCGGTGATTAAGTCACTAGTGACTTCTGTGAGAACTGTCTCAGTGTAGTATTGGGGCCAGAAGCTGGATTGGAAGGTAACAAGAAGGGAGTTAGAGGAGATTAATTGGATAAAGTGTTTGTAGACAAGCTGCTCAAGTAGTTTGGAAGCCAGAGGAAGTAGAGAGCTAGGGCAAAAGTTAGATACAGAATCAGAGTTAGATTAGGGTTTCTTAGGAATGGATGTAATTATGGCATGATTACAGATGATAGAAATGTGCCAGTATTTAGGGAATATGCAGAAGGTTCAGTTAATAACCTGATGGGACAGTCTTCATTTTCAATTTCTGCATCCCTGACTTATATATATATATTTTCAATCATGCCCCAGACCCCTTAATGAATTATTGTGTTAGGAGTGGGGCCATTTAAATTGGTATACCACAACTGCAGCATGATGATTTTGGTGGGGCTAGAAAATGTGTCAGTACATGGCTAGCAGCTCCCTGCTACTAATGTGTTTCAGGGAGTGGATCCTGGGTGGGTCCACTCCAGCCATATTACTTAATTTAGTGAGTGGAGAGATCTGAAGTTTATACAGCCTGGACAATCACTGAAAAATAGTAGGTAATTGTTTAAGTGCACATTAATGTTTTTTTCTTTTTTTTTCTTAGCAAAACAGGGCCCTTTAACTTTTGAATTTGTTAAACTTGTATTTCCCCTGTTCTTATCCCCTGTACAGCGCTACGGAATATGTTTGGCACGATACAAATAAAAGACAATAATAATAAGTCTTACCTAACTATTTGTTAGAGACCCCTTTGTAAGACTACTAAAGTGGTTGATTATGTGTAGATCCTGAAGAAATGCACCTTTCAAAAACCCAGCAATAAAGCATACACCATAAGGGTTTGGGAATCCCTGCACCATGTTGGTTCTTTTAAAGGTATCATAATATACCTAAAAAACTAACAGAGCAAGTTCCTTCAATATTCCGAAATCCATATCTTGCAGAGCTCAAATAAATCAGGAGATTTTGTTGCAAGATAAATACTTAAAAACACTAGACCAAAGCACAATAATTATGGAGAAGGTTCGGTACAGCAAGCATTTAAAGAAAAAGCTCAGGAAACACAAAATGTAACACAATAACAGGAGATCAGAATCATATATTTTACCAAATTGATTTGGGCCAAGCCAACAACTCAGGACTTTGTTGAGTTGTTGGCTGGTCCACAATCAATTCAGTAAAATATCTGCTTCTGGCATGCTTACTGTTTTTTACTTTTGCTGTTCTTGATGCCGCTGAGTGGACATATCCATTGAAGTCCTGTAAAGTTCTTGGATCTCCATGCCTTGAAGGTTTGATGACCCTTTTGTGAAACGATCCAGAGAGCTACTTATACCTCAGAATTTGGTGCATGTTACAATTGTAGACACACATGTTCTAAGTTGATTGGGGACAAGCCAACAACTCAGGACTTTGTTAAGTTGTTGGCTTGTTCTCAATCATTTCCAGAATACATCTAATTCTTACTCCCTTGTTGTTTTTTACTTTTTGGATTTTTCCTGATGCAGCTGAGTTGATATACTTTCTTTGGTTCCAAACCACTAAAGTGTCACAGTTGCACATATTTTACATATTTATTGATTTCTTCAAAGCCCAGACTCATGTACTCATGTGGAAGCGTGTTCTGGTGTTCTATGTCCAAACAGACTTCAGGTTATGTCATATAAGAGTATTTGGATCCCCTGCCATGAAGGTTTGATGACCCCTTTGCCAAAAGATCCAGGAAGCTTGAAGAGGGCCCCCTTCTACCCTAAAATATGGTTGATGCAAAAATATTTTCTAGTGGAGAGTATAATTTATACTCCCCTTTAGTTTTGTTTGTGCATTTCTTTATGTGAATAAGTCCTCTACCTTAGTTTTGTAGAGTTGACATGGTGGTGGTGATCATGCCCCATTACCATATGCCATTAGTGTATAATCTGGATATGTGGGACAATCAAGACCCAAACGTTCAAATATTTCTCTCCAACATTCTGAAACTTTCTGCACTGAAAAATCAGAGACTCTCTCTTTATTTGTTTAAAAAATACCCTAAATACATAATTCCTGGTATTACAATACAATACACAGAACTCTTAAACCTCTTTTCTTAGGCTTTTCGATCTAATCTTTTTATCCTATCTTCTATGATCTTGTAACCGAAAAAGCTCTTCCAGGCCATTTTGGGAGATATTTTCTATATAAATAAATGATTTTTGTTATTGTTATGTAGTTTGTTCCAGCATAAATAGCAATTCCATGTTAATTTCTTTAACGTCTATGTAGGCTTGCGGTAACAGCTGGAACCAGATCAAGTTGTGGAACCTCTGGACGACCCCTGGGTAGTTGGAAAGTTCAATTGAGCTTTTCCTTGAAAGCCTCTGTATACAGTCACACTTCTTTAAAAAAGTAATATGTTGTTATTCAGTGATTCATTACCTCAATCAAAATACACTAAATGCTTCTGTAATGGTGGGAATTTCCATTGGTTATAACACTAAGTGGCTAAATGTAGCTGGTTAACATTGGAAAAAATGGTGGACTGGTGGTTTGAATACTTTCGAGCCCGACTATGACCATAATTAGGCAGGGAGGTAGTCATAATGTTAGTTCAAACAATAATGTTGATGTCTCTACTCACCATGATAGTATGGAAAGGACTGTGTATGTAAGGGGTCATTTACATTTCTGGGGGATGGGGCTTACATTTTTTGATGCAAGCTACCTGTTTATTGGCCAGTGAGGTGTGTACTGTCCACATTAATCAGATCCAATTATCTAGCAAATATTAATGGCCTCTCCCTCTTCCCTCCTCCCCACTCTCCCTCTACAAAGAGATAAAAAAAATCTTTCATTGGATTCAGCTCTTGCTGCAACTATGACAAGATGGAATGTAATATAGTCTCAATTTCTGAAGACTGTAATTTAGACTAATATAGATACCTTCTCTTAGGTATATAAGAATTAGGGAACCCTAATGAGAGCACTATTAAATTAAGTAATGGTAAATCAGATTAAGTAAGTAATCTTCTGTAATTTCAATTGACTATATCAGGAACCACTTGGGATGGGTATGTCTACTCAATCACTAAAAAGTTAATCAGCTATTAAAGTCTCAAAATGATATAGTTTTAAGGGATAGTAAAGAATGCTAAGGCTACAAAGTCACAAACATACTCAACTAAGTCTCCTATATGTACAGAAAATAACTATTTTAATCCAAAAAGTGTTCAGGATAACTCAAACAATTGACTACATTTGTAAGTAGAATGCTAATTAAAGCTGATGGAGTTTTGTAAACTTTGTTAACTAAGAGAATTAAGGTAGAGCATTAATATATAACAGTTGTACACTGATATGAGTAACTTTTGTCCCCTGCCAAAGTGAAATGGACTATTTGTGAGCCAATATAAGCATGTGCACGCCAAAATTGACTTTGATATGTTAAATGACCCTCTGTGCTGACCATTATAATCCGCCTGAGGGGATATCATTCATTTCACAGTGATATAATTTGTCACAAGAGCTATTAGAAGGGCATCAGTGTTATGGTACTTATTTAGTGATGTTCAGCAATCTAGTCCAGTAATGAACTCTGCGAAGGTCCTTTGAGGCACAAGATAGACAGTGAAGAAGTAGTAATGAGGTAGGTAATAATGCTTAGGGGATAACTAGTGGATCAGATACATTGTGATAGGGAAACGTTGAGTATGGGATCCCTTGGTATGGTGTCAATACTGGAATATGCAGTCTTGGAGAGATGCATTTTTAGAGTGTTTTTAGAAATTTGGAATCTTGTAGATACTCTAATGGCTAGTGGAAGTGAGTTCCAAAGGAGATGAGCTCTACAGGAAAAATCCTGTATATGGGAGTAAGACGAGAGACCAAGTGAAGGACGGTGGAGGACATGGAATGTGTAGAACAGTATAATGGAGAGCTTTGTAGGTAAGGATGGTTTACCTCCAACGTCTATACAACAACAATGTTTTTTGTTTGTCAACACAAACAAGTACTATTTTTCATGAAATACAGTGGTCCTTTAAAATGTATATTTAAATAACAATGAGTGGATGAGAACATATGTGTATTATGACTCATTTCATGCCTCAGGAAAAGTTTGGCCTTCTGAGGTTAACACAACTAGAATTCATGCTAACCGTTGTCCCTAAAGGTAAATTAAGGGCACCATTAGAGAAAATGTGTATAAGTAATAACATGTTGATGAAACAAACACTAGTTATACAGTATATGAATTTTGAGAGACATGAGAGTGACTAGGAGAATAATATGCACATGTTGTAAAAGGATTTGGTTACCGATTGAAGAGTTAAATAATGGACACAAAGTTGGGAGTTTCTTGATTCTTAGCTCATAAAGTTTAGAGAGTTGTCAAACTTTTGGAAGTGATATGGTGTGGTTGGGAGTTCTACTCAATGGTAGTGGAGATGCCCTAAGGTTCAGGAATAATGGGCTCTAGGTTAATAGGGCTCATAACAAAAGTTAAGCCCCATTTTTTCTATAGGACAGTGCTTACCAAACTGTGTTACCATGGGCTCAAGAAGATTTTAATACTCTGCAGAAAAAAATGTGGTGCCCATAAAATGGTCCTGGAATGAGATGATCTGTTCTGTGATGGGAAGTCCTGCCTTGAGTGCTGAGAGAGGTTATTGACATTGAGGAATGTTCTTGAAACTTGGGAACTGTTAGGATTCCAGGACTTCTCAAGTGGGTAACCTAGCAGCATAACCTCAGAAATATGTGAAATTCTGATGGGTTATTGAATGGCCATTTGGTGGGAACAACAGGTCTACCTTCCTATGGTTTAGTGAAACTGTGGTGGATGATATAGATTGGGTGGTAAGCAGTGTTCATGATTTAATAGAACATTTAATTTATTAGAAAGATGAGTCGGGACATTGAGATGGGTCTTTAGGATGGTGTGAAATACATATAACTAGGTTATCTGATATTTATTGGAGATAATGTGGCAGTGTTCTTCATTTAATAGAAGGATGAGTCATGAAGATGATATGGGTCTTCACCATGGTGTGTAATACATATAAATCAGGTTTTCCAATGTTTATTGAATGTGACGATCAAGGAGGGACAAAGGAGCAGAACACATAGTTGAGGCAGGATTGGGACTATGGGGGATAATAGTACTCATGGAGAGCATTTTGAGAGATAAGTAAAGCAAGGTGCGATAGATCAATATCACATAGAGACTTGTATACAGTGGTAATGATTCCGAAGATGTGGTAATAGAGTAGACTTGTGGTAAAAGAGAGTAGAGTTGTGAGTGGTGCAGGAAGTCAGAATATGGTCCTGGGGAGGCATCTTGGATTTGGTGAATTAGAGTGAAATAATCAGCTGAGAGACTGAGAACGAAGGGTTCATGTCCGGCCTGTAGAATGAGTCAGTTGATCTCACATTTTTGAAGGTGACGTCTTTCTTACATCTACTGCCAAATCCTCTTTATATGCGTATACAGAAATAATAACTTACAGGTCATTTCACAATCCCATGACAATAATCCCATCATTAAGATTAATGTCTACTCTCATATACAGTAATAAACTGACCCATATGTGAGAATATATTACAGAGAATAGAATGTCTCTGGCTTCTTGAGAGCAGATGTTTCGTTATTTTTAGCAGATGCTACCCATCTGTTAAGGACAGGAGAGGTCTATGGGTTTCCTCAGAGGTCATATACGTTTACTCACAAATGGCGCTCTAATGTCAGAGAATCCATTCTAAGTATACCAGGAGTAGTTGAGGTAGTTGTTACACCATGTCTGGACCACTTATAAGACCATATGGATTCAATCACTATGTATAGGACATCAAGCTGGATGTAGTATGTCATATAGTTTAGGGGCCAGTTGAAAAGGTTGAGTTCCATAGTCCTGTTGGGTGATGGAAAGCTGAAGGAACCACAATACAACAAAAGATACAGGAGTGGGTTGTCAATTCCATTTCTATTGGGCTGTGGTTTGTCTGTCTTATCTGTTATGACCTGCCCATCTTGAGTGACCCCACATGATATAGCTCACAGCTTCATTGAGGTACACAAGTCCCCACAAGGTAGCGATCCAGAAGGGGACATTTTTCTAACCTGTGGAACATACTGAAAATATGGCTTGGATCTGGTCCTTAAGGAATAATGTTATAATTATAAATCAACATTTAATATGCATTATAATACTGAGATTATGAAGTATGGTGGTAACCACCACTCTACATTTTTGCAGAGTCTTTCTTCATAGTATCTCAAATACCTACAGCTTTGTTGGCCATTTTGAGGTAGTATCAACATGTCCAGTATGTTCCAGTTGGTGAACACCATGAAATATTTAAGTCATATGTGTTTTACTGGTAATGTCTCATCTAATTACATTCTTCCAAGCTTTTATTTTCAACGAAAATATTTAAAAACATTTCTTAAGTGTACTATTGTTCTTTCCTGGTAAAGAACACATAAGCTGTATATTGATACCATTCAATCTTCTACCCAAATCTCCATCTGGTTCCTATTTTCAGTTTCTACTTTTGTTTTTCGTGTCTGGCCGTCCATCACATACCAGGCTCCATGTGCCAAACTATTTTTAGTACTTTTCATTTTTGCTCGATCTAATCTTTATATGTTGGCATGTTACAATATACTAGTATGTGGTTGGGTATATCTGATAACTAGACTGGAAAAAATGTACTTGGCAGAGTAGAAGTGTGAGGTCCTGGTGATCTGAGGACAACACGTTAACTTACAAAAAGGCATCTGTGCATTAACTTAAAATAATATGTTAATAAAAGAGGATAACGCTATCAGTCTAATAGTGGTCTTGTATTCCTTTCTTGTGTTGAAGGAGTGTTGTGTGGAGTGTAGTGGGATTTAAGTGATCGGGTAGAGGAAGAGGGTGGTGATTAGGTGGTTGGGTTTAAGTGAGAGGTAAAGGACATTAGATGGCAGCTAAATCAGGCAGGCATTAGGTAGAAGATGGAATTAGGTGTTGGGAAATACACAAGGGGATGCAAAGAAGTAAGGGAGATGGTGATAGGAGATAAATGAAAGGGAAGAGGCCTTTAAGGACATGATGGTGATTAGAAAGTGGGAGTTAAGTGAGAGAGTAGAAGACTTTAAGGAGAAGGTGGTGGTCAGATGGGAGTTAAGTAAGAGGTTTGATCATATTAGGCAGAGGGTGGTGATTAGGTAATCTGGGTAAAGGACATGGTCATTAGATGGCAGTTAAATTAGGGGGCATTAGGTAGAGGTTGAGAATGGGTATTGGGAGATAAGTGAGAGGATGTGGAGGAAAGAGTGGTAAGATATAAGTGAGAGGATAGAAGACTTTAAGAAGAAGGTGGTGATCAGACGGGAGTTAAGATAGAGGTTAGATCATGTTAGGGATAGAGTGATGATTAGTTGGTTGGGGTTAAGTGAGAGGGTAAAGGACATGATCATTCGATAGCAGTTAAATGAGGAAGGCATTAGGTAGAGGATAGGAATGGGTATTGGGAGATAAGTGAGAGCACGGGGAGAAGTAAATGAAAGAGTGGAAAGAGAAAAATGAAAGGGAAGAGGTCTTTAAGGATGTGGTGGTGATTAGTAAGTGGGAGTTAAGCAAGAGAGTAGAAGACTTTAAGGAGAAGGTGGTGATCAGATGGGTGTTAAGTAAGAGGCTAGATCATATTAGGGAGAAGGTGGTGATTGGATCGTCAGGGTTAAGTGAGAAGTTAAAGGAAATGGTCATTAGATGGCAGTTAAATTAGGGGACATTAGTTGGAGGACGGGAATGGGTATTGGGAGATAAGTGAGAGGATGGGGAGAAGTAAAGGAGAGGGTGGTAAGAGACAAGTGGAAGGGTAGAGGACTTTAAGGATAGGGTGGTGACTAGGAAGTGGGAGTTAAATGAGAGGATAGAAGACTTTAACGAGAAGGTGGTGATCAGATGGGAATTGAGATAGAGGTTAGATCATGTTAGAGTGGTGATTAGTTGGTCAGGGTTAAGTGAGAGGGTAAAGGACATGGTCATTCGATAGCAGTTCAATGAGATAGGCATAAGGTAGAGGTCAGGATTAGGTGTTGGGAGATAAGTGAAAGGATAGTGAGAAGTAAAGGAGAGGTTGGTAAAAGATAAATAAAAGGATAGAAGACTTTATGGATAGGCTGGTGATTAGGAAGTGGGAGGTAAGTGAGAGCTTATATCATGTTAAGGAGAGAATATTGATTAGGTGGGAGTTAATGTGAGAGGGTAGATCATATTAGCGAGAGAGTGGTAAATAGGTGGGAGGTTAGAGTCCCTTTCTGGATTGCTACCTTGTTATGGTGAAGGGGCTTGTGTACTACTAAGAAGCTGTGAGAAATACCATGTAGGGTCACCAAAGATTGTCATGGCCTTGGCAGAGAGGTCAGACAAATGGCAGTCCACTGGAGAAGGAACTAGTAACCCACTCCAGTATCTTTGCAATGAAAAACCTTATAGTTGAGCACAACCAGACACAAGTTGTGCCTGGTGTGCTGTGGTCAATAGGGTCACGGTGAGTCGGATACAACTAAACTACTAAACAACAAGTTAGAGAGTAGGAAGAAGTTCTGGAGTGGTTGGAGATACCTGAGAGGATGGGGTGATATTAATGAGAGGGTGGTGTAAGATAAGTGACAGGATAGGGGACATTAGGTGTAGAGGGTGGTGATTAGGTGGCTTTTAAGTGGGGACAATTTAGGGAGAGAGTGGTGACAGTGGGGTAGGAGATAAGTGAGAGGGTAGAGGGTGTTAGCGTGAGAGAGTGGTAACAGGGTGGCAGGGATGAAGGTGGTAGGAGATAATTTAATTAGTGAGATGGTAGGGGGAATCCTGAGAAATGGTGGTGAGAGGTGTTGATAGTAGGGAGAGGATGATTAAACAGTTTGGAGAGGGTGAGATAAGGTGGTGGGAGAGAAATGAAAAATGGCATATCTACAATAAAACTATAATGCATAGTGAATTATGAGAGACGATATGGTGATGAAGCACCATATGTCTACATCTCCAGACACAGTAACAACATATCCTCCAAGGTGCTGCCTTCTATAATTACTTAAACATGCTAATGTTCTGTCTAATGGGAATGCCTTAGTGAAAATTAGTCTTGTCATTTCCTTCCGCCTTAATGTTTGTGAACTAACAGAGGAGTTGTTTAAAAGTGTATACAATCGCAAACTTTCCATTACCGTTTAGACACAATTGTATATAGTAACATAACATGAAAAAAAAATGAGCTTCAGCACTGGTTTTAAGAAGATTGATGAAGAAGAAGCTATTGGGTTTTTGATAGAAGACCATTGTATAATATACTTTTGTAGTTTAGTTTAATTATAAAAATGTTTTTTGAGTTTGGACAGAATATTCTTTAAGGAGGAACCATTGGGGCTTGGATAGCAAGCACATGAATAATTAACTTTTGAATAGAAGAGACATAGAAAACCTTAAAAACAATTATTTGGATTTTTGGATAGAAGATTTTTAAACAATTAACATTTGTATCTTGGAATGAATACTCTTCAAAAAGAAATGTTTGTGGTTTGTACAGATATATTGTTGCGTGAAAAATATTTGGATTTTGTGTAGAAGACCCCTGAAGAGAAAACTTTTGTGTCTTTGATAATCCATTGAAGAAGAAACCTTTGTGCAATTGGATAGAAAATCTTGAATAAGAGACCTTGCTCATTTTGATAGAACTTTCTTGTGTGTTTGAAACAAAGTACCTTGTAGAAGACACCTTTAGGACATGGATAGAAGAGTCTTGCATTGGATTTTTTTTTGGGATTGGCTAGATGTCCCTTTTGGATGTTATAGAGTTTCTATGTGTACGATAAATCTTCCTTTCACTCCTATAGATCCTCTGGATCATTTTTTTAATCTACCCAGTTTGGTCCATGTTTGTGTGGCTACTCAATAACATAATCTTGGCTAGAATTGGGAAT
The DNA here is from genome assembly GCA_027410445.1 of Discoglossus pictus. Classification (NCBI taxonomy): domain Eukaryota; kingdom Metazoa; phylum Chordata; class Amphibia; order Anura; family Alytidae; genus Discoglossus; species Discoglossus pictus. The sequence continues at coordinate 110,883,933 of CM050170.1, read as the reverse complement.
TAGTCTTCCTCATCCTTGTTTTGAGACTCTTCCCCTGTTACAGAACATTTTTACTAGTGTAGTAGTCCTGCTAAGCCCGCATCCACCAAAGGAACTCATCTCAGTAGACTATGTACTGATGTCATGACTCAGTTTGGATGCCAATCTCTTTTTAAAGCATAGGGATTTGTGTGTGCATGTTTAGACCAATCAAGGTCCACTGGAGAAGGAACTGGCAACCCACTCCATTATCTTTGCCATGATAACCTTATGGATAAGCAAGGGGTGGGAACAACTCTGGGTGGGAGGCAGCCATAAATGGTCCAACACAACCTTGTCTCATTTCCAAGTATTTCTAAAACTTTTGAACACAATGCACATTTGGCAGGTCTGGTAATAACTGTTTATGGCTCGAAAGCAATTAAGAATCATGTTCAGATCAGAGCAGAACAATTAATCCATTAAGATCTGGGATAAAAATATCAACAAATAAAATCTGCAATTTTCCGTATGGAGAAAATCAATAGCATAACTATGAATATTTTAGAGATGCTAATAAATTCTAATAAGACTTCCTTTAGGACATTAGTTGAGGACATTCGTGGAACATGGGTACAAACCAATCCGACTTCAGGGGCTAAGTAATCAACAGCAAGAAGTAAACAAACATACAATGCCCTGCAAAAGTATTCACCCCCTTGCCATTTTACCTATTTTGTTACATTACAGCCTTACGTTCAATGTTTTGTTAATCTGAATTTTATGTGATGGATCAGAGCACAATAATCTAAGTTGGTGAAGTGAAATTAGAAAAATATATACATAAAACTATTTTTTAGAAATAGAAAACAGAAAATTGGCATGTTCGTATGTATTCACACCCTTTGTTATGAAGCCCATAAAAAGCTCTGGTGCAACCAATTACCTTCAGAAGTCACATAATTAGTGAAATGATGTCCAACTGTGTGCAATCTAAGTGTCACATGATCTGTTATTACATATTCACACCTTGTTTGAAAGGGCCCAGAGGCTGCAACACCTAAGCAAGAGGCACCACTAACCAAACACTGCCATGAAGACCAAGGAATTCTCCAAACAAGTAAGGGACAATGTTGTTGAGAAGTACAAGTCAGGGTTAGGTTATAAAAAATACCCAAATCTTTGATAATCCTCAGGAGCACCATCAAATCTATCATAACCAAATGGTAAGAACATGGCACAGCAGCAAACCTGCCAAGAGACGGCCGCCCACCAAAACTCACAGACCGGGCAAGGAGGGCATTAATCAGAAAGGCAGCACAGAGACCTAAGGTAACCCTGGAGGAGCTGCAGAGTTCCACAGCAGAGACTGGAGTATCTGTACATAGGACGACAATAAGCCGTACGCTCCACAGATTTGGGCTTTATGGCAGAGTGGCCAGAAGAAAGCCATTACTTTCAGCAAAAAACAAAATGGCACGTTATGAGTTTGCGAAAAGGCATATGGGAGACTCTTAAAATGTATGGAGGAAGGTGCTCTGGTCTGATGAGACTAAAATTTAACTTTTCGTCCATCAAAGAAAACGCTATGTCTGGTGCAAACCCAATACATCACATCACCCAAAGAACACCATCCCCACAGTGAAACATGGTGGTGGCAGCATAATACTGTGGGGATGTTTCCAGCAGCCGGGACTGGGAAACTGGTCAGAGTTGAGGGAAAGATGGATGGTTCTAAATACAGGGATATTCTTGAGCAAAACCTGTACCACTCTGTGTATGATCTGAGACTAGTACTGAGGTTCACCTTCCAGCAGGACAATGACCCCAAACACACTGCTAAATCAACACTTGAGTGGTTTAAGGGGAAACGTGTAAATGTGTTGGAATGGCCTAGTCAAAGCCCAGACCTCAACCCCATAGAAAATCTGTGGTCAGACTTAAAGATTGCTGTTCACAAGCACAAAACATCCAACTTGAAGGAGCTGGAGCAGTTTTGCAAGGAGGAATGGGCAAAAATCCCAGTGGTAAGATGTGGCAAGCTCATAGAGACTTATCCAAAGCCACTTGGAGCTGTGATTGCTGCAAAAGGTGGCTCTACAAAGTATTGACTTTACGGGGGTGAATAGTTATACACATTGACTTTTTCTGTTATTTTGTCCTATTTGTTGTTTGCTTCACAATAAAAAAAAACATCTTCAAAGTTGTGGGCATGTTCTGTAAATTAAATGATGCAAATCCTCCAACAATCCATGTTAATTCCAGGTTGTGAGGCAAAAAAACACAAAAAATGCCAAGGGGGGTGAATACTTTTGCAAGGCACTGTACATCTTAAAAACATATTTTTCTGGTATTTAGTAGGGCAATTAAGATTTGTACATGTTTTGGATGATTCCATAGATATATGGCATTGCCAACCCATTTTATATTGATAGCATATGGCGGGTTACTTATTCTACCATCCAAGAGGCATGACAAAAATCAACAATGTGGTCATAAACTAAGGAGTTAGTTGTTAGTTATATTTGAGTGTAATGAACTCCCTGGATTAAGACTGAGTCTTGCTTTCACTTCTCTTGATGTGGGAGGAGTTAAATGCTCCTCCCACATGTTATTCATACCTTCTATAAAATTGAGGATTAACAAAAAAGTATTGAGTCTTGCCCAGCTTACGTTCAGACCTTGGTTCAGATATATTGAGTCATACTTCTGAAATGTGGCACAATCTTCATAAACTATTTGTACATGTGACCCAATATATCAATAATGTATAAGAATTAGTACCCAAAGATCCCACTGTGTCATCCAGAGGCCCAGACCATCCACACCCACGAGCCAGGTGTCCTATGACCATTGTAGTACTCTGCCCTTAATGCATAAGTGAACCAATGAAAGCCATCCAAGTCCCCAAGCTAGGTGTCCTCTGACCATTGTAGTATACTGCCCTTAATGCATACCCAAACCTATGAAGACCATACAAGCTCCAAGCTAGGTGTCATATCACCATTGTAGTACACTGCCCTTAATGCATACACAAACTTATGGATACCATACAAGCCACAAGCTATGTGTCATCTCACTATTGTAGAACACTGTCCTTAATGCATACCCAAACCTATGAATACCATCCAAGCTCCAAGCTAGGTGTCATCTCACCATTTTAGTACACAGTCCTTAATTCACACCCCAAACTATAAATACCTTCCAAGCCCTCCAAGCTAGGGTCATCTCACCATTGTAGTAGATAGCCCTTAATGCATAATCCAACCTATGAATTCCATCGAAGCCTCAAACTATGTGTCCTCTGACCATTGTAGTACACTGCCCATAATGCATATCCCAACCTATAAATATTAAATCTTGCCCACACCCTAACAGGCCTTCATGTGTTGGAAGCCATTAGATCACTCTTGTTCATTAAAGGATATTCTAACTGCACCAATATCCAACTCATTTTCCACATACAACACACAATAATCTCCATTCTGTTATGTGTTCCAGTCATGGTCATGTGATAGAGGTATAATTCTTTCAGTATATTCTGGGATAGGTGCCGTTACAGATCCCAAGCCTATACTTAGAGTAATTATTAGTTTGAATCGCAGACATGACTCATTGACCACGGTGTTGATTTAGTATATATGATTTAAGCCACCTATCTCATGGCTTACAGCCAAGCAGTTATTAAAGACCTGGAAGCTGAGTTTATTACAGAATACAACTCCCCAGGGCAACCCCATGTTTCACAGAGACTGGAATATCTGGCTCGATGTGTTCAGACTCCATCCCTCGGGCTATGATTGAGTCCCACATAACCCATCTCTATAGAACCTGTTACCAATAGGGATCACAGTGATGTAACATGACCTGGGCTGTAAATACGCCTAGGGCAGAAGAAAACAAGGGACAGCATGCAAAGGCATCCACCCCCATGTATTCCTTCTCCTCTTTCTTTCCCCAGTGTTTAATGTAAAGTTTCTCAGTTAGCTTCCTAAGTCACGTTAGTGCATTGTACCTATCCCTCACCTTTATACAGTATTCATACATTTTTTTGACTCAATCCCACTTGGCTTTCCAGTTCTGCACCTTTTAAGTCTTTCATATATGAGCTGTGTTGATCGATATTTGTATACTACTGGATGTTACTCCAGAAATATGTGTGCTCACCAGGGTAGAAGATTGGTATGAGTTGGACCAGACATAGGTGGGATGGCTGGCTCTGAGTTATATGATAGAGATAAGATGGAAACCCATTTTAGAGCCTGAAAAAGGCCAACAAAACTAATAAGGGGAATGGAGGGGCTAAATTATGAAGAAAGACTAACCAAATTAAACTTATTTTCGCTAGAAAAAAGGCGTCTAAGAGGGGATATGATTACCTCATATAAATACATCCAAGGTCAGTAAAAAGATTCCACCTTAAAGAAAGAAAAGGGTTCTTCACAGTAAGGGTGGTTAATCTGTGGAATTCTCTACCAAGGGAGGTGGTGACAGCGGATTCAATAGATAACATTAAAAAGGTATTGGATATATTTTTTTAATAAAAAGGGCATTCAGGGCTTTCTTGGTTAATTAGAGAGGGAGTATTGATCCAGGGAGGAATCCGATCGCCAGTATCCGGGGTTAGGAAGGAATTAATTTTTGGTTTCCCTTTGAGATAATTGGCAAAGTTTTACTTGTTTTTTTTTCTGTTTGCCCTTTTGATCAATTAACAATTAATCTGCATATTGCAGATGAGAGGAGATCTTAAAAGGTTGAACATGATGGGCTAAAAATCTTTTTTCAACCTCAATTACTATGTAACTATGTAACTATGTAATACATAGAGAAGCAGTCATATCATACATATTAATTAGAGATCACTCTGCGTCTCCAATGAACACTTTATTTGTCCATTATATGTTTTAATCAAATGTAATAGTCTAAAAAAAGCAATATTCAATATTAATCTTACTTTTATAGTCAGCTAAGAGCAACAGCTGAGTCTGGACTTTGAGATTGCATCCACCCCCACACTCTTCCCTTAATGTCCTTATCAGGGTGGAGACAAATTAAGAATATCCAAGACCCCAAGCTAGATATCACCTCATCATTGTAGTAAACTGGCCCTAATACATAACCCAATATATGAAGACCATCTAAGCCCCCAAGCTAGGTGGCATCTCTCCATTGCAGTACACTGGACCTAATACATAAATCAACCTATGAAGACCATACAAGCCCCCAAGCTAGGTGGCATCTCTCCATTGCAGTACACTGGCCCTAATACATAAATCAACCTATGAAGACCATACAAGCCCCCAAGCTAGGTGGCATCTATCCATTGCAGTACACTGGCCCTAATACATAAATCAACCTATGAAGACCATACAAGCCCCCAAGCTAGGTGGCATCTCTCCATTGCAGTACACTGGCCCTAATACATAACCCAATCTATGAAGACCATCCAAGCCCCCAAGCTAGGTGGCATCTCTCCATTGCAGTACACTGGCCCTAATACATAAATCAAGCTATGAAGACCATACAAGCCCACAAGTCAGATGTCCTCTGACCATTGTAACACACTGCTCTTAATGAATATCCAAACCTATGAAGAACATCCAAGCACCCAAGCTAGGTGACATCTAACCATTGCAGCACTCTGCTCTTAATGCATAATCCGACCTATGAAGACCATCCAAACTAGGAGTCATGAAATCACACCCACCATTGATTACTCCCCATCTGCCTCTTCCAACTTTTCCCTTACCCCCTCTCGTGCTCTCTCTCTCCCCTCTCTCTGTCTGTTCTATCCTCTGTCCCTCTTCCTCCCTTTCTCCCTCTCTATCTCTCTCTAACGCTCTCTTATCATCTACCCCTCTTTCTCTTGCCCTATTTTTCTCTCCTCTATCTCCATCTCTCTCCACTCTCCCTCACTTTCTCTCACTTTCTCTCCCCATCTCTCTCACTCATCTCCCCTCTCTTTCTCCTCATCTCTTTCTCTCTCTCCCTATCTCACTCTTTCTCTCCTTCTTCCTCATCCCTCTCTCTCTCCCAATCTCTCTTTCCCCATCTATCTCTCCTCCCCCATCCCTCTCTCTCTCCCAATCTCTCTCTCCCCATTAATCTTTCCTTCTCCCCATCTCTCACTCTCCCCATCTCCCTCTCTCTCCCCATCTCTCTCTCCCCATCATTCTCTCTCCCCCTCCCTCTATCTCCTTTTCCCCATCTCTCCATAAACCTCTTTCTGTCTCACATCTTCCTCTCTTCTGTGTCTCTCTATCCTCGCTCTCTTCCCCCTCTCTCTATCTCTCTCCCCCTACCTCTCTCTCCTTCTCCCCTATGTCTCTCTTTTCCTCTCCCCCTATCTCTCTCCATCCTATCTTTCTCTCTCCCCCCCCCCCCTCTCATGGGGGGTTGTTGCTGGGACAGGACATTCCCAGGGTCAGTGACAGATGGAGCAAGCTGTGACTGGGATAGCAGAGTGTGAGCGGAATAGCGCAAGTGTGATGACACAGAGCATTGTGAGGTCAGTGCTGGAGTAGTAGGGCAGGATGGAGGAATTGTCCTGATATAGCAGAGAGAAGTGAAGGTGGCGGTGCCTTGATCGAGATGTGTGTGTCAGTACAAGAATAGCAGAGAGAAGTGCAGAGAAGATGGCGGTGTAGTGACAGAGATGTGTGTGTCAGTACAAGAATAGCAGAGAGAAGTGCAGAGAAGGTGGCGGTGTAGTGACAGAGATGTGTGTGTCAGTACAAGAATAGCAGAGAGAAGTGCAGAGAAGGTGGCGGTGCAGTGACAGAGATGTGTGTCAGTACAGGAATAGCAGAGAGAAGTGCAGAGAAGGTGGCGGTGCAGTGACAGAGATGTGTGTGTCAGTACAAGAATAGCAGAGAGAAGTGCAGAGAAGGTGGCGGTGCCTTGACCGAGATGTGTGTGTGTGTCAGTACAAGAATAGCAGAGAGAAGTGCAGAGAAGGTGGCGGTGCAGTGACAGAGATGTGTGTGTCAGTACAAGAATAGCAGAGAGAAGTGCAGAGAAGGTGGCGGTGCAGTGACAGAGATGTGTGTGTCAGTACAAGAATAGCAGAGAGAAGTGCAGAGAAGGTGGCGGTGCAGTGACAGAGATGTGTGTGTCAGTACAAGAATAGCAGAGAGAAGTGCAGAGAAGGTGGCGGTGCAGTGACAGAGATGTGTGTGTCAGTACAGGAATAGCAGAGAGAAGTGCAGAGAAGGTGGCGGTGCAGTGACCGAGATGTGTGTGTCAGTACAAGAATAGCAGAGAGAAGTGCAGAGAAGGTGGCGGTGCAGAGACAGAGATGTGTGTGTCAGTACAAGAATAGCAGAGAGAAGTGCAGAGAAGGAGGCGGTGCAGTGACAGAGATGTGTGTGTCAGTACAAGAATAGCAGAGAGAAGTGCAGAGAAGGTGGTGGTGCAGTGACAGAGATGTGTGTGTCAGTACAAGAATAGCAGAGAGAAGTGCAGAGAAGGTGGCGGTGCAGTGACAGAGATGTGTGTGTCAGTACAAGAATAGCAGAGAGAAGTGCAGAGAAGGTGGCGGTGCAGTGATAGAGATGTGTGTGTAAGTACAGGAATAGCAGAGAGAAGTGCAGAGAAGGTGGCGGTGCAGTGACAGAGATGTGTGTGTCAGTACAGGAATAGCAGAGAGAAGTGTAGAGAAGGTGGCGGTGCAGAGACAGAGATGTGTGTGTCAGTACAAGAATAGCAGAGAGAAGTGCAGAGAAGGTGGCGGTGCAGTGACAGAGATGTGTGTGTCAGTACAGGAATAGCAGAGAGAAGTGCAGAGAAGGTGGAGGTGCAGTGACAGAGATGTGTGTGTCAGTACAGGAATAGCAGAGAGAAGTGCAGAGAAGGTGGAGGTGCAGTGACAGAGATGTGTGTGTCAGTACAAGAATAGCAGAGAGAAGTGCAGAGAAGGTGGCGGTGCAGTGACAGAGATGTGTGTGTCAGTACAAGAATAGCAGAGAGAAGTGCAGAGAAGGTGGTGGTGCAGTGACAGAGATGTGTGTGTCAGTACAGGAATAGCAGAGAGAAGTGCAGAGAAGGTGGCGGTGCAGTGACAGAGATGTGTGTGTCAGTACAAGAATAGCAGAGAGAAGTGCAGAGAAGGTGGCGGTGCAGTGACAGAGATGTGTGTGTGTCAGTACAAGAATAGCAGAGAGAAGTGCAGAGAAGGTGGCGGTGCAGTGACAGAGATGTGTGTGTCAGTACAAGAATAGCAGAGAGAAGTGCAGAGAAGGTGGCGGTGCAGTGACAGAGATGTGTGTGTCAGTACAGGAATAGCAGAGAGAAGTGCAGAGAAGGTGGCGGTGCAGTGACAGAGATGTGTGTGTCAGTACAAGAATAGCAGAGAGAAGTGCAGAGAAGGTGGCGGTGCAGTGACAGAGATGTGTGTGGATCAGTACAAGAATAGCAGAGAGAAGTGCAGAGAAGGGTGGCGGTGCAGTGACAGAGATGTGTGTGTCAGTACAAGAATAGCAGAGAGAAGTGCAGAGAAGGTGGCGGTGCAGTGACAGAGATGTGTGTGTCAGTACAAGAATAGCAGAGAGAAGTGCAGAGAAGGTGGCGGTGCAGTGACAGAGATGTGTGTGTCAGTACAAGAATAGCAGAGAGAAGTGCAGAGAAGGTAGCGGTGCAGTGACAGAGATGTGTGTGTCAGTACAAGAATAGCAGAGAGAAGTGCAGAGAAGGTGGCGGTGCAGTGACAGAGATGTGTGTGTCAGTACAGGAATAGCAGAGAGAAGTGCAGAGAAGGTGGCGGTGCAGTGACAGAGATGTGTGTGTCAGTACAGGAATAGCAGAGAGAAGTGCAGAGAAGGTAGCGGTGCAGTGACAGAGATGTGTGTGTCAGTACAAGAATAGCAGAGAGAAGTGCAGAGAAGGAGGCGGTGCAGTGACAGAGATGTGTGTGGGAATCAGTACAGGAATAGCAGAGAGAAGTGCAGAGAAGGTGGCGGTGCAGTGACAGAGATGTGTGTGTCAGTACAAGAATAGCAGAGAGAAGTGCAGAGAAGGTGGCGGTGCAGTGACAGAGATGTGTGTGTCAGTACAAGAATAGCAGAGAGAAGTGCAGAGAAGGTGGCGGTGCAGTGACAGAGATGTGTGTGTCAGTACAGGAATAGCAGAGAGAAGTGCAGAGAAGGTGGCGGTGCAGTGACAGAGATGTGTGTGTCAGTACAGGAATAGCAGAGAGAAGTGCAGAGAAGGTGGCGGTGCAGTGACAGAGATGTGTGTGTGTCAGTACAAGAATAGCAGAGAGAAGTGCAGAGAAGGTGGCGGTGCAGTGACAGAGATGTGTGTGTCAGTACAAGAATAGCAGAGAGAAGTGCAGAGAAGGTGGCGGTGCAGTGACAGAGATGTGTGTGTCAGTACAGAATAGCAGAGAGAAGTGCAGAGAAGGTGGCGGTGCAGTGACAGAGATGTGTGTGTCAGTACAAGAATAGCAGAGAGAAGTGCAGAGAAGGTGGCGGTGCAGTGACAGAGATGTGTGTGTCAGTACAAGAATAGCAGAGAGAAGTGCAGAGAAGGTGGCGGTGCAGTGACAGAGATGTGTGTGATCAGTACAAGAATAGCAGAGAGAAGTGCAGAGAAGGTGGCGGTGCAGTGACAGAGATGTGTGTGTGTCAGTACAAGAATAGCAGAGAGAAGTGCAGAGAAGGTGGCGGTGCAGTGACAGAGATGTGTGTGTCAGTACAAGAATAGCAGAGAGAAGTGCAGAGAAGGTGGCGGTGCAGTGACAGAGATGTGTGTGTCAGTACAAGAATAGCAGAGAGAAGTGCAGAGAAGGTGGCGGTGCAGTGACAGAGATGTGTGTGTCAGTACAAGAATAGCAGAGAGAAGTGCAGAGAAGGTGATGGTGCAGTGACAGAGATGTGTGTGTCAGTACAAGAATAGCAGAGAGAAGTGCAGAGAAGGTGGTGGTGCAGTGACAGAGATGTGTGTGTCAGTACAAGAATAGCAGAGAGAAGTGCAGAGAAGGTGGCGGTGCAGTGACAGAGATGTGTGTGTCAGTACAAGAATAGCAGAGAGAAGTGCAGAGAAGGTGGCGGTGCTGTGACAGAGATGTGTGTGTCAGTACAAGAATAGCAGAGAGAAGTGCAGAGAGGTGGCGGTGCAGGTGACAGAGATTGTGTGTGTCAGTACAAGAATAGCAGAGAGAAGTGCAGAGAAAGTGGTGGTGCAGTGACAGAGATGTGTGTGTCTAGTACAAGAATAGCAGAGAGAAGTGCAGAGAAGGTGGCGGTGCAGTGACCGAGATGTGTGTGTCAGTACAAGAATAGCAGAGAGAAGTGCAGAGAAGGTGGCGGTGCAGTGACAGAGATGTGTGTGTCAGTACAGAATAGCAGAGAGAAGTGCAGAGAAGGTGGCGGTGCAGTGACAGAGATGTGTGTGTCAGTACAAGAATAGCAGAGAGAAGTGCAGAGAAGGTGGCGGTGCAGTGACAGAGATGTGTGTGTCAGTACAAGAATAGCAGAGAGAAGTGCAGAGAAGGTGGTGGTGCAGTGACAGAGATGTGTGTGTCAGTACAAGAATAGCAGAGAGAAGTGCAGAGAAGGTGGCGGTGCAGTGACAGAGATGTGTGTGTCAGTACAAGAATAGCAGAGAGAAGTGCAGAGAAGGTGGCGGTGCAGTGACAGAGATGTGTGTGTCAGTACAGAATAGCAGAGAGAAGTGCAGAGAAGGTGGCGGTGCAGTGACAGAGATGTGTGTGTCAGTACAGGAATAGCAGTGAGAAGTGCAGAGAAGGTGGCGGTGCAGTGACAGAGATGTGTGTGGGGGTCAGTACAGAATAGCAGAGAGAAGTGCAGAGAAGGTGGCGGTGCAGTGACAGAGATGTGTGTGTCAGTACAAGAATAGCAGAGAGAAGTGCAGAGAAGGTGGCGGTGCAGTGACAGAGATGTGTGTGTCAGTACAAGAATAGCAGAGAGAAGTGCAGAGAAGGTGGCGGTGCAGTGACAGAGATGTGTGTGTCAGTACAAGAATAGCAGAGAGAAGTGCAGAGAAGGGTGGCGGTGCAGTGACAGAGATGTGTGTGTCAGTACAAGAATAGCAGAGAGAAGTGCAGAGAAGGTGGCGGTGCAGTGACAGAGATGTGTGTGTCAGTACAAGAATAGCAGAGAGAAGTGCAGAGAAGGTGGCGGTGCAGTGACAGAGATGTGTGTGTCAGTACAAGAATAGCAGAGAGAAGTGCAGAGAAGGTGGCGGTGCAGTGACAGAGATGTGTGTGTCAGTACAAGAATAGCAGAGAGAAGTGCAGAGAAGGTGGCGGTGCAGTGACAGAGATGTGTGTGTCAGTACAAGAATAGCAGAGAGAAGTGCAGAGAAGGTGGCGGTGCAGTGACAGAGATGTGTGTGTCAGTACAAGAATAGCAGAGAGAAGTGCAGAGAAGGTGGCGGTGCAGTGACAGAGATGTGTGTGTCAGTACAGGAATAGCAGAGAGAAGTGCAGAGAAGGTGGCGGTGCTGTGACAGAGATGTGTGTGTCAGTACAAGAATAGCAGAGAGAAGTGCAGAGAAGGTGGCGGTGCAGTGACAGAGATGTGTGTGTCAGTACAAGAATAGCAGAGAGAAGTGCAGAGAAGGTGGCGGTGCAGTGACAGAGATGTGTGTGTCAGTACAAGAATAGCAGAGAGAAGTGCAGAGAAGGTGGCGGTGCAGTGACAGAGATGTGTGTGTCAGTACAAGAATAGCAGAGAGAAGTGCAGAGAAGGTGGCGGTGCAGTGACAGAGATGTGTGTGTGTCAGTACAAGAATAGCAGAGAGAAGTGCAGAGAAGGTGGCGGGTGCAGTGACAGAGATGTGTGTGTCAGTACAGGAATAGCAGAGAGAAGTGCAGAGAAGGTGGCGGTGCAGTGACAGAGATGTGTGTGTCAGTACAAGAATAGCAGAGAGAAGTGCAGAGAAGGTGGCGGTGCAGTGACAGAGATGTGTGTGTCAGTACAAGAATAGCAGAGAGAAGTGCAGAGAAGGTGGCGGTGCAGTGACAGAGATGTGTGTGTCAGTACAAGAATAGCAGAGAGAAGTGCAGAGAAGGTGGCGGTGCAGTGACAGAGATGTGTGTGTCAGTACAAGAATAGCAGAGAGAAGTGCAGAGAAGGTGGCGGTGCAGTGACAGAGATGTGTGTGTCAGTACAAGAATAGCAGAGAGAAGTGCAGAGAAGGTGGCGGTGCAGTGACAGAGATGTGTGTGTCAGTACAAGAATAGCAGAGAGAAGTGCAGAGAAGGTGGCGGTGCAGTGACAGAGATGTGTGTGTCAGTACAGGAATAGCAGAGAGAAGTGCAGAGAAGGTGGCGGTGCAGTGACAGAGATGTGTGTGTCAGTACAAGAATAGCAGAGAGAAGTGCAGAGAAGGTGGCGGTGCAGTGACAGAGATGTGTGTGTCAGTACAAGAATAGCAGAGAGAAGTGCAGAGAAGGTGGCGGTGCAGTGACAGAGATGTGTGTGTCAGTACAAGAATAGCAGAGAGAAGTGCAGAGAAGGTGGCGGTGCAGTGACAGAGATGTGTGTGTCAGTACAAGAATAGCAGAGAGAAGTGCAGAGAAGGTGGCGGTGCAGTGACAGAGATGTGTGTGTCAGTACAAGAATAGCAGAGAGAAGTGCAGAGAAGGTGGGCGGTGCAGTGACAGAGATGTGTGTGGGGGTCAGTACAAGAATAGCAGAGAGAAGTGCAGAGAAGGTGGCGGTGCAGTGACAGAGATGTGTGTGTCAGTACAAGAATAGCAGAGAGAAGTGCAGAGAAGGTGGCGGTGCAGTGACAGAGATGTGTGTGTCAGTACAAGAATAGCAGAGAGAAGTGCAGAGAAGGTGGCGGTGCAGTGACAGAGATGTGTGTGTCAGTACAAGAATAGCAGAGAGAAGTGCAGAGAAGGTGGCGGTGCAGTGACAGAGATGTGTGTGTCAGTACAAGAATAGCAGAGAGAAGTGCAGAGAAGGTGGCGGTGCAGTGACAGAGATGTGTGTGTCAGTACAGGAATAGCAGAGAGAAGTGCAGAGAAGGTGGCGGTGCAGTGACAGAGATGTGTGTGTCAGTACAGGAATAGCAGAGAGAAGTGCAGAGAAGGTGGCGGTGCAGTGACAGAGATGTGTGTGTCAGTACAAGAATAGCAGAGAGAAGTGCAGAGAAGGTGGCGGTGCAGTGACAGAGATGTGTGTGTCAGTACAAGAATAGCAGAGAGAAGTGCAGAGAAGGTGGGGGTGCAGTGACAGAGATGTGTGTGTCAGTACAGGAATAGCAGAGAGAAGTGCAGAGAAGGTGGCGGTGCAGTGACAGAGATGTGTGTGTCAGTACAAGGAATAGCAGAGAGAAGTGCAGAGAAGGTGGTGGTGCAGTGACAGAGATGTGTGTGTCAGTACAGAATAGCAGAGAGAAGTGCAGAGAAGGTGGCGGTGCAGTGACAGAGATGTGTGTGTCAGTACAAGAATAGCAGAGAGAAGTGCAGAGAAGGTGGTGGTGCAGTGACAGAGATGTGTGTGTCAGTACAAGAATAGCAGAGAGAAGTGCAGAGAAGGTGGTGGTGCAGTGACAGAGATGTGTGTGTCAGTACAGGAATAGCAGAGAGAAGTGCAGAGAAGGTGGCGGTGCAGTGACAGAGATGTGTGTGGTCAGTACAAGAATAGCAGAGAGAAGTGCAGAGAAGGTGGTGGTGCAGTGACAGAGATGTGTGTGTCAGTACAAGGAATAGCAGAGAGAAGTGCAGAGAAGGTGGCGGTGCAGTGACAGAGATGTGTGTGTCAGTACAGGAATAGCAGAGAGAAGTGCAGAGAAGGTGGCGGTGCAGTGACAGAGATGTGTGTGTCAGTACAAGAATAGCAGAGAGAAGTGCAGAGAAGGTGGCGGTGCAGTGACAGAGATGTGTGTGTCAGTACAAGAATAGCAGAGAGAAGTGCAGAGAAGGTGGCGGTGCAGTGACAGAGATGTGTGTGTCAGTACAGGAATAGCAGAGAGAAGTGCAGAGAAGGTGGCGGTGCAGTGACAGAGATGTGTGTGTCAGTACAGGAATAGCAGAGAGAAGTGCAGAGAAGGTGGCGGTGCAGTGACAGAGATGTGTGTGTCAGTACAAGGAATAGCAGAGAGAAGTGCAGAGAAGGTGGCGGTGCAGTGACAGAGATGTGTGTGTCAGTACAAGAATAGCAGAGAGAAGTGCAGAGAAGGTGGCGGTGCAGTGACAGAGATGTGTGTGTCAGTACAAGAATAGCAGAGAGAAGTGCAGAGAAGGTGGCGGTGCAGTGACAGAGATGTGTGTGTCAGTACAAGAATAGCAGAGAGAAGTGCAGAGAAGGTGGCGGTGCAGTGACAGAGATGTGTGTGTCAGTACAAGAATAGCAGAGAGAAGTGCAGAGAAGGTGGCGGTGCAGTGACAGAGATGTGTGTGTCAGTACAAGAATAGCAGAGAGAAGTGCAGAGAAGGTGGCGGTGCAGTGACAGAGATGTGTGTGTCAGTACAAGAATAGCAGAGAGAAGTGCAGAGAAGGTGGTGGTGCAGTGACAGAGATGTGTGTGTCAGTACAAGAATAGCAGAGAGAAGTGCAGAGAAGGTGGCGGTGCAGTGACAGAGATGTGTGTGTCAGTACAGGAATAGCAGAGAGAAGTGCAGAGAAGGTGGCGGTGCAGTGACAGAGATGTGTGTGTCAGTACAAGAATAGCAGAGAGAAGTGCAGAGAAGGTGGCGGTGCAGTGACAGAGATGTGTGTGTCAGTACAAGAATAGCAGAGAGAAGTGCAGAGAAGGTGGCGGTGCAGTGACAGAGATGTGTGTGTCAGTACAAGGAATAGCAGAGAGAAGTGCAGAGAAGGTGGCGGTGCAGTGACAGAGATGTGTGTGTCAGTACAAGAATAGCAGAGAGAAGTGCAGAGAAGGTGGCGGTGCAGTGACAGAGATGTGTGTGTCAGTACAAGAATAGCAGAGAGAAGTGCAGAGAAGGTGGCGGTGCAGTGACAGAGATGTGTGTGTCAGTACAAGAATAGCAGAGAGAAGTGCAGAGAAGGTGGCGGTGCAGTGACAGAGATGTGTGTGGGGGTCAGTACAAGAATAGCAGAGAGAAGTGCAGAGAAGGTGGCGGTGCAGTGACAGAGATGTGTGTGTCAGTACAAGAATAGCAGAGAGAAGTGCAGAGAAGGTGGCGGTGCAGTGACAGAGATGTGTGTGTCAGTACAAGAATAGCAGAGAGAAGTGCAGAGAAGGTGGCGGTGCAGTGACAGAGATGTGTGTGTCAGTACAGGAATAGCAGAGAGAAGTGCAGAGAAGGTGGCGGTGCAGTGACAGAGATGTGTGTGTCAGTACAAGAATAGCAGAGAGAAGTGCAGAGAAGGTGGCGGTGCAGTGACAGAGATGTGTGTGTCAGTACAAGAATAGCAGAGAGAAGTGCAGAGAAGGTGGCGGTGCAGTGACAGAGATGTGTGTGTCAGTACAGGAATAGCAGAGAGAAGTGCAGAGAAGGTGGCGGTGCAGTGACAGAGATGTGTGTGTCAGTACAAGAATAGCAGAGAGAAGAGCAGAGAAGGTGGCGGTGCAGTGACAGAGATGTGTGTGTCAGTACAAGAATAGCAGAGAGAAGTGCAGAGAAGGTGGTGGTGCAGTGACAGAGATGTGTGTGTCAGTACAAGAATAGCAGAGAGAAGTGCAGAGAAGGTGGTGGTGCAGTGACAGAGATGTGTGTGTCAGTACAAGAATAGCAGAGAGAAGTGCAGAGAAGGTGGCGGAGCAGTGACAGAGATGTGTGTGTCAGTACAAGAATAGCAGAGAGAAGTGCAGGGAAGGTGGCGGTGCAGTGACAGAGATGTGTGTGTCAGTACAGGAATAGCAGAGAGAAGTGCAGAGAAGGTGGCGGTGCAGTGACAGAGATGTGTGTGTCAGTACAAGAATGGCAGAGAGAAGTGCAGAGAAGGTGGCGGTGCAGTGACAGAGATGTGTGTGTCAGTACAGGAATAGCAGAGAGAAGTGCAGAGAAGGTGGCGGTGCAGTGACAGAGATGTGTGTGTCAGTACAGGAATAGCAGAGAGAAGTGCAGAGAAGGTGGCGGTGCAGTGACAGAGATGTGTGTGGGAATCAGTACAAGAATAGCAGAGAGAAGTGCAGAGAAGGTGGCGGTGCAGTGACAGAGATGTGTGTGTCAGTACAGGAATAGCAGAGAGAAGTGCAGAGAAGGTGGCGGTGCAGTGACAGAGATGTGTGTGTCAGTACAAGAATAGCAGAGAGAAGTGCAGAGAAGGTGGCGGTGCAGTGACAGAGATGTGTGTGTCAGTACAGGAATAGCAGAGAAAAGTGCAGAGAAGGTGGCGGTGCAGTGACAGAGATGTGTGTGTCAGTACAAGAATAGCAGAGAGAAGTGCAGAGAAGGTGGCGGTGCAGTGACAGAGATGTGTGTGTCAGTACAAGAATAGCAGAGAGAAGTGCAGAGAAGGTGGCGGTGCAGTGACAGAGATGTGTGTGTCAGTACAGGAATAGCAGAGAGAAGTGCAGAGAAGGTGGCGGTGCAGTGACAGAGATGTGTGTGTCAGTACAGGAATAGCAGAGAGAAGTGCAGAGAAGGTGGCGGTGCAGTGACAGAGATGTGTGTGGGAATCAGTACAAGAATAGCAGAGAGAAGTGCAGAGAAGGTGGCGGTGCAGTGACAGAGATGTGTGTGTCAGTACAGGAATAGCAGAGAGAAGTGCAGAGAAGGTGGCGGTGCAGTGACAGAGATGTGTGTGTCAGTACAAGAATAGCAGAGAGAAGTGCAGAGAAGGTGGCGGTGCAGTGACAGAGATGTGTGTGTCAGTACAAGAATAGCAGAGAGAAGTGCAGAGAAGGTGGCGGTGCAGTGACAGAGATGTGTGTGTCAGTACAGGAATAGCAGAGAGAAGTGCAGAGAAGGTGGCGGTGCAGTGACAGAGATGTGTGTGGGAATCAGTACAAGAATAGCAGAGAGAAGTGCAGAGAAGGTGGCGGTGCAGTGACAGAGATGTGTGTGTCAGTACAAGAATAGCAGAGAGAAGTGCAGAGAAGGTGGCGGTGCAGTGACAGAGATGTGTGTGTCAGTACAAGAATAGCAGAGAGAAGTGCAGAGAAGGTGGCGGTGCAGTGACAGAGATATGTGTGGGGTTCAGTACCGGAATAGCAGAGAGAAGTGCAGAGAAGGTGGCGGTGCAGTGATAGAGCTGTGATCATACAGTGTGGTGTAGCAGAGAAGACTTTTTGTCCTGTCAGTAACAGATGTGCCCCACTCCCCCTGCACTCCCTCCTCTCTCTGCTGTTCCTATGTAATTGAATTGTCCCAGAACCCTCTGCTGTGTGTGCGTAACACCCTGACTCAGCACACAGATGGTGAGAACTGCACAGAATATAATGTACCTTAGTCCTGCAGAGCATCTGTATCACCTGCAGAATATGTATATCACCTGCAAAGCGTCAGTATTTCATATATCACATATATATCACCTGTAGATTATTTATATCACCTGAAACAAATTGACATCACCTGTATATCATCTATATCACCTGTATATCATCTATATCACATGCAGATCATCTGTATATTATACATCACCTATATATCAACTGCAGATCATCTATATCACATGTATATCCTCTATACCACCTCCAGATCATCTATATCACCTGCAGATTATCTATATCACCTGTATAGCACCAATATCACATGTAGATTATTTATATCACCTGAAACAAATCGACATCACCTGTATATCATCTATATCACATGCAGATTATCTGTATATTATACATCACCTATATATCAACTGTAGATCATCTATATCACATGTTTATCCTCTATACCACCTCCAGATCATCTATATCACCTGTATATCACCAGTATCACATGCAGATCATCTGTATATTATACATCACCTATATATCACCTGCAGATCCTCTATATCACCTGTATATCACCAATATCACATGTAGATCATCTGTATATTATACATCACCTATATATCACCTGCAGATCATCTATATCACCTGTATAGCACCAATATCACATGTAGATTATTTATATCACCTGAAACAAATCGACATCACCTGTATATCATCTATATCACATGTAGATCATCTGTATATTATACATCACCTATATATCAACTGCAGATCATCTATATCACATGTATATCATGTATATAACCAGCAGATCATCTATATCACATGTATATCATGTATATAACCAGCAGATCATCTATATAATCTGCAGACCATCTATATCACCTATGTATTATGCCTATATAGCACCAGTATCACAAGTATATCATCTTTATCACCTGCAGACCATCTATATCACCTGTTTATAATCTATATCACATATGTATTATCCATATCACCTGTATAGCAGCAAAATCAAATGTATATCATCTATATTGCCTGTATATCCTCTATATCACCTATGTATCATCTATATTACCTGTATAGCACCAGTATCACATATAAATATCATCTACATCACCTGTATATCCTCTATATCACTGGTATATCATCTATATAAACAATGTATTATCTATAAAAATGAATAGCACCAGTATCACATGTATATCATCTACATCACCTGTAACACCTACTGTATATATCTTCTATTTCCCATGAGTATAATTTATATCACCTATGTATCATCTGTATCACCTGCAGATAGTCCGAATTATCTATATCAACTGTATATAATCGATATTACCTGCAAGTCATCTATGTTACATGTATATAATTTATCATCTGTATATCATCTATATAATCTGAAACTAATCTATATTACATTTATATCATCTTTATACCTATGTATCACCTGCCAATAATCTATATAACCTGCACATCATCATATATTAACTGCAGAGTATCTATATCACTTGCATATCATCTATATCATGTGAAACTCATCTACCGAATATCACCTGTATATAATCTGTAAGACTTGTATATCAACTATGTGACCTGAATTTTATGTGTTTCACTTGTATGTAATATATACATATAACCTGAAAATCATCTATATCACCTGCAAATATATATATATATATATATATATATATATATATATATATATCACCTTTATATAATCTTTATCACCTGTATATCATTTATATCACCATTATTTTATATATATCCCATGAAACACATCTATATCACCTCCATATCTTTTATATCATCTATATGACGCATATATCATATATGGAAACTTGCAGATTATCAATATGAATCAAAACTCATCTATATCATCTGTACATCATCTATTTCACCTGCAGATAATCTGTATCACCTGTATATAATTTATATCTGTATCACCTGTATATAATTTATATCTGTATCACCTGCAGATCATGTACATCACCTCTATATCACCTGAATATCATCTGTATCACCTGCAGATCATTTGTATATTATACATCACCTATATATCAACTGTAGATCATCTATATCACCTGTATATCATCTATACCACCTCCAGATCATCTATATCACCTGCAGATCATCTATATCACCTGTATATCACCAATATCACATGTATATCATCTATATCACCTGTATATCATCTATACCACCTCCAGATCATCTATATCACCTATGTATCATCTATATCACCTGTATAGCACCAGTATCACATGCATATCATCTATATCACCTGTATATCATCTATACCACCTCCAGATCATCTATATCACCTATGTATCATCTATATCACCTGTATAGCACCAGTATCACATGCATATCATCTATATCACCTGTATATCATCTATATCACCTCCAGATCATCTATATCACCTATGTATCATCTATATCACCTGTATAGCACCAGTATCACATGCATATCATCTATATCACCTGTATATCATCTATACCACCTCCAGATCATCTATATCACCTATGTATCATCTATATCACCTGTATATCATCTATACCACCTCCAGATCATCTATATCACCTATGTATCATCTATATCACCTGTATATCATCTATACCACCTCCAGATCATCTATATCACCTATGTATCATCTATATCACCTGTATATCATCTATACCACCTCCAGATCATCTATATCACCTATGTATTATATATATATCACCTGTATATCATCTATACCACCTCCAGATCATCTATATCACCTATGTATAATCTATATCACCTGTATATCATCTATACCACCTCCAGATCATCTATACCACCTCCAGATCATCTATATCACCTATGTATCATCTATATCACCTGCATAGCATCCACTGTATTATCTGTATATTAGCTATATTACTCGAAACCCATTATATCACCTGTAGATCATCTGTATCACTTGTATATCCCCTGCAGATCACCTATATCACCTTTATATAATTTATGTCACATGTATATCATTTGTGTTACCTGAAACTCACCAATATCACCTGCTGATCACTTGTATGTCATTTATATCACCCATAGATCATATTTATCAATATCACCTTTATATAATCTGTATCAGAACACATGTCTATACAAATAAGAGATGGGCAGATAGTAGAGGGCCCATACACTGCTGTAGTCCCCTGTGCTTTGCACCTGCTGCACCAGCAGTAGCTCCACCATTCTATACACCACTTAAATTATTTCTTATCACTTGTAGATCATCTGCATCCAAAGAGAGTGTTGGTGTTTAAGATATACCACATGTAGATATGCTAAACCCTCTACAGACCTCCTCTCACCCACACTCATATCCAGCAAATGTATCACCACAGATCCTTAATAGTATTTGTCAATTCTAGCCCCTATAGATCAATCAGCACCCCTCCCTCCATTGATCATGTCACCCCAGATAGAAGACCCGGAAACCTTCACTTTATCAGTAACAGACACAAAATTTGGAAGATGGCACTTTATTGTTTTGTGCAACATGAGACCCCACCGCCTCCTCAATACTTTTAAGACCTCTCCCATGTTCTTCAAAACTCCTCACACTTCTCCATACACTCCTCCCAATTACTCTCACAACTCTTCTCGTTCTCTCCCAAACACTCTCATACCTCCCTCGTCTATCTCTCAACTCTCATCACACTTATTACATACACCTCTCCCAACTCCTCTCGTGTCTCTTCCAGCTGGTAACACCTCTCCAAACCCTTTTCACATTTTACTCCCGAATGATAATACCTCTCCAAACCCTTCTTCCAACTCCTCACACACTTATTCCCATCCTTCTTCCAACTGGCAATACCTTTCCAAACTCTATAACCCCTCTCCAAACCCTCCTTCCAACTCTTCTCACATCTCCTTCCACCCTTCTCCCAACTGGTAATACCAGTCCTCTTCTCAACCTCTCTCATATATCCTCTGACACCTTTCCCCATCTTCATTCAGTTTACTCACAACTTCTTTCAGATCTCTCCTCATCCTTCTTCAAACTCCTTTCACAGTTCTTCCATCCTCATCTCTACCCGTCTCACAAGTCGCTTCATCATCCTGGCAAATGCTCTCCCATTTCTGTCTTCTCGCTTTCCAAATTCACTCATAACTCTCCTCCCAACTCCCTCCGGTATCTCTCCTTCTGCTTCCATTTCATGCATATCTTCATCCTCCCAGTCTCCCATTTAACTGACTCTCCTCACATCTCTCTTCAGTCTTATCTAAATTCCCCTCACACATCTACTCATCTTTATCTCAATATCCTCACATCTCTTATCGCCATGCTCCATCGCCATCTCTCATACCACCCCTGCCCCTCCTCTTCCTCTCACTGCCACCATTCCCACCTCCTCTGCTACAATTCCTCCCCTCACTCCCCACCCAACTCTTTCCTTCCCCATGGCCCATGCCACAGCATTTCCCACAGCTCTTGTCACCTCCCCCCTTGCCCCGGGGCAGGCTAGACAGTAGAGTGCTGGGTCTGCTAGACAGTTCAAGGTGGCAAATGCCAAAGATGCGTGATAGGCCGGGAACAACCTCTCCTCCAGGTCACAACCTCCCCCGGCTTCAGCAGAGCCTCCACCTGCTAAAAACACCACGCTACGGAGGAGAAGTAGAGCATGGTAGGGTCCATAGCACAGCAGTGCCACGCAGGGGAGCCCTAACGCCAAACGGCGCACCCTCTGCTTCTCCCTCTGTTCACAGGATGCACTCCCTTTAAGTGCACTCAATAATCCAGCATAGCACAATAACATGATTCCCCATGGCAAGAGGAATCCGGCCAACACTCTACCAACGTTGGCGAGGGCAGCCCCCTTCCCAGATAGGGGATAACTCTCATAACAGAAGGTGTGATTGTAACGGTCCTGGTGGAGAGCATCTCCCAAGAGTGGAGGTGCGTTGGCCGCTAACTCCAGCACCCAGACCAACGCAGAGACAGCGACCGCCGACCGAACAGGGCGAGCACCAGGGAATCGAAGTGGATGTGCCACTGCAAGGTAGCGGTCAGCTGATATACAGGAGAGGAAGGCTGCCCCCACATACAAATTGGTGTAGAAGACAAATCCAAACAGGCGACAGGCTCCTGGTCCGTACCCCCACACATCCCTCCGTAGGTAGTAGTCCGTCCATGGAGGGAGGGCACAGATAAGGAGAAGGTCGGAGAGGGAGAGGTTGAGGAGATAGACGCCCAACTCTCGACCTTTCCGTACCTGGATCCAAGCCGCCCAGAGGGCGAGGATATTAGCTGGGAAACCAATGGCGAAGACCAGGGCGTAGAGGAAAGGGGGGAGGATGCCGTCCAGGCCGGAGTCAACATTACAGGCGTCCGGAGGGGTGGAGTTGGACATGGTGAGAGGGAAGGAGGAGATGAAGGGAGGAGAGGCACAAATTGGGCACACTATGCCTCAGATCTCTCCCTACCCTCGTCACCTCCGCTCACTCTTTGCCACCTCTCTTTCCTCCACCCCCTTTAGGGGTAGCAAAAGTCTCTCTTTGCACTGAATCTCAAGTTGTCGAAACATTTTGTCTCATGGCGTCAAGTTCTACCGCTCCATCACTGCGCAGGAATAGCAGAGTCTGCTGACGACAAAGAAAAGAGTATTAGTGTCAGAGAGCTGGTCTGGAGATATAAAGTATAAAGTGCTGAAGTGGTGTTGTGGTCTCATGCTCCGTCTAAAGAGAGTGCTTCCCTGTCTGTCTCTGTACCTGTAACACCTCATTAGCAGCCGTCATGGGAGAACGCACTGGAGAGTGAGGAGGAGTGAGAAATAGAGAGATAAAAAGATAGAGGGAGAGACTGGAAGAAAGAACTAGAGTGTGAGGTATTGAATATTAGAATGGAAGAGAGACAGATGAGAACAAGTGAGACAGAGAAGCAGAACAAATGGGAAAGAGAGGGGTTTGGAGAAGAGTAGAGTGATAGAGAGAGTCATATATACACAAGAGAGAGGGTTAGAATCGGAGAAAGTTAGGAGAAAAAGAGTGATTGAGAGGGTACACAAACAGAGAGTTAGAACAAGAGAGATTTCAAAAGAAGAGAGCTATAGAGAGACACAGTTAAACATATATACAGAGGAAAGACACAGATGATTGGACACAGAGAGAGGGTTAGAATGAGAGGAGTGAGAGAGTCCTAGAGAGATACATACCAAGAAGAGAATTAGAGAGATGTGAGATATACACAGAGACGAGAGCGACCTAGCACCATTAGACATCTGATCTGTAACTGGAACAAGATTCAAAGCCAAGTAACTAACCTTTTTTCAACACTGTGCGATGGAGTGGAAGAGAGAGCCAGAGGTATTGGGGGGGGGTTCTATCAATTCAACATGTCCAATAAGACCACGCTGTGATTGTTTTCTGGGGTCTGCAACTTTAATTGTTGTGTTGGCTTTCTTTTTAGACATATCCCACATCTCCGAGAGGTAAATTTGGGGTCCATGTTGGTCCTACCTGTATCTTGTCCAACTGCCCCCCATTCCCACATACAAGTATCCAGTGAGACCTCCCATAAGGGTTGGGGTGCTCATTAGACATACCCCACCTCTCCTCCAAGAGGTCCATCTTGGTCCAAGTTTGGCTCTACCTGTATGTTCCACAGAACCTCCATTCGTACCCTCCATCTAATTCCCAAATGCCAGTGTCCAGTGAGACCTCTCAATAGGGTTGATGGTGCTCATTATACATCCCCCACCTGTTCTCCAAGAGGTCCATTGGATCCATGTTTGACTACCTGTATCTTTCAAAGCCCCCCATCTAATTTCCACATCCCAGTATCCAATGAGACCTCCCATAAGGGTTAGGGGTGCTCATTAGGCACCCCCCAATTATCCTCCAAGAGGTCCATTTGGGTCCATGTTGGCTCTACCTATATCTTCCACAGCTCCATCTAAATCCCACATCTCAATGAGTTCTCCCATAAGGGTTGGGGTTGCTTATTAGACATCCCCCACCAAACCTCTGTTTCTACCATCCCAGTATCCAATGAGACCTCCCATAAGGGTCTGGCACTCTAGTCATCCCTCACCTCTCCTCCAAGAGTTCCACATGGGGTCCATGTTTCACTCTACTATCGACCAGTAACTTTTCCAATAGCCTCTCCACTTCTACTCTCCATCTAATTCCCTTATCACAGTAACCAATGAGACCTCCCAATATGGAAAGAGACCTCTCCCTGTTTCAGACTGTCAGTATCGGGTGTCTCACAACATCTGGTAACAAGGCAGATTTGTTAAATCAGTATATGGTGGTGTTTACCCAGTAATACCCCCCACGGGGCACCCAGGAGGTGGGTTATCACTGAGTGAGGGTCTATTACAGATATATATTTGTGGATAGAGAAAGAGAGAGAGCTGGACAGATCCAATGAGATAGAGATGAGAGATATCCAGTGAGAGCCCCGGAGAGCGCCGGTGATTAATAGACTGTCTGTTTGTGTATAAATATTTACATCAATGAATGATAAACTGCCCCACTCGAGACTGCCCTGAGACAGTTAACCCTATGTGGGACTTGTGTGACAGTGTACAGTAATAGGGGAGGGTAAAGATATATATATATGTAATATAGATGTGTCCGTATATATATCCATTATAATGAGGGGCGGAGCTCAGCACCTACATATGTGTCACTAATTAGAGAGGAGCATCGAACATGAAGGGGTTAATAAGAGTTGGTGTAGGGTCCTGATGTTTAGATAGACAGACAGATAGATAGATAGATAGATAGATAGATAGACAGACAGACAGACAGATAGATAGATAGATAGATAGATAGATAGATAGATAGATAGACAGACAGACAGACAGATAGATAGATAGATAGATAGATAGATAGACAGACAGACAGACAGACAGATAGATAGATAGACAGACAGACAGACAGACAGATAGATAGATAGATAGATAGATATAGACAGATAGATAGACCGAGATAGATAGACAGATACATAGACAGACAGATATATATATAGATAGACAGATAGATAGATAGATTATATATATATATATATATATATATATATATATATATATATATACGTGTGTGTGTGGGTGTAGGTGTCTCACCTGTACATGTGCAGAGCGCTCTCTCTCGCTGTGGGTCCCAAGCTGCACTCTCGCTGTTATCCAGAGGATACAGAAGTATATATATATATATATATATATATACTGTGCTCTGTAGTTTGCGGAGCCTCCTGTGTAGTGTGCAGAGCCCCCGCTAAAGTTTGTAGAGTCCTCTCTTTAGTTTGCAGAGCCCTGTCTGTATTTTGCAGAGTCCTCCCTATAGTTTGCAGAGCTCTTCCTTTAGTTTCAGCACTCTCTCTCTCTCTCTGAAAGTTAGCGGAGCAGTGCATGCAGAGCACAGCCTGGAGAGACTTGTTCAGCACCAGCTCTGAGCAGAGAGCGTTGAACTAGTGAGAGAAAGTGGCACAGTCAGAAGGTGGAGCCACAGAGGAAAGAGAATACAGAGACCTGCAGAAACATGCAGAGCAGTGAGAGTGCCCTCCATCTCTCAACTCTCTCTCTACATGGGTTCTCTCTTTCACTCTCTGTTTCCTGTCTCTCTTCCCTGGGAGAGTCTCTCTCTCTGTATCCTGTCATTCCTCTCACGCCTCTCTCTTCCAACTCTCTCTCTCTCTGTCCTGTCTCTCTTCCCTGGGAGAGTCTCTCTCTCTGTATCCTGTCCTTCCTCTCACCCTCTCTCTTCCAACTCTCTCTCTGTCCTGTCTCTCTTCCCTGGGAGAGTCTCTCTCTCTGTATCCTGTCCTTCCTCTCACCCCTCTCTCTTCCAACTCTTGTCGCTCTTGCTTGTGAGAGTCTCTCTCTCCTCTCTTCCTCTCCCCCTATATCTCTGTGTCCTGTCTCTCTTCCTCTCCCCCCCTCTCTCTCACAACTCTCTCTCTATCTGTGTACTGTCGCTCTTCCTATCCATCCTCTCTTTCTGTCCTGTCTCTCTTCCTCTCCCCCACCTCTCTCTCTGTCCTGCCTCTCTTCCTCTCTCCCACTCTCTCTCTGTCCTGTCTCTCTTCCTCTGCCTCATCTCTCTCCCTGTCCTGTCTCTCTTCCTCTCCCCCCTCTTTCTCCAAACTCTCGCTTTCTCTCTGTCCTGTCTCTCATCTCTCCCACTCTCTCTCTGTCCTGTCTCTCTTCCTCTGCCTCATCTCTCTCTCTGTCCTGTCTCTCTTCCTCTCTCCCACTCTCTCTGTCCTGTCTCTCTTCCTCTTACCCCTCTTTCTCCAAACTCTTTCTCTCTGTCCTGTCTCTCTTCATCTCTCCCACTCTCTTTCTCTGTCCTCTCTCTCTGTCCTGTCTCTCTTCATCTCTCCCACTCTCTTTCTCTGTCCTGTCTCTCTTCCTG
Source organism: Discoglossus pictus (assembly GCA_027410445.1). Lineage (NCBI taxonomy): Eukaryota > Metazoa > Chordata > Amphibia > Anura > Alytidae > Discoglossus > Discoglossus pictus. The sequence goes on along the minus strand of CM050170.1, from coordinate 110,857,268 downwards.
TGCCTCATCTCTCTCTCTGTCCTGTCTCTCTTCCTCTCTCCCACTCTCTCTCTGTCCTGTCTCTCTTCCTCTCTCCCACTCTCTCTCTGTCCTGTCTCTCTTCCTCTCTCCCACTCTCTCTCTGTCCTGTCTCTCTTCCTCTCTCCCACTCTCTCTCTGTCCTGTCTCTCTTCCTCTGCCTCATCTCTCTCTCTGTCCTGTCTCTCTTCCTCTCTCCCACTCTCTCTCTGTCCTGTCTCTCTTCCTCTGCCTCATCTCTCTCTCTGTCCTGTCTCTCTTCCTCTCTCTCACTCTCTCTGTCCTGTCTCTCTTCCTCTGCCTCATCTCTCTCTCTGTCCTGTCTCTCTTCCTCTCTCCCACTCTCTCTGTGTCCTGTCTCTCTTCCTCTGCCTCATCTCTCTCTCTGTCCTGTCTCTCTTCCTCTCTCCCACTCTCTCTGTCCTGTCTCTCTTCCTGTGCCTCATCTCTCTCTCTGTCCTGTCTCTCTTCCTCTCTCCCACTCTTTCTCTGTCCTGTCTCTCTTCCTCTTGCTCATCTCTCTCTCTTTCCTGTCTCTCTTCCTCTCTCCCACTCTCTCTCTGTCCTGTCTCTCTTCCTCTGCCTCATCTCTCTCTCTGTCCTGTCTCTCTTCCTCTCTCCCACTCTCTCTGTCCCGTCTCTCTTCCTCTGCCTCATCTCTCTCTCTGTCCTGTCTCTCTTCCTCTCTCCCACTCTCTCTGTCCTGTCTCTCTTCCTCTGCCTCATCTCTCTCCCTGTCCTGTCTCTCTTCCTCTCTCCGATTCTCGCTCTGTCCTGTCTCTCTTCCTCATCTCTCTTTCTCTCTCTGTATCCTGTCTCTCTCCTACTCTCTCTCTCTCTCTGTGTCCTGTCTCTCTCCTACTCTCTCTCTCTGTGTCCTGTCGCTCTTCCTCTTCCCCCTCTCTCTCTCCCACTCTCAGGGTCCACTCTCTCTTCCTTGCCCCCTCTTTCTCCCAGCACTCTCTCTGTGTCCTGTCTCTTCCTCTCCCTTACTCTCTCTCTGTCCTGTCTCTTTTCCTCTCCCCCTTTCTCTCCCAACTCTCTCTCTCTCTGTCCTGTCTCTCTTCCTTGGGAGAGTCTCTCTTCCTCTCCCCCTCTTTCTCTCAACTATCTCTCTGTGTCCTGTCTCTCTTCCTCTCCCCCTCTTTCTCTCTCTGTGTCCTGTCTCTCTTCCTTGAGAGAGTCTCTCTCTCTGTGTCCTGTCTCTCTTCCTTGAGAGAGTCTCTCTCTCTGTTTCCTGTCTCTCTTCCTTGGGAGAGTCTCTCTCTCTATGTGTCCTGTCTCTCTTCCTCTCCCCCTCTTTCTCCCAACTATCTCTCTGTCAGGTCTCTCTTCCTCTCCCAACTTTCTCTCTCTGTGTCCGGTCTCTCTTCCTCTCTCTCCCAACTATCTCTCTGTCCTGACTCTCTTCCTTGGGAGAGTCTCTCTCTCTGTGTGTCCTGTTTCTCCCCCCCCCCCCTATTTCTCCCAGCTATCTATGTGTCCTGTCTCTCTTCCTCTCCCCCTTTCTCTCCCAACTCTCTTTCTCTCTCTCTGTGTCCTGTCTCTCTTCCTTGGGAGAGTCTCTCTTCCTCTCCCCCTCTTTCTCCCAACTATCTCTCTGTCCTGTCTCTCTTCCTCTTCCTTCTCTCTCTCCCAGCTCTCTGTCTCTGAATCCTGTCTCTCTTCTTCTCCCCCTCTTTCTCCCAACTCTCTCTCTGTCCTGTCTCTCTTCCTCTCCTCTTTCTCTCCCATATCTCTCTCTGTGTCCTGTCGCTCTTCCTTGGGAGAGTCCCTCTTCCTCCCCCCTTCTTTCTCCCAACTATCTCTCTGTCCTGTCTCTCTTCCTCTTCCTTCTCTCTCTCCCAGCTCTCTGTCTCTGAATCCTGTCTCTCTTCTTCTCCCCCTCTTTCTCCCAACTCTCTCTCTGTCCTGTCTCTCTTCCTCTCCTCTTTCTCTCCCATATCTCTCTCTGTGTCCTGTCGCTCTTCCTTGGGAGAGTCCCTCTTCCTCCCCCCTTCTTTCTCCCAACTATCTCTCTGTCCTGTCTCTCTTCCTCTTCCTTCTCTCTCTCCCAGCTCTCTGTCTCTGAATCCTGTCTCTCTTCTTCTCCCCCTCTTTCTCCCAACTCTCTCTCTGTCCTGTCTCTCTTCCTCTCCCATATCTCTCTCTGTGTCCTGTCGCTCTTCCTTGGGAGAGTCTCTCTTCCTCTCCCCCTCTTTCTCACACTCTCTCTCTGTCCTGTCTCTCTTCATCTGCCCCTCACCTCTCTGTCCTGTCTCTCTTCCTCTCCCATATCTCTCTCTGTGTCCTGTCGCTCTTCCTTGGGAGAGTCTCCCTTCCTCTCCCCCTCTTTCTCACACTCTCTCTCTGTCCTGTCTCTCTTCATCTGCCCCTCACCTCTCTGTCCTGTCTCTCTTCCTCACTCCCTCTCCCAAATTTCTCTCTCTGTGTCCTGTCTCTCTTCCTTGAGAGAGTCTCTCTCTCTGTGTCCGGTCTATCTTCTTCTCTATCTGTCCTGACTCTCTTCCTCTCCCCCCTCTCTCTCCAAACTCTCTCTCTCTCTGTGTCCTGTCTCTCTTCCTTGGGAGAGTCTCTCTCTCTGTGTCCTGTCACTCTTGTCCTCCTCCATTTCTGTGTCCGGTCGTTTTCCTCTCCCCCTCTTTCTCCCAGCGATCTCTGTGTCCTGACTCTCTTCCTCTGCCCCTTTCTCTCCCAACTCTCTCTCTGTGTGTCCTGTCTCTCTTCCTTGGAAGAGTCTCTCTTCCTCTTCTCTCTCCCAGCTCTCTGTCTCTGAATCCTGTCTCTCTTCTTCTCCCCCTGTGTCTAGGTTCTCTTCCTCACCCAAACTCTCTCTCTCTTCCTCTCCCCCAATTATTTCTCTGTCCTGTCTCTCTTCCTCCCCCCTCTCTCTCAGTCCAGTCTCTCTTCCTCTCTCTCTCTCTCGGTGTCCTGTCTAGCTTCCTTGGGAGAGCCTCGCTCCCTCCGTGTCCTGTCTTTCTTCCTCTCCCCTCGCTTTGTCCCAACTCTCTCTATGTCCTGTTTCTCTTTCTCTTCCCCTCTCTCTGTATCCGCTCTTCCTTCTGTGTGTCCTGTCTCTCTTCCTCCCCCCACCCCCCCTCTCTGTTTCCCATCTCTCTTCCTTTGGAGAGTCTCGCTCTGTGTCTTGTCTCTCTTCCTCTTCCCCATCTCTTTGTACGGTCTCTCTTCTTCTCCCCCTTTCTCTCCCACCTCTCTCTGTGTCTTGTCTCTCTTCCCCATCTCTCTGTACTGTCTCTTCTGCTCCGCCTTTCTCTCCCACCTCTCTCTCTCTGTCTTGTCTCTCTTCTTCTTCCCCTTTCTCTCTGTGTCTTGTCTCTCTTCCCCATCTCTCTGTACTGTGTCTCTTCTTCTCCTCCTTCTCTCTGTGTCCTGTCTCTCTTCCTCTCCCCCACTATCTTTCTCCCTTTCTCTCTCTCCTCTCTCTTTCCCTTCTCTCGGTCACATACCACAGCGCTCTCTTACATCTCCCAGCTCTCTCGCTCCTTTCTTTCCATTCTCCCGCACACACATATATCCCAGGGCTCTTTCCGCTCACAAGTCTTGCAGTTCTCTTTTCTTTCTCTCTCACACACACATATGCCAGCGCTCTTTTCTCTCACGTTTCCCAGTTCTCTCTCACATACCCCAGGCCCCACTTCCTCTCTCTCACATCTCCAGCTTTCTCTCCTCCCTTGTTCCATTCCTCTCTCCCCCCTTCTTGTCACTCTTATCTTCCAGAGACAGATAGAGCGTAGAGATTAGAGCGTTGGAGAGTGAGAGGGACAGTTACCAGGAGACGGTGCGAAATCAAACACTGCCTGGCCTGTGTCTATATACAGAGAGATTACAGGTCTATCTGATAACAGCTGGTTAGAGTGTCAGCTCTTGGGACAAGGTCAAACACATATTTATTGCAATTATTTTATTGCAGTGAATTTACATCTTACAAAGACCCACAGAAATATAAACCAGACATCAGGTGAGACAGCCTGCGGAGGGGGCAGTCTGCGGGAGCAAGGAGGGTGTGTGAGATGCTCTGTACGAGGGGGAGAGGCACTCTGTGGGGTGTGTGCAGGGAGACAGGTCTCTAAGTGCAAGTCAGGAGAGATACTCTGCAGGTACGACACTGAAGGTCACATGACCGCCCATTGCAGGACAGTGCTGTCCTTCCCTCCAGCCGAGAAGAGAGCGCTATCGTTGTACAGGAAGCTCACCCGGGTCACATGACTGCTGTGTCCAGCATACTTATGGCTAAGCGCCTAAAAAAAGATGGAGGAGCAGTGAGATGGTGTGTTATTATACGATCAAGAGCAGCCCACCAATCAATCCAACAACCTGGTCTTCTAAACTTCTCAAGGAAATCATCTCATTGGTGGGAACTCATCTCAGATGGAAGACATCTGTAGAGTATCTTACACGTACAGACAGAGACCTCACCTATAACACCATGGAGTGGAGGTGGAGATAGTACATTCTAGATCTTATCAAGAGCGCTTTGTGTAGACCATATCTCCATGACATTAAGTGATATGAAGATAGATCTCATTAGGAGTACTAGGAGACCAAATATCCACAAGATAAATTAATGAGGAAATAGATCTCATTAGAAGTGCTTTGTGGAGGTCACATCTCCATGATCTCATCACGAGTACGGTTTCTAAATCTGACAACAGAATTTTGTTGAGACAATATGATGGTGTGCACATTGAGGTTTGTGAAGATCATGTCTACATGACCTAATCGATGTCCTAGACCTCATCTTGAGAAATGTGTACACATATGGAACCATTATTCCATATTATGGAGTTAGATAAAGATAGCATGGCCCCCCATGTGTTTTTCACTCAATCTTTTTCTACTCAACTCCGTTGTCTGGAGTAAGGTTCCTTGCTTTTCCTGCTTTGGTAAACATAGATGATTGGAGTGAGGTCTGCCCTAAATATGCATGTTTTGCTCTAACAAATGACTTGGTGAGTTAGAGGAACATGGGTTAGCCCCTCACCCTAACCATATTATTCAGTGTGTTATGTGCACATGGTACAGCATGCTCCTGACCTAGCACTGAGCATTTTACTCATTGTGTTACAATCATTGCAGATGATTGGCACCCCAGAATATCGGAGTAAGGTCTAAAATCCCCTCCTAGCCCTCCTGATTAGAGGTAGGTGGGACACCACCCTTGCATAACTTTCCCAACAAGCTGAGTATCACTACGCTAAATCTTAGCTATTTTGTTTTGCCTTTTTTTACCCCAATATTTATGTCTTCGGCTACTTTGTTTTCTGTAAACAAAAGACAGGGCATGGAGTGGGTGAAAGGGAGAAGTTAATCTTGGATGGTGGTAACTCCTCCTCAAGTTACATTTGCAGATTCCTCCTTATTAATAAACGCTACAATCATGAGCTGCCCCCTCCGCAGGCAGCTCCAGGTGGTGAAAGACCATGCCAAGTGCTGAGCAGCTGAGCATATTGGCCTTGGTATGTGTCCCATGGTAGAGCAGTCGAAGGCTCTAGCAGATGTGATTGATCCTTGTCTCGATGCACTCTCCCACACAATGTGAGAGAGACATAGTAATGGGTAGTAGACAAGAGACTAAAGATACTTACATATATCTTCTACCCAGCTTTATGTTATTGTCCAACTACAGTGGATGGTGATATAGAGAAGATGGGAGTGCATTGGATGGAGATAATGGAAAACCATCAAGCCCATGTTCTCAACACTCTACTAGACACCAATGCTGGTTCCCAACTAATCCTCACCTTTAATATAGTCCAATGGCTTCCCATTAATACACCCCAACAACTTCCTATACAGATCCTTCTACTGTCCTAGGAGTTACTCACCCGAGGCACTATGCAGGGGTAATTGTACAAACGCACGCCACCAAAGTCATCTCCAGTGGCCAATAATTTTCGGTCATGTGACCGTGTTACTGAGTTTATGTCGGTGCCATCTGCTCCTTCTGGCCACACACCTAGGGGCAGACAGAGGTGTGGTTAGGTGTCAGGGAAATTGGTTATTTCGAGACCCCATAGGAGTGGGTCTACTAAACAGAAGAACCAGATAGGGTGGGATTGCTGGCTCCTCCCTAGAAGGGTGGATGATGTTCAGGGGATGACTGTACTCTATCATATGACATTCAACAGGGGAGGAGCATCCTTTTATGGGCAAGGGGATAGGCTACATGGTTATATGAGGTCACAATGCAAGGGTACAGCTTTCTCCTCATGGGATGAGCTATATTCTATCATGGATATATGATGACACAATGCAGGGGTGGAGCTACACATGATAGAAACATAAAGGGAGGTCCTCCCCAGCCATATAACGGGATGGGCAGCCTAGTTATATGATGTCACAATGCATGGGTGCAGCTTGCTCCTCATGGGATGAGCTATATTCTATCATGGATATATGATGACACAATGCAGGGGTGGAGCTCCCTTTGATGTTTCTAAGGGGATGGGCAGCCTGGTTATATGATGTCACAATGCATGGGTGCAGCTTGCTCCTCATGGGATGAGCTATATTCTATCATGGATATATGATGACACAATGCAGGGGTGGAGCTCCCTTTGATGTTTCTAAGGGGATGGGCAGCCTGGTTATATGATGTCACAATGCATGGGTGCAGCTTGCTCCTCATGGGATGAGCTATATTCTATCATGGATATATGATGACACAATGAAGGGGTGGAACTACACATTATATATGGCTGGGGAGGAGCGCCCTTTTATGTTTCTAAGGGGATGGGCAGCCTAGTTATATGATGTCACAATGCATGGGTGCAGCTTGCTCCTCATGGGAGACACTACATTCTATCAGCATTGATATAGGTTGTCACAATACAGGGGTTGATAAAAATTTAAGAAATACAACCTAGAAAAACATGTATAGAGTTAATAGTACTATCAATGCAGTATCCCTAAAGAAGGAATTGGAACTATAGCCAACCCAAGGGATAAAAAGGAACTCTATTTTACCATCAATATGGTGTAGCAATTCAAAAAAAATTAAACTTCATTGAAAAAGTACATAATGAACAAAAAAAAAAAGAAAGGGGAGGATACAGTAAAGAAAAATATATACAAATATATATACACCAGGAGGGGCATAGATAGCTTCAATAGCCCAATAAACAGACAAACAATGTGGGAAGTACAGAGCAAAAAAAAGGGAGCTATATAAGAAGCTCAATAGTAGCAATATAGCATAGACTAGAATAACACTCGATCTCTTATAGGGATGAACTAAAGCCACCAATGGCAAAAAGAAGCTCAATATCAATAAATGATTAAATAAAGGTCAATGCAGGCTGCAGCACATGTTCTGCTGTTCACTAGACTAAAGTTGCTCTTTGATGCATATAGCCGCAGAAGATAGTAGTTTAATAGACAGTGTGCTATGCTCTCCCACTAAGGGGTAGCGTGCAAGACCTACACGATCACCAATTCAAATCTCTAAGTGATATGCTGCTCCTCTGTATATGAGGGACGAGTCCCTGAGGAATCCGCAAGGTGGTGGCGGTGAATACGCGGAGGCACCACGACCAGGAGGGGTTAGCATTGGCCCTTTTTGCCATTAGTGGCTTCAGTTCATCCCTATAAGAGAGATATAGCGTTATTCTAGTCTATGCTATATTGCCACTATTGAGCTATCTATCTCTATATATCTTTTTTGCTCTATACTTTCCACTTTGTTGGACTGTTTATTGGGCTATTGAAGCTATTTATGCCCCTCCTGGTGTGTATATATTTTTCTTTACTCCACCTTTTTTTTTTTTTTTTTTTTTACTTTTTCAATGAAGTTTTTTTTTTGTTTTTTTTTTAAACTTTTTCAATGAAGTTTTTTTTTTTGTTTGTTTTTTTTGAGTTGCTACACTATATTGATGGTAAAATAGAGTTCCTTTTTATCCCTTGGGTTGGCCTTAGTTCCAATTCCTGCTTTAGGGATACTGCATTGACAATACAGGGGTGAAGCATGCTCCTCGTGGGAGGAGCTACATTCTATTATCATAATGCTTATGTGACACAATACAGTGTCGGTTAAATTATGTCAGGATGCAGGGTACATCTTGCTCTTCATGGGACGAGCTACAGTCTATCACTGAGGTTACATGAATGCACAATGCATGTGAGGAGCTACATAGTGTCACAGGGGATGGACTGCATGGAGGTCACAATACAGGTGTATGTAGCTCCTCCCATGAGGAACAGGCTCCACTATCACATGACATTTGGCTGGGTGAGAACTTTATGTTTCTGAAGGGAATGGGCTGAATAGTTATATGATGTCACAATACAGATTCTATCAGCATGCTTACAGGATGATACAATGCAGGGGTGGAGCCTGCTCATCTTTCCATCACATGACTCACCTAGTACATGGAAGCTCAGGGTGCACGAGGCGTTTTCCCACTCCAAGTTGCGCACACCATCGGCACTCACAATCTGTTTACAGGAATCTGGGTCCCCTGTGAGAGAGTGCGGTAGGTGGCCATATTTAATGACACTCTAATGACTCTCACACATACACAGGGACACAACATGTACACTCACAATAAAGGATCTCGTAATCTCCACTGTTGGTCATAAAGCAGGAGCTGTCTGTGGCCCAGTCCAGGTGTGTTACAAAACTGGAGTGACCCTGAGGAGACAAAAGAGACATTTGTTAGACAGAAGGTCTTGGGAGGTCTGGTCCGCCCCCGCAGGGCACATCTTGTACTCACCGAACACTTCCCCAGGCGTCTGTACTCTCGGCCTTCCTCATTCACCTCATAGACATAAATAAAATTGTCATGAGATCCCACAGCAAGAAACTGACCATCTGGGAGAGTGAGCGATAAGAAGAGAGAGTAAAAATAATAATAATAATAATAATAATAATAATAATAATAGAGAGAGAGAGATAATAAGAGAGTGTGAGACGGTAAGAGACTGTACCTGGGCTGTAGCGGGTAACACTGATCTGCTCCGTGGCATCAGAGACAGTTGTCACAATCACGTGGGTCAGAGAGTCCAGAACAAGGAAACTGAGAGAGGGAGAGGAGAGTTGGAAGAGAGTGAGAGACCACAACAAGCCAGGGAGGGAAAGAGAGTGCAAGAGTTTTAAATAAGAATGAGCATAGTAAAGAGTGTCTGTAGAGCGGTACGAGACGTCCTGTACACACTGAGCACCCTCAGTATAACACTACATACATCCGCCTCCCAGCAGGGCTGGTACCAGCTCCCCACTGTCTCTCACCGGCCATTAGTGGTCCCAATGGCGACAACCGACCCGGACGGGTGGAACCCAGCAACGCGCGCAGGATCCTGCGGGGGGGAAAGAGGTGAGAGGGCAGCATGGTATCCTGTACTAATCACGCACACAATGTATCCTGTACTAATCACACTCACCTCCAATGTGGTGCTCCAGACCGGTTGGTGCTCTCTGCTATTCCAGAGGTGAACCAGTTTGTCCTGCCCACATGTTAGGAAGAGCTCGCTAGATGGGTGAGAGCAGAGACCCCACAGCTCGTCCGTGTGCCCCTGCACAGGAAAAGCAGAGATACAAGACTCAGCCTTGCACCCGGCACACTGCGCGCTCTACACACTCACTCACACTTCTCTGTACCTGTATTAGGCAGGTGAGGCCGCTTTCGAGGCTCCCGCTCATCACACAGTTCTTGGTGGTCCCCACGTACAGAGTGTCCCCCCCGCGACCTTCAGCAATGGTGCGCACCGGCCCAAAGCATTCTGGGATCTGAGGGGAAAAGAAAAGTGTCAGAACCACTAGCTTAAATATATTATACATTATATATATATATATATATATATATATATATATATATATATATACACACACACATACTAGCAACTTTGCCACACAATAGGAGCCTCTCCCACTCTCCTTTATGGCCTAGCAATGAGCGCCTTTGGAGCTCATTGCAAGTCTCTCCCCCTGTCTACTTCCTCCCTTGTGTCTCCTTCCCCACCCTGTGTTTTTACCCCCCCTCTCCTGTGTCTCTTACCCCCTGGGAGGCGACGAATCGCAGTTTGACAATTATAATATGTGAGATATATATATATATATATATATATATATTTATTTTGCACATACGGCTCCCCCCTATGGCCATCTTGCACATATATCTCTCCCCCTTCTCTGTAATCTTGGCCTCTTTTATTCCCTCCTCTCTTGCCCTCCTTACCCCCCCCCCCCCCCCACCCACCTCTCTCTATTCTTGGACTCCTGTCTTCCCTCCTCTCTCTTGCCCTACCTCTCTTTCTCCGGTAGCACGACTTCAGCGCCCGTGCTGAAGTCGCGCTGACTGATGGGTGCAGACAATTGGGTCTACAGAAATGAGCACTGCACTAGAAGCGCTCACGCTCAATAGCGCACCCCTACCAGCTTCCCTTCTCTCTGTCACTGTCTATTAGAGACATCCCTTAAACCCCTACACTGTCTATATTAAAATCCCTAAAAATAACACTAAGCTACTACACTGCCTATACTAATCCCTCAGTCTCTTGCCTGTACCTCTTTCTCACATACTTTCCCACATATTACTCACTCTCTCTGTCTCTCCTCCTGTCGGTCTTTCTTTCTATTGCCTGCCTGGCCTTCCTCCCCTCTCTAACATGGCTCAGAGTATTCTCCCTCTCTTTCTCAACCCTCCTTGTTCTCACCTTTCTCTGCTCCTTCTCTCTAATCTTGGCCTAATGTCTTCCCTCCTCTCTCTCTTGCCCTCCTTGTCTCCTTACTGCGCTCTGCTCCTCCGCTCTATTCTTGGCCTCTCTCTTTCCATCCATTTTGTCTTGCTCTCTTTTGCCCTATTTATCCCCTCCTTCTCTACAAGTATGTCACCATGTCTTCCTCCATCCCTTTCTCACCCGAGTCTCCCGCACTTTCTTGTAGTCTCTGTCCCACAGGATGACTCTCCCGTCCTTTCCACCTCCAGATAAGAGCGTCCCGTCCCGACACACGCAGAGAGCAAAGACAGCTCCATCGTGAGCGCCTGTGACCGCCAGAGAGATCCTGTGTGTGCCTGAGAGACAGGCAGAGTAAAAAGAGAGAGGAGTGGAGAGGGAGAGCGTTTAAGAGAGTAACAGAGATAGAGATTTGCCAGATACTAGAGTGCTTCAGTTGAATATTAGGCCAAAATCTCAATAGATATGAAACATGAGCTTGATTCCTCGATGTAGAGTGTCACTTCTGGGACTCACCTTTCCCCCACACATACAGGTTCCCATTTGAGTCTCCGGTGACTACGTCTCCATTTTCAGCAAATGCCACGCACAGTACAAACCGTGGCTTCTCATGTTTCTGTGGAGAGGGAACATGACCTGTGACTTATGACCTCTAAAGATCCCCCAATAACATCACCCTGATCCATATGAACCTCTCAGAATTGGTTTACTAGTAGCAACAGTCATTGTACCCTCACTACCCATTCCAACCATATCCTATCCACACACACCAGTCCTGATCTTCTGTGGACTTACCACACGCCTCATCCTCTGCAATACGTCACCCACCCACATACTGAGGATGGGTAAGCTCACTATACACCAATTTCCATTGCCTCTACCTAAACACCTCATCAGCTTCTTCTGTGACCTCTTATAAAGCTTTCACTTCTTTCTCCAGATTCTACCCTAGTTTCTTGTTCTGCCATCTTGTTTCTCTCTATGGTCCCCTCTCTCTCTCTCCAACTTACCAGGTTCCTTCTCAATGGACTCCTATTCTTCTGCTGACCTTCTTACTCTTTCTATGTCACATATATAGTTGTGAGCAAGCGGGTTGTTGCTAACGCTGCGGGCTCGCGAAGGCGCTCCTTGCCAGCAACTGCGGACCTCGCAAAATTTACAGACGTACGAGAAACAAATAAGAGACGCAGAACTTAGAAAAAAAAAAACATTACAAAGTCGCAAAAATACGACCTTACTGCCCGAAACCCGCGCACATGAAAACATTATAAAACGCAATAAATACAAACAAAACATACATAAAAAGCTTACCCACAGCAGGGGGGGGGGCACCCAGGACCTCGGAAACTGAAGTTACACCTCAATTTAACTTGAAATACTATAGTTTAGACACCTGTAAATCCCCTAAGCGAGAGAAAAAATGGGCGCCGGAAAAAAAAACGAAAACGAGGCTACAGGACGCTAAAGACGCAAAACACCACCAAACACATACGGATTTTCCAAAAAAGACGGACGCGATGCAAGGACAAGGACGCAAAATCAGCCACAGACGGGTACGCGTACCACACATTAGGCGCCATTTTACAACACTAACTTACACAATGCGGAAGTACACAGCTACCCTAATAGGTTTGGCTTGCGCACGCATACTATTTACACTACACACATTGCTGACTTACACAGCAGCTCCACAGCACTCAAAACACACATTGTATGCTGCAGCAACATCAAAACAGATTGTCAGCTCTTCAGCATAATGCTTCCTGCATATATTACTTCAAAATAGGTCAAGTATATTCATGTATTATTTTTGTAATTATTTCATTAGCAAAAAAAAAAAAAACAATGCTCATAGCACACAACCAACAGCCTCGCAATGAGCGCCGAAGCATCTTGGAACACCAAATCACTGAACCAAACACCATTACCTGCCTTACAATCTTATTGCCGTCATTTTTTGACGCGCAAGTCGCTAGTCAAATTCTAGTTATCAAGCATCTTATTCATCCCATGTTTTCTTCTCAGGGGTTTCTCTCTATGCCTTCCTTCACTCTCTCCCAAACTTTTAATGTTCCTTCTCATTGGTCGCCTATTCTGTTGACCTGCTTATCCTTTCTATATCAAATTCTAGTGATCAATCATCCTGTACACCCATGGTCATACTCTATTTTGCCCTTACCTCAAACACACCCTGCCTCTTGCTCAGTGTAGCCCCTGGAGCAGTGGCCCCTTCCAGGCTCCAGTAGTACAGTTGGGACTTTCCACAGGTGATGATCAGATTAGGGTCAGTGGGGTGGAAGATAGCGGCCAGGACAGGCTCTGTGGAACACTGTAGTACGGCAGGACAGACAGACAGCCAAAGGAGTATTAATATCCATAAGTGCCATTAAACATACTGCAACCTGCTTGGTCCATATTCTCACCTTGACTTCGGTAACCTTGGCCTCACGTTGCCACTGCCACACGGAAAGGACGTGGTCCCCGGATTCATCACACGCGCACAGGAGAGACCCCCCATCCTTAGGGTAGAGGGAAGGCACCAGTAAACATACATATATATACACATATGGAGAAGACGTGGACCCCAGATTCACTAAAATGACTCACAAATTTGGAGAAGTTCAGACAGGTGACGGCTCTCTCAAAGCTCCCAACGCCGATAACATGAAGAGTGCACAGACTGACCGAGTGCCAGACCCGGACATGGGGCTGCAGAGCCTGGGGGCAAAGAATGCCAGATACATTAATGACATCTCCAGGTAGCATTATGATGACCAATTCATTTGTAATTAATTCTTCATTAGCTCACCTTCCCATCCTGAGAGTTACCAGCCACTTGCCCACTGGCGATAGTGACGGAATCTGGGTGGACAGCCAGACTAGGAGAAGATAGAGGAGGTAAGTCCTACACCATTCCTGTCACTTGCACCAACCCCAATCTGCCCTGAGATCTGGTTACTACATCAGGACCTCTAATCCATGAATGATCTTAAACATCCCGATGACAACCCTAACCCAACCCAATGTTGTATCTAACCTTTTTATGTCATCCGTGTGGCCCCGATAGTGCCGCTGGGTGCCCGCCACAGGGTCATAGAGGACACACACAGCCGCAGTGAAATATAAAAGTTCCCCCGAAGGAAGAAGGAAGAGGTTACCTCGGCAGTCTCGTCCACGGTACCCATATCTGAGGTCATAGGTTAAGGGAGATGGCATGTGGCATGAAAATTATATGTTGGGGAGAGGAAATGTCATTGTGGGTCAGTAGACTGGAGCAGTAAAGAACGGTTAGTATGGATATGATGTGTAGAGATGGGTCATTATAAATGTTATCAGCAGATATAAGTATCAATGATAAGTGTGGGTAAGGTCAGTGGATAGTGTGGATAACATGAGCATCAGTGGTCATTGTGGAGGAGGTCAGTGGATAAGAGGAGTATCAATGATAAGTGTGGGTAAGGTCAGTGGATAGTGTGGATAACATGAGCATCAGTGGTCATTGTGGAGGAGGTCAGTGGATAAGAGGAGTATCAATGATAAGTGTGGGTAAGGTCAGTGGATAGTGTGGATAACATGAGCATCAGTGGTCATTGTGGAGGAGGTCAGTGGAAAGTGAGGAGGAGGTCAGTGGATAAGAGGAGTATCAATGATAAGTGTGGGTAAGGTCAGTGGATAGTGTGGATAACATGAGCATCAGTGGTCATTGTGGAGGAGGTCAGTGGAAAGTGAGGAGGAGGTCAGTGGATAAGAGGAGTATCAATGATAAGTGTGGGTAAAGTAAGTGGATTGGTGAGAATGAGATGAGTATTAATGGTCAGTGGGGAGGAGGTAGAGATTAGTATGAATGGGTCAGTGTGAGTGAAGGTGGACAGTGGGATCACATGTCAGGATACACCCACTCCAGTTGCAGTTCTCTCTGTGGTAGTTCCCCTTTGGCCTCAATGTTATAGGAGGCGACCAGCGAGTCCGGGACGTAGAGTGGTACTGAGCGTCCTCGGAGGTAGAGCTTCACCACACCCTCCTCTGGGGGAGAGAGATAACGGTGTAAGAGCTGCAAGGGCCCCAGAGGCCATACACTGAGGGACAATGATAGCATTAACCCCTTCCTGATACACACAGACCTACAGAGCAGCGATTAACCCCTTCCTGATACACACACAGACCTACAGAGCAGTAATTAACCCCTTCCTGATACACACACACCTATAGAGCAGTGAAAAATCCCTGGGTCCTTTTCTATTTTCGGGCCGCATCCTGTCAGAACAGTGGGGTTGAGCGCTGTGCCACAGCACCATCTGGTGGTGCAAAACATTTACTGCAGGCAGAGAACTATATCCACCTCCGATCTGGCTCATAAGGCGCACCGACAGAAAAGGCCTTGAGCTATGAGAGGGGCGACCGAGGCCCTGGGGGGCCCCCGAGTGCCCGTGCCGAACATAGTGATGGCCTCGCTGTGGACTCAGCATCGTTCCAGTTGTGCCATGTCGGAGGTGGAAATGGTTCTTTGCCTGCAGTACATTTTTTGCACCACCAGGTAGTGCTGTGCCACAGCACTCAACCCCACTGTTCTGACGGGATGCGGTGCCGAAATAGACTAGATCCAACCCCTTCCAGATATTTAGACCTACAGAGCGGTTATTAACCCCTTCCAGATATTTAGACCTACAGAGCGGTGATTAACCCCTTCCTGATACACACACAGACCTACAGAGCCGTGATTAACCCCTTCCTGATACACGCACAGACCTACAGAGCGGTGATTAACCCCTTCCTGATACACGCACAGAGCGGAAATTAACCCCTTCCTGATACACGCACAGACCTACAGAGCGGTGATTAACCCCTTCCTGATACACGCACAGACCTACAGAGCGATGATTAACCCCTTCCTGATACACACACAGACCTACAGAGCGGTGATTAACCCCTTCCTGATACACACACAGACCTACAGAGCGGTGATTAACCCCTTCCTGATACACACACACACACAGACCTACAGAGCGGTGATTAACCCCTTCCTGATACACACACAGACCTACAGAGCGGTGATTAACCCCTTCCTGATACACACACACACACAGACCTACAGAGCGGTGATTAACCCCTTCCTGATACACGCACAGACCTACAGAGCGATGATTAACCCCTTCCTGATACACACACAGACCTACAGAGCGGTGATTAACCCCTTCCTGATACACACACAGACCTACAGAGCGGTGATTAACCCATTCAATGCTTTGCTGCATTCCCAGGTGCCACTTACCTGGGAAGAAGACCACTTGTTTACTTTTACTACAGAGAAGAAAAAACAAAACAGTAAAACAAGTATATTAGAATCACACAATATACATGGAAGTATACACACAGTGTAAATACATATACACAGCACTCACACTGCACATACAGTCCTATACATACACTATACACACATTGGGCACACATACAGCCCTCTCATGCTGTAGATACACACACAGCACGCTCAGTACCTGGATGCTTTCTTCATGCTGCTGTCAGACTGTCCCTCTCTCAGTCAGGTTGTATGTCTGTCTGTCTGTCTCTCTCTGTCAGGCTGTATGTCTGTCTATCTCTCTCTGTCAGGCTGTCTGCCTGTCTCTCTCTCAGCCAGGATGTCTCTCTCACTTCCTAGTACACACACCACCCACACTCAGACACACCCTCCTATGAGAGGCAGACCAGAGCTGTGTGTTATATAAGAGACTGGGGGCCTGGGGGGCAGTCACTTATACATAATGTGACCTATTTATACTGTGATCTCCTGCAATGTAACGGAGAGAACTGTCACTATGACGTCACATGACACTATGACGTGTTATAGGGGCACTATAGGGAATAAAATATCCATATATCTGAATCCATCCATCTATCTGAATCTATCTTAGTTTATCTGAATCTATCTATCTTAATATATCTATCTATCTGTCTATCTATCTATTTATCTTAGTATATCTATCTGTCTATCTATCTATTTATCTTAGTATATCTATCTATCTATCTATCTATCTATCTATCTGTCTATCTATCTATCTATCTATCTGTCTATCTATTTATCTTAGTATATCTATCTCTATCTATCTTAGTATATCTATCTATCTCTTAGTATATCTATCTCTATCTATCTATCTTAGTATATCTATCTCTATCTATCTTAGTATATCTATCTATCTCTTAGTATATCTATCTCTATCTATCTATCTTAGTATATCTATCTCTATCTATCTTAGTTTATCTATCTATTATCTATCTATCTGTATCTATCTATTTTAGTATATCTATCTATCTATCTATCTATCTATCTATCTCTTAGTATATCTGTATCTATCTATCTATCTAAATCTATCAATCTATCTTAGTTTATCTGTATCTATTTATGTATCTATCTATCTGAATCTATCTATCTATCTTAGTATATCTATCTATCTTAGTATATCTATCTATCTTAGTTTATCTGTATCTATTTATGTATCTATCTATCTATCTATCTTAGTATATCTATCTATCTATCTATCTATCTATCTATCTGAATCTATCTATCTATCTTAGTATATCTATCTATCTTAGTATATCTATCTATCTTAGTTTATATGTATCTATTTATGTATCTATCTATCTATCTATCTATCTTAGTATATCTATCTATCTATCTATCTATCTATCTGAATCTATCTATCTTAGTTTATCTGTATCTATCTATCTATCTATCTATCTAAATCCATCAATCTATCTTAGTTTATCTGTATCTATCTATCTATCTATCTATCTATCTATCTATCTACAGTATCTATCTATCATTACAGTGTATACATGTGCACACACAGTGATATTTCTATTTATCTCTTCATGTTATTTATTGTATCTGTGGGAGGAACAAATAGATCTATATGCACAGGGAGGTGACTGTGTGTATATATAGAGAGAGACAGCTGGAGAGTGTAGGTGTGCAAATAGAGAGAGACCTGGCGTCTATCCCCCCACTGTGACAGAGATCAGAGTGGGGAGTATCATGGGGCGGTCTCACACTGACACTCCCTTATTGCCATCCGCTCCTCCCATCTCTCCCCCACCCTCACCTGTCTCCCCATCACCCCCCCCCCCCCCCCACACACACACACACACACACACACATTCTCCTGTCTGCCATCATCTTTCTCCTGTCTCCCCAACTCTCCCCCACTCTCTCCCCATCTCTCTCTCTCTCCTGTCTCCTCATCTCTCCCCACTCTCTCCTGTCTCCCCATCACTCTGCCCATTTCTCTCTCTCCTGTTTCTCTCCATCTCTCCTCCTCTCTCCTTTCTCTGCCTTTCTCTCTTTCTCTCCTTTTTCTGTTTCTGGAGTATGATACCTCTCTCTCTCGCTCCTCTCCCCTCTCTCCTTTCTCTCTCCTCCTCTCTCCTCTCTCTCTATCTTTCTACTCTCTCTCCCATTTGTCTCCCCTCCTCACCCGTCTCTCCTCACATTGATTGCTGCCAGAGCTCTGGTTCTGGAGTCTGAGACTTCTCTCTTCAGATGGGAGAGACGCTCTGGAGACATGGAGCGTCTGACACTGTAAAATACAGGAGAGAGAGGAGTGAGAGAGCCGAGCAAGAGGGGCCCTGCAGCGGGGGGCCCTGTAACCTGATATTTTATAATTGAGGAGACATCTTAGTAAGTCCTGGACTCTCCATCATGGTCTAATAAACTCTATTTATTGGAGGGAAACTTGGAGACTGACGCTCTATGAATAGCACAGCATTAGCTTATCTGCCCTTTTAGCTTGAAGTTGAGACATAACAGATAGCGACACTATAAAAATAACACTAGGTAGCAAATGTAAGGTTGGGATGAGGTAGGTGGGTTGAGGTGGCTGGGGTAGGTAGGTGGGATGAGGTAGCTGAGAAGAGGTAGTTGGAAGCGGTGCCTGGATGAGGTAGTAGGTGGGATGAGCTAGTTGGGACGAGGTGGCTGGAATAGGTAGGTGGAATAAGGTGGCTAAGAAGAGGTAGGTGGGAAGAAGAAGGTTGGGCAAGGTTGGTGAGATGAGGTAGCTGGGAAAAGGTACATGGGATAAGGTAGGTGAGACAAGGTAGGTGGAACAAGGTACATAGGACGAGGTAGGCAGGACGCGGTGCCTGGATGAGGTAGGTAGGATGAGGTAGGTGGGACGTGGTAGCTGGGAAGAGGTAGGTGTGACGAGGTTGCTGGGAAGAAGTAGATTGGGCAAGGTAGGTGGGACAAGGTAGCTCGGAAAAGGTACATGGGATGAGGTGGGTGAGACAAGGTAGGTGGAATGAGGTAGGTTGGATAAGGTAGGTGGGAAGAGGTAGGTGGCATGAGGTTGGTAGGACGAGGTAGTTGGGCCGAGGTAAGAGGGCCAAAGTAGGAGAAACGCTTTAGCAGCTATCAGGGAGGTGTGCATTTGAATTTACCTCTTGCCAAATATTGGAGTGCCCCCCTTTTTGGGGGATGATGGGGAGGTGGAGAGACCACTTCTCCTGCGAGGAGGAGGACCATTGTGTACAGAGCGAGGAGGGGGCTTCACCACGTGGACCCCTAAAACACAGAGAGAGAGAACAAACTGCAGAGAGTGTCACCTCAATCTAGGTATAACCCGCCTAAGTCTCTCCCACCTCCCCCCGGGTCTTCTCATGTGTCACAGAGCCCAGGCACACCCCTGCTCTATCTCTGCCTGCCCCTCCAGGTCTCACTGCCTCCTTTATCTCTTCTCATGTCTCATTCTACACCAGGTCTCACCCTGCCTCCTCTATCTCTGTCTGCCCCTCTCCTCTATCTCTTCTCAGGTCTCATTCTGCCCCAGGTCTCACCCTGCCTCCTCTATCTCTGTCTGCCCCTCTCCTCTATCTCTTCTCAGGTCTCATTCTGCCCCAGGTCTCACCCTGTCTCCTCTATCTCTGTCTGCCCCTCTCCTCTATCTCTTCTCAGGTCTCATTCTACACCAGGTCTCACTCTGTCTCCTCTATCTCTGTCTGCCCCTCTCCTCTATCTCTTCTCAGGTCTCATTCTGCCACAGGTCTCACCCTGCCTCCTCTATCTCTGTCTGCCCCTCTCCTCTATCTCTTCTCAGGTCTCATTCTACACCAGGTCTCACCCTGTCTCCTCTATCTCGGTCTGCCCCTCTCCTCTATCTCTTCTCAGGTCTCATTTTACCCCAGGTCTCACCCTGTCTCCTCTATCTCTGTCTGCCCCTCTCCTCTATCTCTTCTCAGGTCTCATTCTACCCCAGGTCTCACCCTGCCTCCTCTATCTCTGTCTGCCCCTCTCCTCTATCTCTTCTCAGGTCTCATTCTGCCCCAGGTCTCACCCTGCCTCCTCTATCTCTGTTGGCCCCTCTCCTCTATCTGTTCTCAGGTCTCATTCTGCCCCAGGTCTCACCCTGTCTCCTCTATCTCTGTCTGCCCCTCTCCTCTATCTCTTCTCAGGTCTCATTTTACCCCAGGTCTCACCCTGCCTCCTCTATCTCTGTCTGCCCCTCTCCTCTATCTCTTCTCAGGTCTCATTCTACACCAGGTCTCACCCTGTCTCCTCTATCTCGGTCTGCCCCTCTCCTCTATCTCTTCTCAGGTCTCATTCTACACCAGGTCTCACCCTGTCTCCTCTATCTCGGTCTGCCCCTCTCCTCTATCTCTTCTCAGGTCTCATTTTACCCCAGGTCTCACCCTGCCTCCTCTATCTCTGTCTGCCCCTCTCCTCTATCTCTTCTCAGGTCTCATTCTGCCCCAGGTCTCACCCTGCCTCCTCTATCTCTGTTGGCCCCTCTCCTCTATCTCTTCTCAGGTCTCATTCTACCCCAGGTCTCACCCTGCCTCCTCTATCTCTGTCTGCCCCTCTCCTCTATCTCTTCTCAGGTCTCATTCTACACCAGGTCTCACCCTGTCTCCTCTATCTCGGTCTGCCCCTCTCCTCTATCTCTTCTCAGGTCTCATTCTACACCAGGTCTCACCCTGCCTCCTCTATCTCTGTCTGCCCCTCTCCTCTATCTCTTCTCAGGTCTCATTCTACACCAGGTCTCACCCTGTCTCCTCTATCTCGGTCTGCCCCTCTCCTCTATCTCTTCTCAGGTCTCATTCTACACCAGGTCTCACCCTGTCTCCTCTATCTCGGTCTGCCCCTCTCCTCTATCTCTTCTCAGGTCTCATTTTACCCCAGGTCTCACCCTGCCTCCTCTATCTCTGTCTGCCCCTCTCCTCTATCTCTTCTCAGGTCTCATTCTGCCCCAGGTCTCACCCTGCCTCCTCTATCTCTGTTGGCCCCTCTCCTCTATCTCTTCTCAGGTCTCATTCTACCCCAGGTCTCACCCTGCCTCCTCTATCTCTGTCTGCCCCTCTCCTCTATCTCTTCTCAGGTCTCATTCTGCCCCAGGTCTTACACTGTCTCCTCTGTCTCTGTCTGCCCCCAGGTCTCCCCTTGCTGTATATGTCTTTTGCCAAATCTTATATTACTTCTCTCTCTTCCCAGGTTTGACCCCGACTCCCTTGGTCTCAACCTTCTTCCCTTTACCCTGTCTCCATAGTCTCATCCTTCCTCCCTTGACCCTGTCTCCCTAAGTCTCATCTTTCCTCATTTGACCCTGTCTCCATAGGTCTCATCGTTTGTCCCTTCACCCTATCTCCCTATGTCTCATCCTTCCTCCCTTGACCTTATCTCCTCGGGTCTTATCCTTCCTCCCTTGACCCTGTCTCTCCAATACCACCTTTCCTCCCTTATCATTGTGTCCTCAGGTCTCACCCTGCCTACCCCTGATGGGGTCTCCCCTCTCCTCGCAGACCCTCAGTCTCCGCAGAGCATCACTCAGTGCTGCTCTCAGGACTTGCATCTCATCTTCTTGCAGCTGCAGACGCTGTTCCAGGTTGGAGATTCGATCATCTGTGTCCATCGCACTGGGGCCTGAGAGACCATCATCTGGAGAGGAGGCTAGAGGTTAGAGCGACCAGAGACAATTATTCGGGGAGTGTGCTAGATGTTAGATAGGCCTGCGAGACAATCCTCTGGGGAGAGGGCAAGAGGGGCCTGAAAGACCATTATCTAGCATAAGAGCTAGAGGTTATTAGGGCCTTAGATACTATAATCTGGGAAGGAGCTAGAGGTTAGCAGGGACTTTAAAAATTATCATCGAAGGATGGAGCAAAGATTAGCTGGGCCTGAGAGACCATCATCAGGGGAGGAAGTTAGAGGTTAGTGGGACGTGTGATACCATCATCTGGGGAGGGAGCTAGAGGTTAGCTGGCCTGGGAGACCATAATCAGGGGAGGGAGCTAGAGGTTAGTGGGACCTAAGATACCACCATCTGGTGATGGAGCTAGGGGTTAGAGGGCCTGAGAGACCATCATCTGGGGAGGAAGTTAGAGGTTAGTGGGACGTGTGATACCATCATCTGGGGAGGGAGCTAGAGGTTAGCTGGCCTGGGAGACCATAATCAGGGGAGGGAGCTAGAGGTTAGTGGGACCTAAGATACCACCATCTGGGAAGGGTGGTAAAGGTTACCACGGCCTGAGAGATCAACATCTAGAAGATAGCAGGGCCTGGGGAGAGGCTAGAAGTTAGAGGGCCAGAGAGACTATAATCTAGAGAGGGGGCTAGAAAATAGAAAGGCCAGATAGACAATCATCTAGGGAGGGAGCAATAGATTAGAGGAGCCTGAGAGAAGATCATCAGGGGAGGGGACTAGAGGAGTCTGGGAGACTATCATCTGGTGAAGGGCTAGAGGTTAGTGGGGACTGAATGACCATATTCTGGGGAGGAGCTAGAGTTTAGAGGGTCTGAGAGACCATCATCTAGAGAAGGGGCTAGAAGATAGCAGGGCCGGAGAGCCCATCATCTAGGGAGGGAGCTAGAGGTTAGAATGCCTGAGAAACCATCATCTGAGGAAGGGGCTAGAGGTTAGCATGTGCTGAAAGACCATAATTTAGGGAGGGAGCTTAAAGTTAGAGTGACCTTAGAGGCCATCATCTGGGGAGGGGGCTGGAGATTAGAAGAAAGAGAGATCATCATCTGGGGAGGAAGCTAGATGTTAGAGGGCCTGCTAGACCATCTTCTGGGGAGGGAGCTCGAGGTTAGAGGACCTGAGAAACTATTGTCTGAGGAGGGGGTTAGAGGAACCTGAGAAATGATCATCTGGGATATAGCTAGAGTTTAGAGGAACCTAAAAGACCATCATCTGGGAAGGGTGCTAGATGTTAGTGGTGCATGAGAGACGATCAACATCGAGAGGAAGGGTTAGAGTTTAGAGAGGGCTGAGAGAAAATTATCTGGGAAGCGAGCGAAAGATTAGAGGGGCCTTAGAGACAATCATTTGGGGATGGAGCTAGAGGTTAGAGAGCATCAGAGACCATCATCTTGGGAGGGAGCTAGAGGATAGAGGGCCTGAGAGAGTATCATCTAGGGATGGAGCTAGAGGTTAGAGAGCATCAGAGACCATCATCTTGGGAGGGAGCTAGAGGATAGAGGGCCTGAGAGAGTATCATCTAGGGAGGGAGCAAGAAGTGAGAGGGCCTGCAAGACCACCATCTAGGGAAGGAGCTAGAGGTTAGAGGGGCCTTAGAGACCATAATCCGGAGAGGGAGCTAGAGGTTAGAAGGGCATCAGAGACCATCAGCTATAGGTTACAGTGTAATGAGAGACAATTATCTGAGGAGGGAGCTAGAGGATGGAGGGCCTGAGAGATCATCATCTAGGGAGGGAGCAAGAAGTTAGAGGGCCAGCAAGACTATCATCCAGGAGGGAAATAAAGGTTAGTGGGACCTAAAATACTATCATCTTGGAAGGGAGCAAAAGGTTAGCAGGGCCTTGAAATGGCATCATTTGAGGAGGGAGCTAGAGGTTAGTGTGGTCTTTCTTAAAGACTATCATCTGGCAAGGAGACTAGTGGTTACAGGACATGAGAGATGATCATCTGGGGAGGGAGCTAGAAGTTTGAGAGCACCTTAGAGACCATCATCTTGGGAGGGAGCAAGAGGTTATAGGGGCCTTAGAGACAATCATTTGGGGAGGGCACTAGAGGTTAGAGGGTCTGAGAAACCATCAGAGGTTACAGTGTAATGAGAGACAATCATCTGGGAGGAAGCTAGAGGTTAGAGAGGGCTGTGAGACCATCATCTGGGGAGAGAGCTAGAGGGTAGAGGGCCTGAGAGACCATGATCTAGGGAGGGAGCTAGAGGTTAGAGGGCCTCAAAGACCATGATCTAGGGAGGGAGCTCAAGGTTAGAGGATCTGAGAGACCATGATCCGGGGAGGTAACTAGAGGTTTTAGGGTCTGAGAGACGATGATCTAGGGAGGGAACTCGAGGTTAGAGGATCTGAGAGACCATGATCTATGGTTGGAGCTAGAGGTTAGCGGGGCCTCAGAGACAATAATTTGGGGAGGAAGCTATAGGTTAGAGGGTCTGAGAGACCATGATCTGGAGAGGAAGCTAGAGGTTTGAAGATCTGAGAGACCATGATCTATGGTTGGTGCTAGAGGTTAGTGGGGCCTCAGAGACAATAATTTGGGGAGGAAGCTAAAGGTTAGAGGGTCTGAGAGACCATGATCTAGGGAGGGAGCTAGAGGTTAGTGGGGCCTCAGAGACAATAATTTGGGGAGGAAGCTAAAGGTTAGAGGGTCTGAGAGACCATGATCTGGGGAGGAAGCTAGAGGTTAGAGGATCTGAGAGACCATGATCTAGGGAGGGAGCTAGAGGTTAGTGGGGCCTCAGAGACAATAATTTGGGGAGGAAGCTAGAGGTTAGAGGGTCTGAGAGACAATCATTTGGGGAGGGAGCTAGAGGTTAGAGGGACTGGGAGACCATGATCTGGGGAGGGAGCTAGAGGTTAGTGGGGCCTCAGAGACAATAATTTGGGGAGGAAGCTAGAGGTTAGAGGGTCTGAGAGACAATCATTTGGGGAGGGAGCTAGAGGTTAGAGGGACTGAGAGACCATGATCTGGGGATGGAGCTTGAGATTAGAGGATCGAGAGACCATGATCTATGGTTGGAGCTAGAGGTTAGAGGGGCCTCAGAGACAATCATTTGGGGAGGGAGCTAGAGGTTAGGGGGTCTAAAAGACCATGATCTAGGGAGGGAGCTAGAGGTTAACGGGTCCTCAGAGACAATAATTTGGAGAGGGAGCTAGAGGTTAGAGGGTCTGAGAGACCATGATCCGAGGAGGAAGCTAGAGGTTAGAGGGTCTGAGAGACCATGATATGGGGAGGAAGCTAGAGGTTTGAGGGTCTGAGAGACCATGATCTAGGCAGGGAGCTAGAGGTTAGAGGGTCTGAGAGACCATGATCCGAGGAGGAAGCTAGAGGTTAGAGGGTCTGAGAGACCATGATCTGAGGAGGAAGCTAGAGGTTAGAGGGTCTGAGAGACCATTATCTGAGGAGGAAGCTAGAGGTTTGAGGGTCTGAGAGACCA
Source organism: Discoglossus pictus (assembly GCA_027410445.1). Taxonomy (NCBI): domain Eukaryota; kingdom Metazoa; phylum Chordata; class Amphibia; order Anura; family Alytidae; genus Discoglossus; species Discoglossus pictus. The sequence continues at coordinate 110,832,152 of CM050170.1, read as the reverse complement.
TGATCTAGGGAGGGAGCTAGAGGTTAGAGGATCTAAGAGACCATGATCTGGGGACGAAGCTAGAGGTTTGAGGGTCTGCGAGACCATCATCTAGGGAGGGAGCTAGAGGTTAGAGGATCTGAGAGACCATGATCTATGGTTGGAGCTAGAGGTTAGTGGGGCCTCAGAAAAAATAATTTGGGGAGGAAGCTAGAGGTTAGAAGGTATGAGAGACCATGATCTGGGGAGGAAGCTAGAGGTTAGGGAGTCTGAGAGAGCATGATCTAGGGAGGGAGCTAGAGGTTAAAGGGCCTCAGAGACAATGATCTAGGGAGGGGACTAGAGGTAAGATGGCCTGAGAGACCATGATCGAGGGGGGGATTAGAGGTTAGTGGACCTCAGAGACCATGATCTAGGAGTGGAGCTAGAGGTTAGAGGTCCTGAGAGACCATGCTCTAGGAGGGAGTTAGAGGTTAGTGGGGCCTCAGAGACAATCATCTAGGGACTCAGGAGCTAGAGGTTAGAGAGTCTGAGAGGACATGATCTGTAAGGGGGGGGGGGGGGGGGGGGGACACTCAGTCTTTTTCTTGTAGATACAGGCCCTATTCCTAGAGGTTTTTAGATCTGTACATTCCTAGAGGTACTATACATGACCAGTCCTAGAGGTGCCAAGTCCTGTAAAGTCCTAGAAGTTCCAGTTTGTTTATAGTCCTGGATGTGGCAATCCCCATATAGTCCCTTGAGATACCAGGCCCTCCACATTCCTAGAAGTGCCTGTAGTTTTAGTGGTCCTGGGGGTTCTAGCTTGGCATAGTCCTAGAAGTATACAACTTGTGCAGTCCCAAGGTAGCCCAGCTCTTTTATATTGGTATCCTATTGGTATCCAGCTTGAGAGAGTCCCTAACGATCCAGGTTTTAGGACAGCCCATATGCAGTCCTAGTGGTACTTTGTATAGACCTAGAGGTGTCAGGCTCTATACAGTCCTAGAGTTTGCAGTTATGTACAGTCCTAGAGGTGCCAGTCTATGTATAGTCCTAGAGGTGTCAGTCTATGTATAGTCCTAGATATACCTGGCCAAGCATCGTTTTCGAGGTCCTTGGCTCTTTACAGTGCTGAAGGTGCCAGTCTATGTACAATCCTAGAGGTGTCAGTCTATTTACAGTCCTAGACATACCAAGCCAAGCATAATTTTCAAGGTCCTATGCTCTGTACCGTCCTAGAGGTGCCAGTCCTAGAATTACCAGGCCAAGCATCGTTTTCGAGGTCCTAGACTCTATACAGTCCTAGAGGTAGCAGTCTATGTACAGTCAAAGAGGTGTCAGTCTATGTACAGTCCTAGATGTACCAGGCCAAGCATAATTTTCAAGGTCCTTGGCTCTGTACAGTCCTAGAGGTGGCAGTCTATGTACAGTCCTAGAAGTACCAGGCCAAGCAACGTTTTCGAGGTCCTAGGCTCTGTACAGTCCTAGAGGTGGCAGTCTATGTACAGTCCTAGATGTACCAGGCCAAGCATCGTTTTCAAGGTCCTAGGCTCTGTACAGTCCTAGAGGTGGCAGTCTATGTACAGTCATAGAGGTGTCAGTCTATGTACAGTCCTAGATGTACCAGGCCAAGCATCATTTTTAAGGTCCTTGGCTCTGTACAGTCCTAGAGGTGTCAGTCTATGTACAGTCCTAGATGTACCAGGCCAAGCATAATTTTCAAGGTCCTTGGCTCTGTACAGTCCTAGAGGTGGCAGTCTATGTACAGTCCTAGAAGTACCAGGCCAAGCAACGTTTTTGAGGTCCTAGGCTCTGTACAGTCCTAGAGGTGGCAGTCTATGTACAGTCCTAGATGTACCAGGCCAAGCATCGTTTTCAAGGTCCTAGGCTCTGTACAGTCCTAGAGGTGGCAGTCTATGTACAGTCATAGAGGTGTCAGTCTATGTACAGTCCTAGATGTACCAGGCCAAGCATCATTTTTAAGGTCCTTGGCTCTGTACAGTCCTAGAGGTGGCAGTCTATGTACAGTCCTAGAAGTACCAGGCCAAGCATCGTTTTCGAGGTCCTAGGCCCTGTACAGTCCTAGAGGTGGCAGTATATGTACAGTCCTAGAAGTACTAGGCCAAGCATCGTTTTCGAGGCCCTAGGCTCTGTACAGTCCTAGAGGTGGCAGTCTATGTACAGTACTAGAAGTACTAGGCCAAGCATCGTTTTCGAGGTCCTAGGCTCTGTACAGTCCTAGAGGTGGCAGTCTATGTACAGTCCTAGAAGTACCAGGCCAAGCATCGTTTTCGAGGGCCTAGGCTCTGTACAGTCCTAGAGGTGGCAGTCTATGTACCGTCCTAGAAGTACCAGGCCAAGCATCAGTTTTCGAGGCCCTAGGCCCTGTACAGTCCTAGAGGTGGCAGTATATGTACAGTCCTAGAAGTACCAGGCCAAGCATCGTTTTCGAGGGCCTAGGCTCTGTACAGTCCTAGAGGTGGCAGTCTATGTACAGTCCTAGAAGTACTAGGCCAAGCATCGTTTTCGAGGGCCTAGGCTCTGTACAGTCCTAGAGGTGGCAGTCTATGTACAGTCCTAGAAGTACCAGGCCAAGCATCGTTTTCGAGGGCCTAGGCTCTGTACAGTCCTAGAGGTGCCAAGCCCTGCATTGTCTCCCTACAGCCCCAGCGGTGCCAGGCACTGCCCATCCCCCACCACCAGCTCCCATCCAGCAATATAGATAGAGAGAGATACAGACATGAGACACATCACACTGAGATATAGCACACACTGAGAGACATCACACAGAGAGAGACATCATACACAGAGACATCCAACACAGAGAGAGACATCACAGAGAGAGCCATCAGAGAGAAACGTCAGAGAGAGACATCACAAAGAGATACATGCCACATAGAGAGAGACGTCGCACAGAGAGACATCCGACACAAAGAGACAACACATAGAGACATCACAGAGAGAGAGACATCCCACACAGAGATACATAATACACAATGAGAGACATAACAAGACATCCCATACACAGAGACATCCCACCCAGAGAGACATCCTATACAGAGACCCCCAGAGCGCACTCACCATTACAATACTGCAGTAGTGAGCTGGTGTCGTACACCGAGCCCCCTCCGGCCCCACATTCAGACATCTCTCCTCTCTCCTCGTCTTTCTTACTCATTTCTTCTCTCTCTTCTCTTGCTCTGTTCTCCCCCACTCTCTCTCATTCTCTCTCTCTCACATCCCTCCTTTTGTCTCCATGGTAACTGCCTCCTGCTGCATCTTGTGATGTGGTCCTGCCCCTCCCTCCCCCCCCCCCCCCCCCATACCATCACACTCTCACACCTCCCCTCCATATGGAAATCACTCCATATTTATATATCAGGAGTCATGTGAGAGCCAGAGACAAGTGGGATAATCCTGAGAAGATTAGGGGATTACTTACAACATAAGGCTAATATATAGTAATCTGGGTGTGATAGATAGATAGATAGATAGATAGATAGATAGATAGATAGATAGATAGATAGATAGATAGATAGAGTGGATATAAAAAGTCTACACACTCCTGTTAAAATGTCAGGTTTCTGTGCTGTAAAAAAATTAGACAAAGATAAATCATTTCAGAACTTTTTCCACCTTTAATGTGACCTATAAACTATACAACTCAATTGAAAAACAAACTGAAATATTTTAGGTGGAGGGAAGAAAAGAAGAAAAATAATGTGGTTGCATAAGTCTGCACACCCTCTTATAACTGGGGATGTAGCTGTGTTCAGAATTAAGCAATCACTTTTTAAATCGTGTTAAATACTAGTCAGCATACACCTGCCATCATTTAAAGTGCCTCTGATTAACCCCAAATAAAGTTCAGCTGCTCTAGTTGGACTTACCTGAAATGTTCTTAGTCGCATCCCACAGCAAAAGCCATGGTCCACAGAGAGCTTCCAAAGCATCAGAGGGATCTCATTGTTAAAAGGTATCAGTCAGGAGAAGGATACAAAAGAATTTCCAAGGCATTAGATATACCATGGAACACAGTGAAGACAGTCATCATCAAGTGGAGAAAATATGGCACAACAGTGACATTACCAAGAACTGGAGCTCCCTCCAAAATTGATGAAAAGACAAGAAGAAAACTGCTCTGGGAGGCTACCAAGAGGCCTACAGCAACATTAAAGGAGCTGCAGGAATATCTGGCAAGTACTGGCTGTGTGGTACATGTGACAACAATCTCCCGTATTCTTCATATGTCTGGGCTATGGGGTAGAGTGGCAAGACGAAAGCCTTTTCTTACGAAGAAAAACATCCAAGCCAGGCTACATTTTGCAAAAACACATCTGAAGTCTCCCAAAATCATGTGGGAAAAGGTGTTATGGTCTGATGAAACCAAGGTTGAACTTTTTGGCCATAATTCCAAAAGATATGTTTGGCGCAAAAACAACACTGCACATCACCAAAAGAACACCATTCCCACTGTGAAGCATGGTGGTGGCAGCATCATGCTTTGGGGCTGTTTTTCTTCAGCTGGAACTGGGGCCTTAGTAAAGATAGAGGGAATTATGAACAGTTCCAAATACCAGTCAATATTGGCACAAAACCTTCAGGCTTCTGCTAGAAAGCTGAACATGAAGAGGAACTTCATCTTTCAGCATGACAATAACCCAAAGCATACATCCAAATCAACAAAGGGATGGCTTCACCGGAAGAAGATTAAAGTTTTGGAATGGCCCAGCCAGAGCCTAGACCTGAATCCGATTGAAAATCTGTGGGGTGATCTGAAGAGGGCTGTGCACAGGAGATGCCCTCGCAATCTGACAGATTTGGAGTGTTTTTGCAAAGAAGAGTGGGCAAATCTTGCCAAGTCAAAATGTGCCATGCTGATAGACTCATACCCAAAGAGACTGAGTGCTGTAATAAAATCAATAGGTGCTTCAACAAAGTATTAGTTTAAGGGTGTGCATACTTATGCAACCATATTATTTTATTTTTATATTTTGTCTTCCCTCTACCTAAAAGATTTCAGTTTGTTTTTCAATTGAGTTGTACAGTTTATAGGTCACATTAAAGGTGGAAAAAGTTCTGAAATTATTTATCTTTGTCTCATTTTTTACAGCACAGAAACCTTACATTTTAACAGGGGTGTGTAAACTTTTTATATCCACTGTAGATAGACAGATCGATAGATAGATAGATAGATAGATAGATAGATAGATAGATAGACTCTATAGATAGATAGACTTGATAGATAATCACTGCTCTGTAGGTCTGTGTGTATTAGGAAGGGGTTAATCAGCGCTCTGTAGATCTGTGTGTGTATCAGTAAGGGGTTAATCAGCGCTCTGTACGTCTGTGTGTATCAGGAAGGGGTTAATCACCGTTCTGTAGGTCTGTGTGTGTCAGGAAGGGGTTAATCACCGCTCTGTAGTTCTCTGAGTATCAGGAAGGGGTTAATCACCACTCTGTGGGTCTTTGTGTGTATCAGGAAGGGGTTAATCACGGCTCTGTAGTTCTCTGTGTGTCAGGAAGGGGTTAATCACCATTCTGTAGGTCTGTGTGTAACAGGAAAGGGTTAATCACTGCTCTGTAGTTCTCTGTGTCAGAAAGGGTTTAATAACAGCTATGTAGGTCTGTGCGTATATCAGGAAGGGGTTAATCACTACTCTGTAGGTCTCTGTGTGTGTCAGGAAGGGGTTAATTGCCTCTCTGTAGGTTTGTGTGTATCAGGAAGGGGTTAATCAACAATCTGTAGTTCTCTCTGTGTCAGGTAGGGGTTAATCGCTGCTCTGTAGGTCTGTGTGTGTCAGCAAGGGGTTAATCACGCTCTGTAGATCTGTGTGTCTATCAGGAAGGGGTTAATTACCGCTCTGTAGGTCTGTGCGTATCAGAAAGGGGTTAATCACCCCTCTGTAGTTCTCTGTCTGTCAGGAAGGGGTTAATCGCCGCTCTGCAGGTCTGTGTGTCTCAGGAAGGGGTTAATCACAGTTCTTTACATCTGTATGTATCAGGAAGGGGTTAATCACCGCTCTGTAGTTCTCTGTTTTTCAGGAAGGGGTTAATTGCCGTTCTGTAGGTCTGTGTGTATCAGGAAGGGGTTTATCACTGCTCTGTCGTTCTCTGTGTCAGGAAGGGGTTAATCACTGCTCTGTAGGTCTGTGTGTGTCAGGAAGGGGTTAATCACTGCTCTGTAGGTCTGTGTGTGTCAGGAAGGGGTTAATCACTGCTCTGTAGGTCTCTGTGTGTGTATCAGGAAGGGGTTAATCACTGCTCTGTAGGTCCGTGTGTGTGTCAGGAAGGGGTTAATCACTGCTCTGTAGGTCTCTGTGTGTGTGTCAGGAAGGGGTTAATCACTGCTCTGTAGGTCTCTGTGTGTGTATCAGGATGGGGTTAATTACCGCTCTGTAGATCTGTGTGTGTCAGGAAGGGGTTAATCACCGCTCTGTAGTTCTCTATCTGTCAGGAAGGGGTTAATCACTGTACTGTAGGTGTGTGTGTATCAGGAAGGAGTTAATCACCTCTCTGTAGTTCTCTGTGTGTCAGGAAGGGGTTAATTGCCGTTCTGTGGGTCTGTGTGTATCAGGAAGGGGTTAATCACTGCTCTGTAGGTCTGTGTGTCTATCAGGAAGGGGTTAATCACCTCTCTGTAGGTCTAAGTGTGCATCAGGAAGGGGTTAATCACTACTCTGTAGGTCTCTGTGTGTGTCAGGAAGGGGTTAATTGCCTCTCTGTAGGTCTAAGTGTGCATCAGGAAGGGGTTAATCACTACTCTGTAGGTCTCTGTGTGTGTCAGGAAGAGGTTAATTGCCTCTCTGTAGGTCTATGTGTGTATCAGGAAGGGGTTAATCACGCTCTGTAGGTCTGTGTGTGTATCAGGAAGGGGTTAATCACTGCTCTGTAGGTCTGTGTGTCTATCAGGAAGGGGTTAATCACCTCTCTGTAGGTCTAAGTGTGCATCAGGAAGGGGTTAATCACTACTCTGTAGGTCTCTGTGTGTGTCAGGAAGGGGTTAATTGCCTCTCTGTAGGTCTAAGTGTGCATCAGGAAGGGGTTAATCACTACTCTGTAGGTCTCTGTGTGTGTCAGGAAGAGGTTAATTGCCTCTCTGTAGGTCTGTGTGTATCAGGAAGGGGTTAATCACCGCTCTGTAGGTCTGTGCGTATCAGAAAGGGGTTAATCACCGCTCTGTAGTTCTCTGTTTTTCAGGAAGGGGTTAATTGCCGTTCTGTAGGTCTGTGTGTATCAGGAAGGGGTTAATCACTGCTCTGTCGTTCTCTGTGTCAGGAAGGGGTTAATCACTGCTCTGTAGGTCTGTGTGTGTCAGGAAGGGGTTAATCACTGCTCTGTAGGTCTCTGTGTGTGTATCAGGAAGGGGTTAATCACTGCTCTGTAGGTCTGTGTGTGTATCAGGAAGGGGTTAATCACTGCTCTGTAGGTCTGTGTGTGTATCAGGAAGGGGTTAATCACCGTTCTGTAGGTGTGTGTGTGTATCAGGAAGGGGTTAATCACCGTTCTGTAGGTGTGTGTGTGTATCAGGAAGGGGTTAATCACCGCTCTGTAGTTCTCTGTGTGTCAGGAAGGGGTTAATTGCCGTTCTGTGGGTCTGTGTGTATCAGGAAGGGGTTAATCACTGCTCTGTAGGTCTGTTTGTGTATCAGGAAGGGGTTAATTACCGTTCTGTAGGTGTGTGTGTGTATCAGGAAGGGGTTAATCACCGCTCTGTAGTTCTTTGTGTGTCAGGAAGGGGTTAATCACTGCTCTGTAGGTCTGTTTGTGTATCAGGAAGGGGTTAATCAGTGCTGTGTAGGTCTGTGTGTCTATCAGGAAGGGGTTAATCACCGTTCTGTAGGTGTGTGTGTGTATCAGGAAGGGGTTAATCACCGCTCTGTAGTTCTCTGTTTGTCAGGAAGGGGTTAATTGCCGTTCTGTAGGTCTGTGTGTATCAGGAAGGGGTTAATCACTGCTCTGTAGTTCTCTGTGTCAGGAAGGGGTTAATCACCTCTCTGTAGGTCTAAATGTGCATCAGTAAGGGGTTAATCACCGCTCTGTAGGTCTGTGTGTGTCAGGAAGGGGTTAATCACTGCTCTGTAGGTCTGTGTGTGTCAGGAAGGGGTTAATCACCGCTCTGTAGGTCTGTGTGTATCAGGAAGGGGTTAATGGATGTTTTGTAGGTTTGTGTGTATCAGGAAGGGGTTAATCACCGCTCTGTAGTTCTCTGTGTGTCAGGAAGGGGTTAATCACCGCTCTGTAGTTCTCTGTTTGTCAGGAAGGGGTTAATCGCGCTCTGTAGGTCTGTGTGTAACAGTGCAGTGATTAACCCCTTCCTGACAGATAGAGAACTACAGAGCGGTGATTAACCCCTTCCTGATACACACAAACCTACAAAACATCCATTAACCCCTTCCTGATACACACGCAGATCTATAGAGCGGTAATTAACCCCTTCCTGATACACACAGACCTACAGAGCGGTGATTAACCCCTTCCTGACACACACAGAACTACAGAGCGGTGATTAACCCCTTCCTGATACACACAGAACTACAGAGCGGTGATTAACCCCTTCCTGATACACACAGAACTACAGAGCGGTGATTAACCCCTTCCTGATAAACACAGACCTACAGAGCGGTGATTAACCCCTTCCTGATACACAAAGACCTACAGAGCGGTGATTAACCCCTTCCTGACACACACAGACCTACAGAGCGGTGATTAACCCCTTCCTGATACACACACAGACCAACAGAGCAGTGATTAACCCCTTCTTGACACACACAGACCTACAGAGCGGTGATTAACCCCTTCTTGACACACACAGACCTACAGAGTGGTGATTAACCCCTTCCTGACACACAGACCTACAGAACAGTGATTAACCCCTTCCTGATACATACAGACCTACAGAGCAGTGATTAACCCTTTCCTGACACACACATACCTACAGAGCAGTGATTAACCCCTTCCTAACACACACATACCTACAGAGCAGTGATTAACCCCTTCCTGATGCACACAGACCTACAGAGCGGTGATTAACCCCTTCCTGATACACACACAGACCTACAGAGCGGTGATTAACCCCTTCCTGATACACACACAGACCTACAGAGCAGAGATTAACCCCTTTCTGACACACACAGACCTAAAAAGCAGTGATTAACCCCTTCCTGACACACACAGACCTACAGAGCCGTGATTAACCCCTTCCCGATACACACAGACCTAAAGGGCAGTGATTAACCCCTTCCTGACCCACACATCTGAACAGCGGTGATTAACCCCTTCCTGATACACACACAGACCTAAAAAGCAGTGATTAACCCCTTCCTGATACACACAAACCTAGACCCATGATTAACCCCTTCCTGATACACACAGACCTACAGAGCGGTGATTAACCCCTTCCTGACACACACAGACCTTCAGAGCGGTGATTAACCCCTTCCTGATACACACACAGACATAGAGACCATTGATTAACCCCTTCCTGTTACACACAGACCTACTGAGTGGTGATTAACCCCTTCTTGACACACACAGACCTTCAGAGCGGTGATTAACCCCTTCCTGACACACACAGACCTACAGGAGCAGTGATTAACCCCTTCCTGTTACACACAGACCTATAGAGCAGTGATTAACCCCTTCCTGACACACACACAGACCTACAGAGCGGTGATTAACCCCTTCCTGACACACACAGACCTATAGAACGGTGATTAACCCCTTCCTGATATACACACACACAGACCTATAGAGCAGTGATTAACCCCTTCCTGACACACACACAGACCTACAGAGCAGTGATTAACCCCTTCCTGACACACACAGACCTATAGAACGGTGATTAACCCCTTCCTGATATACACACAGACCTACAGAGCGGTGATTAACCCCTTCCTGATACACACAAACCTAGAGCAGTGATTAACCCCTTCCTGATACACACACAGAGACCTACAGAGCAGTGATTAACCCCTTCCTGATACACACAAACCTAGACCCATGATTAACCCCTTCTTGACAGACACAGACCTAAAGAGCGGTGATTAACCCCTTCCTGACACACACAGACCTAAAAAGCAGTGATTAACCCCTTCCTGATACACACAAACCTAGACCCATGATTAACCCCTTCCTGACACACACAGACCTACAGAGCGGTGATTAACCCCTTCCTGACACACACAGACCTACAGAACAGTGATTAACCCCTTCTTGACACACACAGACCTAAAGGGCGGTGATTAACCCCTTCCTTTACACACAAACCTAGACCCGTGATTAACCCCTTCCTGATACACAAACAGATCTACAGAGCAGTGATTAACCCCTTCCTGATGCACACAGACCTACAGAGCGGTGATTAACCCCTTCCTGATACACAGAGACCTACAGAGCGGTGATTAACCCCTTCCTGACACACACAAACCTAGACCCGTGATTAACCCCTTCCTGATACACACAGACCTAGAGCCATGATTAACCCCTTCCTGATACACAGAGACCTACAGAGCGGTGATAAACCCCTTCCTGACACACACAGACCTACAGAGCGGTGATTAACCCCTTCCTGATACACACAGACCTAGAGCCGTGATTAACCCCTTCCTGATACACACACAGACCTACAGAGCAGTGATTAACCCCTTCCTTACACACACAAACCTACACCCGTGATTAACCCCTTCCTGATACACACAGACCTAGACCCGTGATTAACCCCTTCCTGATACACACAGACCTAGACCCGTGATTAACCCCTTCCTGATACACACAGACCTAAACCCGTGATTAACCCCTTCCTGATACACACACAGACCTACAGAGCAGTGATTAACCCCTTCCTGATACACACACAGACCTACAGAGCAGTGATTAACCCCTTCCTGATACACACACACCGGGAGAGCAGTTATTAACCCCTTCCTGATACACAGAGACCTACAGAGCGGTGATTAACCCCTTCCTGATACACTAAGACCTACAGAGCGATGATTAACCCCTTCCTGACACACAGACCTAAAGAGCAGTGATTAACCCCTTCCTGACACACACAGACCTACAGAGCAGTGATTAACCCCTTCCTTACACACACAAACCTACACCCGTGATTAACCCCTTCCTGATACACACAGACCTAGACCCGTGATTAACCCCTTCCTGATGCACACACAGACCTACAGAGCGCTGATTAACCCCTTCCTGATACACACAGCGACCTACAGAGCAGTGATTAACCCCTTCCTGATACACACACACACACCTGCACAGCGGTGATTAACCCCTTCCATCACACACACACAGACCTACAGAGCAGTGATTAACCCCTTCCTTACACACACAAACCTACACCCGTGATTAACCCCTTCCTGATACACACAGACCTAGACCCGTGATTAACCCCTTCCTGATGCACACACAGACCTACAGAGCGCTGATTAACCCCTTCCTGATACACACAGCGACCTACAGAGCAGTGATTAACCCCTTCCTGATACACACACACACACCTGCACAGCGGTGATTAACCCCTTCCATCACACACACACCGACCTACAGAGCGGTGATTAACCCCTTCCTGACACACACAGACCTAAAGAGCAGTGATTAACCCCTTCCTGATACACACAAACCTAGAGCCATGATTAACCCCTTCCTGATGCACACAGTGACCTACAGAGCGCTGATTAACCCCTTCCTGATACACACAGACCTGCACAGCGGTGATTAACCCCTTCCATCACACACACACAGACCTACAGAGCGGTGATTAACCCCTTCCTGACACACACAGACCTAAAGAGCAGTGATTAACCCCTTCCTGATACACACAAACCTAGAGCCATGATTAACCCCTTCCATCACACACACACAGACCTACAGAGTGGTGATTAACCCCTTCCTGATACGCACAGACCTACAGAGCAGTGTTTAACCTCTTCCTGACACACACAGACCTAAAGAGCAGTGATTAACCCCTTCCTGATACACACACATACAGACAGAGCAGTGATTAACCCCTTCCTCATACACACACACCTACAGAGCAGTGATTAACCCATTCCTAACACACACACCTGCACAGCGGTGATTAACCCCTTCCTGATACACACACACAGACCTACAGAGCAGTGATTAACCCCTTCCTGATACACACAAACCTAGACCCGTGATTAACCCCTTCCTAACACACACAGACCTACAGAGCGGTGATTAACCCCTTCTTGTTGCACACAGACCTACAGAGCCATGATTAACCCCTTCCTGATACACACACAGACGTACAGAATGGTGATTAACCCCTTCCTGATACACACAGACCTACCGAGCGGTAATTAACCCCTTCCTGATACACACACAGACGTACAGAATGGTGATTAACCCCTTCCTGATGCAAACACAGACCTACAGAGTGGTGATTAACTCCTTCCTGATACACACACACCTGCACAGCGGTGATTAACCCCTTCCTGGCACACACACAGACCTTCAGAGCGGTAATTAACCCCTTCCTGACACACACAGACCTAAAGAGCAGTGATTAACCCCTTCCTGATACACACAAACCTAGACCCATGATTAACCCCTTCCTGATACACACAGACCTACAGAGCTGTGATTAACCCCTTCATGATACACACACAGACATAGAGACCATTGATTAACCCCTTCCTCTTACACACAGACCTATAGAGCAGTGATTAACCCCTTCCTGACGCACACAGACCTACAGAGCGGTGATTAACCCCTTCCTGACACACACAGACCTACAGAGTAGTGATTAACCCCTTCCCGATACACACAGACCTACAGAACAGTGATTAACCCCTTCCTGACACACACAGACCTACAGAGCGGTGATTAACCCCTTCCTGACACACACAGACCTACAGAGTAGTGATTAACCCCTTCCCGATACACACAGACCTACAGAGCGCTGATTAACCCCTTCCTGATACACACAGCGACCTACAGAGCAGTGATTAACCCCTTCCTGATACACACACACACACCTGCACAGCGGTGATTAACCCCTTCCATCACACACACACCGACCTACAGAGCGGTGATTAACCCCTTCCTGACACACACAGACCTAAAGAGCAGTGATTAACCCCTTCCTGATACACACAAACCTAGAGCCATGATTAACCCCTTCCTGATGCACACACAGACCTACAGAGCGCTGATTAACCCCTTCCTGATACACAAAGACCTACAGAGCGGAGATTAACCCATTCCTGATACACACAGACCTGCACAGCGGTGATTAACCCCTTCCATCACACACACACAGACCTACAGAGCGGTGATTAACCCCTTCCTGACACACACAGACCTAAAGAGCAGTGATTAACCCCTTCCTGATACACACAAACCTAGAGCCATGATTAACCCCTTCCATCACACACACACAGACCTACAGAGTGGTGATTAACCCCTTCCTGATACGCACAGACCTACAGAGCAGTGATTAACCCCTTCCTGATACACACACATACAGACAGAGCAGTGATTAACCCCTTCCTCATACACACACACCTACAGAGCAGTGATTAACCCATTCCTAACACACACACCTGCACAGCGGTGATTAACCCCTTCCTGATACACACACACAGACCTACAGAGCAGTGATTAACCCCTTCCTGATACACACAAACCTAGACCCGTGATTAACCCCTTCCTAACACACACAGACCTACAGAGCGGTGATTAACCCCTTCCTGATACACACAGACCTACCGAGCGGTAATTAACCCCTTCCTGATACACACACAGACGTACAGAATGGTGATTAACCCCTTCCTGATGCAAACACAGACCTACAGAGTGGTGATTAACTCCTTCCTGATACACACACACCTGCACAGCGGTGATTAACCCCTTCCTGGCACACACACAGACCTTCAGAGCGGTAATTAACCCCTTCCTGACACACACAGACCTAAAGAGCAGTGATTAACCCCTTCCTGATACACACAAACCTAGACCCATGATTAACCCCTTCCTGATACACACAGACCTACAGAGCGGTGATTAACCCCTTCATGATACACACACAGACATAGAGACCATTGATTAACCCCTTCCTCTTACACACAGACCTATAGAGCAGTGATTAACCCCTTCCTGACACACACAGACCTACAGAGCGGTGATTAACCCCTTCCTGACACACACAGACCTACAGAGTAGTGATTAACCCCTTCCCGATACACACAGACCTACAGAACAGTGATTAACCCCTTCCTGGTACACACAGACCTTCAGAGCGGTGATTAACCCCTTCCTGACACACACAAACCTAAAGAGCGGTGATTAACCCCTTCCTGATACACACACACCTACAGAGCGTTGATTAACCCCTTCCTGATACACACAAACCTAGAGCAGTGATTAACCCCTTCCTTTACACACACACCTGCACAGCGGTGATTAACCCCTTCCTGATACACACACAGACCTAAAAAGCAGTGATTAACCCCTTCCTGATAAACACAAACCTATACCCGTGATTAACCCCTTCCTGATACACAAACAGATCTACAGAGCAGTGATTAACCCCTTCCTGATGCACACACACACACCTGCAGAGCAGTTATTATCCCCTTCCTGATACACAGAGACCTACAGAGCGGTGATTAACCCCTTCCTGATACACACCTACAGAGCGGTGATTAACCCCTTCCTAACACACACACCTGCACATCGGTGATTAACCCCTTCCTAATACACACACAAACCTAGACCCGTGATTAACCCCTTCCTGATACACACACAGACCTACATAGCGGTGATTAACCCCTTCCTGATACACACAGACCTAGAGCCATGATTAACCCCTTCCTGATACACACACACAGACCTACAGAGCGGTGATTAACCCCTTCCTGACACACACAGACCTAAAGAGCAGTGATTAACCCCTTCCTGATACACACAAACCTAGACCCGTGATTAACCCCTTCCTGATACACACACAGACGTACAGAGCAGTCATTAACCCTTTCCTGTTACACACAGACCTACAGAGCAGTGATTAACCCCTTCCTAACACACACAGACCTACAGAGCAGTGATTAACCCCTTCCTGATACACACACACACCTACAGTACAGTGATTAACCCCATCCTGATACACACAGACCTACAGAGCGGTGATTAACCCCTTCCTGATACACACAGAGACCTACAGAGCAGTGATTAACCCCTTCCTGATACACACACAGACCTACAGAGCAGTTATTAACCCCTTCCTGATACACACACAGACCTACAGAGCAGTGATTAACCCCTTCCTGATACACACACAGACCTACAGAGCAGTTATTAACCCCTTCCTGATACACACACAGACCTACAGAGCAGAGATTAACCCCTTCCTGATACACAGAGACCTACAGAGCAGTGATTAACCCCTTCCTGATACACACACAGACCTACAGAGCAGTTATTAACCCCTTCCTGATACACAAAGAGCTACAGAGCAGTGATTAACTCCTTCTTGACACACAGAGACCTACAGAGCGGTGATTAACCCCTTCCTGATACACAGAGACCTACAGAGCAGTGATTAACCCCTTCCTGATACACACACACACCTACAGAGCAGTTATTAACCCCTTCCTGATACACAAAGAGCTACAGAGCAGTGATTAACTCCTTCTTGACACACAGAGACCTACAGAGCGGTGATTAACCCCTTCCTGATACACAAAGACCTACAGAGCAGTGATTAACTCCTTCCTCATACACACACACCTGCACAGCAGTGATTAACCCCTTCCTGATACACACACACAGACCTACAGAGCGGTGATTAACCCCTTCTTGACACACAGAGACCTACAGACCAGTGATTAACCCCTTCTTGACACAAACAGATCTACAGACTGGTGATTAACCCCTTCTTGATACACACAAACCTAGAGCAGTGATTAACCCCTTCCTGATACACACACATACAGACAGAGCAGTGATTAACCCCTTCCTCATACACACACCTGCACAGCAGTGATTAACCCCTTCCTGATACACACACACAGACCTACAGAGCAGTGATTAACCCCTTCCTGATACACACAAACCTAGACCCGTGATTAACCCCTTCCTGATACACACACAGACGTACAGAGCAGTGATTAACCCCTTCCTGATACGCACAGACCTAAAGAGCAGTGATTAACCCCTTCCTGATACACACAGACCTAGAGCCGTGATTAACCCCTTCCTAACACACACACACAGACCTACAGAGCGGTGATTAACCCCTTCCTGACATACACAAACCTAGACCAGTGATTAACCCCTTCCTGATACACACACAGACGTACAGAATGGTGATTAACCCCTTCCTGTTGCACACAGACCTACAGAGCCATGATTAACCCCTTCCTGATACACACACAGACGTACAGAATGGTGATTAACCCCTTCCTGATACACACAGACCTACCGAGCGGTAATTAACCCCTTCCTGATACACACACAGACGTACAGAATGGTGATTAACCCCTTCCTGATACATACACAGACCTACAGAGAGGTGATTAACCCCTTCCTGATGCAAACACAGACCTACAGAGTGGTGATTAACTCCTTCCTGGTACACACACATACCGACAGAGCTGTGTTTAACCCCTTCCTGATACACACATAGACTTACAGAACGGTGAT
Source organism: Discoglossus pictus (assembly GCA_027410445.1). Lineage (NCBI taxonomy): Eukaryota > Metazoa > Chordata > Amphibia > Anura > Alytidae > Discoglossus > Discoglossus pictus. The sequence continues at coordinate 110,815,511 of CM050170.1, read as the reverse complement.
TAACCCGTTCCTAACACACACACCTGCACAGCGGTGATTAACCCCTTCCTGGCACACACACAGACCTACAGAGCGGTAATTAACCCCTTCCTGACACACACAGACCTAAAGAGCAGTGATTAACCCCTTCCTGATACACACAAACCTAGAGCCATGATTAACCCCTTCCTGATACACACACAGACGTACGTAGCGGTGATTAACCCCTTCCTGGCACACACACAGACCTATAGAGCCGTGATTAACCCCTTCCTGACACACACAGACCTAAAGAGCAGTGATTAACCCCTTCCTGATACACACAAACCTAGAGCCGTGATTAACCCCTTCCTGATACACACACAGACCTACAGAGCGGTGATTAACCCCTTCCTGCTACACACACAGACCTACAGAGCAGTGATTAACCCCTTCCTGATACACGCAGACCTAGAGAGCGGTGATTAACCCCTTTCTGATACATACACAGACCTACAGAGCGGTGATTAACCCCTTCCTGACACACATAGACCTAAAGAGCAGTGATTAACCCCTTCCTGATACACACAAATCTAGAGCCATGATTAACCCCTTCCTGATACACACCCTCAAAAGAGTGACCCAGCCATGAGATACCAGGCAATTCTTCCCTGAACAGGAGAAACGACAAACCCCAGACGTAAGGGAGGAGCAGCTTTACTCCCTAAGACACAGGGAGCAAGGAGTCCACGTCTGGAGCCCCCTATCACCCATAAGGTGACCAAGACTATAAGACAAAGCTACGTAGGTATTGTCTGTTCTCAGGATGAGCGTCTCTGCCTGTTATTGTTCCTGACCTCCATACAACTTAATAGGGAGTCCAAATCGTAAAAAATGATATGGAAGTCCTGGTCGGCCCTGAAAGAAGCCACATCAACCCCCCTACCTGACTTCTCTCTGACAATGAAGGTATCTCTACCCAAGAGGAGATCTGTTAGGGAATATGTATACATAACCGCCATCCTTCCTACGAATGCCAGGAAATACCCCACTCCCTGCCTACAGGACACCATGGGACCACACTACACTCTGCCAGGTACCCCTATTAGAGGGAGTCCCTCTCCATGGAACATTAACATGTCTACCCCAAGATCCATGGTTCCCCACACAGGGTAAACCCTGACCTATTACCCAGACACTCTGTCTCCAATGTACTGCGCCCAGACACTGACCAGAAGTATCTGATAGTTGAGGCCATAGACTCTTTGGCACCTACACGTGGCGAGATAGACAGTCAAGCGTGTTAGTGGTGGAAGTTCCTGTCCATGTGGGGCCATTAAAAGTGCTAAAAGGTGTTAAGTTGTATTTGTTTATAATACAAAAATAACCCATTGTTGTATTGGGTAAAAATTATATAGAAATGTGAATTATAGAATAAAGTTTACACTCTGTTTGAAACATACATATATACATGGTGTGTTTCAATTAGAGGGAAGGCATTAATTATTTTTTTTAATCTACAACTAATTTCTGCAACTTGTCCTGGAACCCGGTAACTGTGTCCGTGAATGTGCAACTTGTCCATGAATCCTGCTAAGCTGTCCTGTGTGAGGGGATACAGAAGCGAGACAACCTGCGGGTAGGATCGTCTTGTGACCTTTTCAAGCTCAACAAAGAGCAGGTTGTGACAACTGGTGGTAGCAGTGGGATCCCTGAGACACAATAACAGTATGGCAGATTACATGTCTGCCATTGTGCTCAGCGAGGAGATCAAGCAAGGGGTATCAAAATGCTGGGACATAAGACTAGTACCAAGATGATACAGGAGCTTCACCCAGTTGATGAGATCGATCAACCATTAGAAGAACCAGATAGAGTTGGTCCCTCCTCTGGTAGTACGGGAGGACAAGGTTATGATGACCTGGACGGAGCAGGGGGTGCTCCAAGAGGATAGTGTGAAGGAACTAAGAGCCAAGCTAATGCAGGGTGAGACTTTAGCGGGGGTTAGGCGGAAAGCTACCCGAAAAGAGAGAGGACCTACTGGGGAACAGTAGGTATGTGGCCAGGGGGTATTGTACCAGGTTACTCCCCCGACCAGATAGGGGGATCCCGGAGAAGTGAAGACAACTAGTTGTCCCTCAGAAATGTTCAACCCGCATGTTAGAGTTGACACATGATGTTCCCCTTGGCTGGGCATTGCCTCACCTGAGTGTTCTCTCTATCACTGTCCTCCTCTCCTCCTCTCTATCATTGGTGGTAGTGGGGATCCCTGAGACAAAATAATAGGGTGGCACATTATGAGGACATGTCTGTCTCTGAGCTCCTCGAGGAGGACATCGCCCCACCCGGATGTTCTCTCAATCACTGTCCCTCTCTCCACTTTTTTGCTATCACTGGTGGCAGCGGTGGGATCCTGGAGACATGATAACAGGATGACTTGTATGCCTCTGACCTTAGTGTGCAGAACATCACCTCACCCTAGAGTTCTATTGGCCCGGGTTAACATTCAGCGTTGTGCCTCCTCTGATCCCTGCCAGTGGTATGGACAACCAGAGACGGTTACTCTGGTCCCTATCATACATTATGTCCAGTGTTCACAATACCCGGTATAGCGAACATTTCAAAACCAATGAAGAGCGGGTTGTGACACTATCTATAGCTCTCCTCACCTTTCTGTCTCGCTCTCCATATAATAGATCTGTTTACAACCCTCCGCACTATACCTGGCTCCATCCCACACAGCACTTTACCAGATTACCCAATTATGCAAATGCCATCTCCCTGTCTGTGCCACCCTCCGAGTCCTGTGTCTGGATCACTGTGTCACACTGTGGAGGGGGCAGACTGTGTAGGGGGGGGGGAGGCAGACTCTACTTCTTGTGGTTCAGATGTGACAGTGACGGACGGATCTTTCTGAGTTTCCTCCATTTAATATGATTTTAGTTCCCACATCCTTCAAGTAGGAAACTCCATTGTGGTCCCATTAAGGAAGTAGGAGAGATGACAGTGATGGAGGAGAACGAGATGTTTAGTATATCTGGTCCAGGCAGTGATGGAAGGCGATTTACATGGAGTGTCTGTAAAGTGTTTAATGAACATTATGAGTGCTTGGGACTCGGGACATGAGAGACTCTCAGAGATGATTCACTACATGAGAGAGGAGGGGTGAGAGACACACTGCTGGGTGTGAGAGTGTTCCTCTATTGTCTACATGAGACCTATCGATTGTGTTATCAGTTTAGTGACATCACACCCCCTGCAGAGACACACACAGGCTGGGAGGGTTAATAGGTCATGTTACCAGTGCAACACAGGACTCCACAGAGCTTGCACTCTACATAATTCTACAGAGCTCCTAGAAAGCACCCTCCTCACATGCACTGCTGCTCCTCTTCATCCTCCTGCCCTCCTAATATATCCCTAACCTTTCCCCATCTCTCAGTTATTTATGTCTCCTCTGTATAACCCATCTCTCCACATTCTCTCTCACATCTCTCCCTATTCTCTGTTACATTCCTCTGTATCCTCTCCCATCTCTCCTCCATACACTTTCCTTTCTCCTTCCCAACCTTTCCCCATTCCCTCTCCCATCGCTCCCCATTCACACTCACACCTCTCTCTCTTTTCCCCACCACTCCTACCTCCACGCATTCTCCATCTCTTCACCTCTCCCCATTCCCTCTCCTCATTTTCCCTCCCTCTCCGCACCGTCCCTCATTCTCTCTCTTCCTTCACCTCTCCCCTTTTCCTCTTCCACCTCTCCCATTCTCTATCCCTCCTCATTTCCCTCACCTTACCTCCCCTCATTCTCTCTTCCTTCACCTCTCCCCATTTCCTCTCCCCATTCTCTATCCCTCCTCATTTCCCTCTTCTTACCTCCCCTCATTCTCTCTTTCTTCACCTCTCCCCATTTCCTCTCCCACCTCTCCCCATTCTCTATCCCTCCTCATTTCCCTCTCCTTACCTCCCCTCATTCTCTCTCCCTTCACCTCTCCCCATTTCCTTTCTCACCTCTCCCAATTCACTGTCCCTCCCCTCATTCTTTCTCCTTGTCACCTCTCCCCATTACCTTTCCTACCTCTCCCCATTCTCTTTCCCTCCCCAATCCCCTCTCCCAACCTCCCTCCAATCTCTCACTTCCATCACCAATCCCCATTATCTCCCCTCCCCATTCCTCCCTCCCTACCTCCCCTCATTCTCTCTCCCCCTTCACTTCTGCCACCTCTTTCCATTCCCACCTCTCCCCATTTACTTTCCCACCTCTTCCCATTCCCACCTCTCCCCATTTCCTCTCCCACTTCTTCCCATTCCCACCTCTCCCCATTTCCTCTCCCACCTCTCCCCATTCCCTCTCTGCATCCCTATTCCCCTCTCCCAACCTCCCCTCAATCTCTCACTTCCATCACCTCTCCCCATTTTATCCCCTCCCCATTCCTCCCTCCATACCTCCCCTCATTCTCTCTCCCCCTTCACCTCTGTCACCTCTTTCTATTCCCACCTCTCCCCATTTCCTCTCCCACCTCTCCCCATTCCCTCTTTTCATCCCTATTCCTCTCTCCCTAGCCCCCCATTCTCTCTATTCCTTCACATCTCCCCTACCCCGCCTCCCTCCATTCTCATTCTCCCTTCACCTATGCCCATTTCCTCTCCCACCTCTCCTCATTCTCTATCCCTCCTCATTTCACTCTTCTTAACTCCCCTCATTCTCCCTCTCTTCACCTCTCTACATTCTCTCTTCTACATCTCCTCATTTTCCTCACTCTCCCCACCTCCCCTCATTCTCTCTTCCATCACCTCTCCCCATTACCTCTCTGACCTCTCCCCATTCTCTCTCCCTCCCCATACCCCTCTCCCTACCTCCCCTCATTCTCTCTCTCTTCACCTCTGCCACTTGCTCCCATTCCCACCTCTCCTCATTTCCTCTACCCATTCCTTATCCCACCTCTCTCCCTTCACCTCTGCCATCTCTCCCCATTTCACCTCTCCCCATTCTCACTCCCCACTCCCTATTCCACATTTGCCCATTCTCTCTCTCCCTTCACTTCTGCCACCTCTCCCATTCCACCTCTCCCCATTCCACCTCTCATCATTTCCCCTCCGACCTCTCCCCATTCTCTCTCCCACCTCCCCTCATTCTCTCTCTTCCATCACCTCTCCTCATTCCCTCTCCCACCTCTCCCCATTCTTTCTCCCTCTCCATTCCACTGTCCCTACCTCCTCTCATTCTCTCTCCCCCCTCACCTCTGCCTCCTCTTCCCATTTCCACCTCTCGCAATTCCCTCTTCCTCCCTATTCCTCTTTCCCTACCTCCCCCATTCTCTCTCTCCCTTCACCTCTGCCACCTCTCCCCATTCCCACCTCTCCCCGTTTCCTCTACCACCTCTCCCCATTCCCTCTCCCCATTCTCTCTCTTTCTCCCTATTTCTCTCTCCCTACCGCCCCTCATTATTTCTCTTCCTTCACCTCTCCCCATTCCCTATCCCACCTCTCTCTATTCTATCTCCCATTACCCTACCACCTCTACCCATTCCCACATCTCCTCATTTCCTCTCCCACCTCTCCCCATTCCCTCTCCCACATCTACCCATTCTCTCTCTTCCTCCCTCCCTACCTCCCCTCATTTTGTTTCCTCCATCACCTCTCCACATTCCCACCTCTCCCCATTTCCTCTCCCACCTCTCCCCATTCACTCTCTTCCTCCCTATCCTCTCTTCCTTCACCTCTCCCCATTCCCTCTCCCAACTCTCCCCATTCTCTCTTCCACCTCTCCTTCTCTCTGTCTCCCACCCCACCTCTCTCTCTGTCTCCCTCCCCAACTCTCTGTGTCCCTCCCCACCTCTCCCATTCACTCTCCCACCTCTCTCCCCCTCCTCTCCTCCCCTCTCAGTCCTGGGATGCCTCATTCAGGTACAGAGGAGCAGAGAGACAGGACAGAGAGCAGAGAGAGACAACTAAGTACTATATATATGTATGTATATGTGTGTGTGTGTCAGTTGTGTACTTATTGTGTATATACTGTATAAACATGAACTTACTGTATGAGGTGTAAGTGTGTCACTGTATGTGGTGACTGTGTTACATGTGTATATTATATATTTATATATACATATTGTATCACTGTATGTACTTATTGATACATACTGTATTATTTATTGTTGTGTTTATGTACTATGCGAGTGCATTCAGTGTTTGTGCTGTCTATATACAAGTTGTGTGTAAATCTATCTGTCTATCTATCTATATATCTATCTATTATCTATCTATTTATCTATCTACCTATCTATATGTATATCTATCTATCTAGCTATTTATCTATCTATCTATCTATCTATCTATCTATCTATCTATTATCTACCTATCTGTCTACCTATCTATCTATTATCTATCTATCTACCTATCTATCTGTCTACCTATCTACCTATCTATCTATATCTAAATACTGATCTATCTACCTATCTATCTATATATTATCTATCTATCTATCTATTATCTATCTATCTATCTATCTATCTATCTATCTATCTATCTATCTATCTATCTGTCTATCTATCTATCTACCTATCTATCTATTTCTAAATACTGATCTATCTACCTATCTATATATTATCTATCTATCTATCTATCTATCTATCTATCTATCTATCTATCTATCTATCTACCTATCTATCTATCTGTCTACCTATCTATCTATTGATCTATCTACCTATCTATCTATCTATCTATCTATCTATCTATCTATCTATCTATCTATCTATCTATCTATCTATCTATCTATCATTCTATCTATCTATCTATCTATCTATCTATCTATCTATCTATCTATCTATCTATCTACCTATCTATCTATCTGTCTACCTATCTATCTATTGATCTATCTACCTATCTATCTATCTATCTATCTATCTATCTATCTATCTATCTATCTATCTATCTATCTATCTATCTATATATTATCTATCTATGTATTGTGTGTCTGTATTTGCCAAGCTGTGTCTGGACACTCATTGTGGGCTTTGTGTCAGTGTGTATGTCACTGTGTGTTATCAGATGTGTGTTTCATACATTACATTACACCTATATGCACACTATACCACAATCACATGCCACACGCATGACATGCAAACACCACGCAAGAAGTACACACACGCATGGCAATGACACAGTGCATAATAGTTACACACCACGTTACATACACAGCTACACACGCCATTGTGACGGCCACACACATTCGGCTACACCATGTACAAACACATAACCACACTACACAATCTTGCTGATGTTATAATTACTGATAACCCTTCTTCTCTCTCTCTATGGTACCACCATGGGTATGACCTCTGACCTCAGGATGTGGGGGTCCCTGATTGCAGTGTTTATCCTGCTGCTAAAGGTGCATCCTTTTAATTCTACTATCTCATCATCCTCTCAACCCTACTGTCTCCTCACGCTTTTACCTCTACTCTCTCCTTCCTCATCCGCTCAACCAAGCTCTCTCCTTCACCACTGTCTCAATCTACTCTCTTCTCATCTTTTCAACTCAACTTTTTCCCTCCTCATCCTCTCAACCCTACTCTCTCCACCACCATCACAATCTACTCTCTCCTCCCTCATCCTCTCAATTCTACTCTCTCTATCCAGACCCTCACAATTCTACTCTCCCCATCCTCTCTGCTTCCTCAACCTCTAGATACTACTCTTTCATTCTTCACCCTCTCAATTTGACTCTCCTCATCCTCTCAACTCTACCATCTCATTCCTCAATCTCTCCATTCTACTTTCTCATCTTCCTCTCAATTTGACTCTCCTCATCCTCTCAACTCTACCATCTCATTCCTCAATCTCTCCATTCTACTTTCTCATCTTCCTCTCAACACTGCTCTGTCCTTCCTCATCCTATCAATTAAACTCTCTCCTCATTCTTTAATTTCTACTGCCTCTCCTCGTCTTCTCAGTTCTACTCCTCCTCTCAACCCTGTTCTCTTTCCTCACCCTCCAATTCTACTCTCCATTTGTGATGTTGTGTTTGTTGTTTCACACCTACTTTGTGTTATCACAGCGATGCTGCTCTCAAACATTTGATGACACATTTCAAGCCTGGAATAACTATAAAGAGAACTGTGAGGAGAGAATGAGGAGGGACCCTCCGATGGTTGGTGAGATACATAGCAGCTACTATCACACAACTACATCCAGACCCAACATAAGGCTGTATAATGACTTGAACTACACATGACAGTAATATGATCTGTCTTTCTCAGGAGTGTTCTGCAATCGAACATTTGACATGTATGTATGCTGGGGGGATGCTCCTGCCAACACAACATATGCAGAGCCATGTCCTAATTACCTGCCATGGTACATACAAGGTGAGTTGGGTTGATTATGTATAATGTTGGGTGTTATTGTGAGTTTTATTGTGTTTCAAATGAGTTCTGTTCTGTTTCTGATGATTTCTGTTGACCAGTGTTTGAGTTATGTTATGATTTTGTTAAATTCTCTTGTGTTTCTGTTGGGTTCTGTTGGGTTTCCATTTATTTTGGTTGAGTGCCTATTAAGTTATACTAGTTTTCTGTTGATTTCTGTTTGGTGTCTGTTGATTTTTGTTGAATGTTAGTTATCTTAGATAGTTCTGTTGGGTTTCTGTTGATTTCTGTTGTATGTCTATTGAGTTATGTTGTGTTTCTATTGCACTACTGTTGATTTCTATTAAGTTCTTCTTGAATTTTGTTGGGTTTCTGTTGATTTCTGTTAGGTGCCTGTTTAGTTTTATTATTTTTTGGGGTGTTTCTGTTAATTTCTGTTGGTTTCCATTTATTTTGGTTGAGCGCCTGTCAAGTTATATTGGTTTTCTGTTGATTTATGTTAAGTGCCTGATTAATTGATTTGAGTTTATGTTAAGTTCTGTTGGATTTCTGTTGATTTCTGTTGGGTGCATGATTAGTTATTTTGAGTTTATATTAAGTTCTGTTGGGTTTCTTTGATTTCTCTTGGGTGACTGATTAGTTATTTTGAGTTTATGTGGAGTTATGTTTGGTTTCGGTTACATTCTGTTGGTTTTTTGCTGATTTATGTAAGGTGCCTATTTAGTTACATTGAGTTCTGTTGGGTTTCTGTTGATTTCTGTTAGGTGCCTGTTGAGTTCTGTTGGGTTTCTGTTGATTTATGTTGGGTGCCTGATTAGTTATGTTAAGTTTCTGTTGAGTTCTGCTGTATTTCAGTTACATGCTGTTAGCTTTCTGATGATTTCTGTTAGGTGCTTTATTTTGGTTGGGTGCCTGATTAGTTATGTTGCGTTTCTGTTGAGTTCAGTTTGGTTTCTCTTACATTCTGTTAGGTTTCTGTTAATTTCTGTTAGGTTCCTGTTGAGTTCTGTTGGGTTTCTGTTGATTTCTGTTGGGTTTCTGTTGATTTTGTTAGGTGTCTGTTGAGTTATTATGTGTTCTTGTATGTGCCTGTTGAGTTCTGTTGAGTTTCTGTTGATTTTGATTGGGTGTCTAATTAGTTATGTTGAGTTTCTGTTTAGTTCTGTTGGGTTTCTGTTGATTTCTGTTGGGTTTCTGTTGATTTTGTTAGGGGTCTGTTGAGTTATTATGTGTTCTTGTATGTGCCTGTTGAGTTCTGTTGAGTTTCTTTTGATTTTGATTGGGTGTCTGATTAGTTATGTTGAGTTTCTGTTTAGTTCTGTTGGGTTTATGTTGATTTTGTTAGGTGTCTGTTGAGTTATTATGTATTCTTGTATGTGCCTGTTGAGTTCTGTTGAGTTTCTGTTGATTTTGATTGGGTGTCTGATTAGTTATGTTGAGTTTCTGTTTAATTTATGTTGATGTTGTTGGATGTCTGTTGAGTTATGTTGAGTTACTTTGTGTTTCTACATTTATTTGGGCTTCTGTTAAGTTATGCTGAGTGTCTGTTGAGTTCTGTTGTGATTCTGTTGAGTTTTGTTGGATTTATATTGTGTTCTGTTGTGATTCTGTAGCCATGAGTTTCTGTTGATGTTCTATACAGTGTTGTTTGGATTTTGTTAAATTGTGTTGAGTTGTGTTGAGAGAGACAGGAAAAGGGAGAATAGAAGGGGAGAGAGAGCAGGATGGTGGTGATAGAGTTATGAAACGAGAGTAGAAGAGAGACAGGAAAAGTAAGAAAGTGACTGGAAGGACTGAGATAGCAATGGACAGTAGAGAGCAACTGAAGAGAATGAAGAGGCAATACAAAGGAATGAAAGTATAAAATGAAGAGGGACAACAAAGAAAGTGAACATAGGAAGAGAATGAAAGAGAACAGAATGGTTAGTGAAGGGGAAAATGGATATAAGACAAAAGAAATAAGGACAGTAAAACAAAGAGAAAATGAAAAAAAGAATGAAAAAAGATATAGAAAAAAGATAGGGGTAAGCGAAATAGACCCTTCTGGATCACTACATTGTCATGGTGAAGCTGGGAGATATACCATGTAGAGTCATCCAAGACAGACAGGTCATAGCAGAGAGGTCAGGCAAATTGTGGGTCATTGGAGAAGGAACTGGAGACCCACTCCAGTATCTTTGCCAATAAAACCTTACGGATAAGCACAAGCAGAAACATAATGATAGATGTGCCTGGCGTGCTGATTTTCATAGGGTTATGGAGAGTCGGACATGACTGAATGGCTAAACAACAACATCAACAAAAACAGAGGTAAGAAGGGGAGAAGAAAGACAAAAGAGGCTGAGGAGGTAGAACAAAGAATTTCCTTATATATTGGAGTAATCACACATTCCTTATTCCATAGTGAGTCTTGTTCTTTCTCAAGCTTAGCCTTCGTCTAAATCCTTCTGGTTACCCTCTAACTCCTCTTTCTCTTTGTTGTACCCATTTCCAGTACAAGATGGCTTTGTATTCCGCCGTTGTGGCGCAGACGGAGAGTGGGTGAGGGATGAGACAGACATGCCATGGAGAGACCACTCACAGTGCGAAAGTGTTGGCCATGAGCAGGAGCTGTCACAGGTAAGACAATCCAGTCTGGATAATACTGCTGTTTGAGAGTCCTGTGTGAGTTATCTGAACTGCGATGACTACTCATGAGTTATGTATCATCAATTTGGAGAATTCTAATCCATTTTAATGTTACCCTGTTGGCATTCTGTAGAGTACAACATGTCACATTGAGTTTCTATTGTGTTGTGCTAGGCTTCTGGTGTGTAAGGTTCCTTCCAATGGTCTTCTGATGCATTGTGATGGTTTTCTGTAATGTCGTATTGGGTTTCCATAGAGTTTGTTACATTTTTGTTGCATTGTCCTGTGCTTCTAATGTAGTGGGTGGTTTTTGATGTGCTTCAATGTGTTTATTTAAAGTTGGTTAGGGTGTTTGATGCATCATATTGAGGCTCTGCTGAATTATGTTGGATTTCTTGCACTGTGGGATTGTAATGTGTTATATTGGATGTTTGTTGAGTTGTGTTGGGTTTCCGGTGTGTTACGTTAGATTTCTGCTGGGTTGAATTGATTCTGTTGAGTTGCTGTGTTTCTCTCATAGTGTGTTTTTGATGCATTGGGTTTCTGTTGAGATTTCTTCTGTTTTTGTTGAGTTGTGTTTTTTGAGTTTCCATTGGTTTCTGTTGAGTTTCTGTTGGGTTTTTAATGTGTTGCTTTAGGCTCTACTGAGTTGTGATGGACTTCTGTGGACTTGTTTTGGGTACCTTTTTTTCTGTGTTTCTTGATTTCTATTGGGTTTTTGTAGAGCTGTGTTGAGCTTCTTTCAGTTTGTGTTGAGTTCACAATGAGTTATGTTGGGTTGCTGTAGTGGTATATTAGGCTTTGTTGAATTGTATTATGTTAAGTTCTTGCGGCTTTCTGGCCAGCTGAGGTGGGTCTATGATGTGTTGGACTTCTGTTAATTTCTATTGGGTTTTGTAAAGTTGTGTTGAGTTTCTCTTGGGGCTTATATTGAGTACTGTTGAGTTTCTGTGGAGTTGTGGTTATACTAATTTCCTGTATTTGTGTTGACCTTTAATATGTTATATTGTTCTAATATAGTAGAAATATTTATGAGTTTTTTTTTACTTTTAAAGGTTGTGTTGTGTTTCGATGGTTTGTTATATATTTTTTTAAAGCTGTAATAAATCATATTGTATCATACTATATAATGTTTTTGTATTGTTTTTCCACCATCAGGCTTGGATCCTGTCACAACTACGTGTGATGTACACTGTGGGATATGGTGTATCACTAGCTGCACTCATTGTAGCTGTGTGTATACTCACACAACTCAGGTTAGTATTGAAACACTTTTTGTATTCAAAATTGTGCCTCGAGAGTCACGATAAATAATATAAATAATAAAATAATATTTTGTTGCGTTACAGGCGCCTGCGCTGCACAAGGAACCTGATCCACTGTCACTTGTTTGTATCTTTCATTCTGCGTGCTGGGTCACTGTTGACACGAGACACACTTTTTGGACAACAACACAACATGGTCAATGGAGAGGAAGACTTCACAACTCTGCATAGACAAAGAGTGAGGATGGGTGTTCTCAGAATCTACTTGTTTATCTTGATTGTTATATAAGTACGAGCGACTTGTCCGTCAAAAATGAAAAAGTGAAGCATGCTGTTTGCCACACAATGGGAGCTTCTCCCCCTCTACTTTACTGGCCTCGCAATGAGCTCCTTTGTCGATCATTCCCATCCTCTCCCCCCCTCTACTTCTCCCACCCTCTACTTGAGGGGAGGCGCTCATTGCGAGTCTCTCCCCCTGTTTACTTCCTCCCTTGTGTCTCCTTTCCCCCCTACTCTCCATCCCTTGTGTCTCCTCCCCCCTGTGTTTTTACCCCCCTCTCCCTCCCCTGCGTCTCTTCCCCCTCCCCTGTGTCTATTTCCCCCCTGTGTCTCTTTCCCCCTCCCTCATGTCTCCCCCCCCCCCCTACCTTCCCTTTGTCGGTAACTGCCTCCCCTGTGTCTGTTTCCCCCTCCCCTGTATCTCCCCCCTATCCTCCCTGTGTCTGCTCCCCCCTCCCCTGTGTCTCTCCCCCCTTTCTCTCTCCTGTCTCTTCCCCCCTCCCCTGTTTCTTCCCCCCCCTCCCCATGTCTTTCCCCCTCCTCTGTGTCTCTTCCCCCATCCCGTGTCTCTTCCCCCCCTTCTCCCCTCTGTGTGTCTTTCCCCCTCCCCTGTATCTCTTCCCCCCTCTCCCTCCCTTGTGTCTCTTTCCCCATCCTCTGTGTCTTTTTCCCCCCCTCTCCCTCCCCTGTATCTCTTCCCCCCTCTCCTGTGTCTCTTTCCCCCCTGTGTCTCTCCACCTGTCCCTCTTTCCTCCCTTGTGTCTCTTTCCCCCTGCCCCACGTGTCTTTCCCCCCTGCCCCCGTGTCTCTTCCCCCTTCCCTTGTGTCTCTTCCCTGCCATTTCCCTCCCCTGTGTCTTTCCCCTCATCCCATGTGTCTCTTCCCCACTCCTCTCCCTCCCCTGTGTCTCTTCCCCCTCCTCTGACTCCCCTGTGTCTCTTCCCCCTCCTTGCACCCCCCGGTGTCTCTTCCCCCCTCCTCCTACTCCCCTATGTCTCTCTACCCCTCCTCTCCCTCCTCTTTGTCTCTCCCCCTCCTCTGTGTCTCTCCCCCCTCATCTCCCTCCCCTGTGTGTCTCCCCCATCCTTCCCTGTGTGTCTCCCCCCTCCTCTCCTGTGTGTCTCCCCCCTCCTCCCCCGTATCTCTTCCCCCTCCTCCCCTGTGTCTCTTCCTCCCTTCTCTCGCTCCCGTGTTGCTCAGCCTAGTGCGCGCACGGCCACCCGCTCATACGTGCGCCACCGACATCATGCGCATGTGCACGCCTCCGTCATAATGCGCATTTGCGCCTCTGATGCAATGCGCATGCGCGAGGGTTGCGATCAATCGTAGTTGTCAAACTGCGATTTGTCGCAAGCGTGAAGACGAATCGCAGTTTGACAACTATTATATGTGATGATGATTGGTGTATATACAGATTGATGGGTTTTCCTAAACTACCACCCTCTCAACAAGGAATTGTGCTGAGAATGCTGCATAATGAATGTGTATATTTTATTTTTGTTTAGCATAGAAAAATAGATTTCACTGCAGTTGTGCATATTTATACATATCAATAAATACTCATAGACTGTCTCTCCCCTACAGACCTTGGTTGGTTGTCGTGTGGCTCAGAGCATCACACAATATTGTGTAGTTGCCAATTACTACTGGCTTCTGGTGGAAGGACTCTATCTACACAATTTACTTGTTGTGTTATCTTTCTCAGAAGACTCGGTACTACCACGTTACATGCTCCTCGGTTGGGGTAAGTTTAATTGTGTGGGTTATGTGTATGTGGCATGAGAGAAGATCCAGAAATTAAGAGAAAGGTAGAGATGGTGAGACAGGACTATGAGATTAGATGAAGTGTGGGGACAGTGAGACAAGACTATAAGATTTAGTAAGGTAAGGATATGGCATTATGGATATGGTGAGACAGGATCTAGAAATTAGATGAGGTGTATATGGTGAGACAGGACCTAGAGATTAGATGAAGTGTGGAGTTGTGATGTAGGATTTTGAGATTTCATGAGGTGTGGCTATGATGAGACAGGATAAGAAGGTAAAAATAGATGTAAAGATGGTGAGACATTAGATGAGGCGTGGATATGTAATAAAGTATTATGAGATTTGATTAAGTATGGATATGGGGAGACAAGATCCAGAGATTAGATGGGGTGTGGAGATTATGAGATAGGGTCCTGAGATTAGATGAGGTGTGGAGATTATGAGATAGGGTCCTGAGATTATATGAGGTGTGGAAATGGTGAGACAAGATCCAGAGATCAGTGATAGTGTGCGGAGATGGTGAAATGGGATCATGAGATTAGATGAGATTTGGAAATATGTGATAGGACCCAGAGATTAGATGAGGTGTATAGATAATGGGATAGGTCCTGAGATTAGATGATGTGTGAAGATGTTGTGACAGGGCCAGGAGGTCTGATATGAGATAGGATTTTAGTGCTCAGATGAGGTATGGAGACATGAGATAAAACCCAGAGATTAGATGAGGTGTAGAGATATGAGATAGGACCAAAAGATTAGATGAGGCATGGAAATGATGAGATAGGTCCTGAGATTAGATGAGGTGTGGAGATGGTTAGATAGGGTTATTGCGATTAGATGAGATGTTGAAATGTGAGACAGGACCCAGATCTTAGATGTGTTGTAGTGATGGTGAGAAAGTACCAAGAGATAAAATGAGGTATGGAGATATGAGACAGAATTTAAGATTAGATAAGGTGTACCGATGACGAGACAGAACCATGAGAGTGGATAAAGTGTGAAGATGATGAGATTAGATTAGATGCAGAGATGGTGATACAAGACCAACAGATTAGATGAGTTGTGAAGATATTAAAACAGGACTATAATGTTTGTGAGGTGTGAAGATGATGAGATAGGAATCAAATGGTGAGAAAGGACCCTAAGATTAGATAAGGTGTGGAGATGATGAGATAGGACCCGAGATTAGATGAGGTGTGAAGATGGTGAGACAGGACCCTGAGATTAGATGAGATGTGGAGATATTGAGACAAGACCAGGAGATCAAATGAGGTGTGAGGATGTTGAGACAAGATTCAGAGATTAGATGAGGTGTGGATATGATGAGACAGGAATCAGAGATTAGATGAGGTGTGGATATGATGAGACAGGAATCAGAGATTAGATGAGGTGTGGATATGATGAGACAGGAATCAGAGATTAGATGAGGTGTGGATATGATGAGACAGGAATCAGAGATTAGATGAGGTGTGGATATGATGAGACAGGAATCAGAGATTAGATGAGGTGTGGATATGATGAGACAGGAATCAGAGATTAGATGAGGTGTGGATATGATGAGACAGGAATCAGAGATTAGATGAGGTGAAACAGGATTATTACATGAGATGTTATCTTATTTGTTCTAGGTGCCCCAGTCCTGTTTGTCATTCCATGGGTGGTTGTGAGACAGCTCTATGAGAACACAGAGTGAGTGTGACCTCCAGTATCATACAAATACATGCCTACAATCCATGCACACTGATATTTATAGATTTGCCTAATGTCCTGTAGGTGCTGGGTGAGAAATGACAACATCTCTTATTGGTGGATCATCCGCTCTCCCATCCTATCAGCTGTTCTGGTGAGTGACATCACCCTGATGCTAGAATTTTCTTTTTCTTATTTCATAGGGACATCATTCCCTTTTTCTATAATATATCTGTACATCACACTCTCTTCATTATTTAACTCTCTTTGACATAATATGACCTCACTGTGACATCACACACCCTATATCAATGACAATTTTTCCTTTTTTCTCAATTACATCACTTCCCTTCTTTCAATGAGATCACTTCCCTTCTCTCAATGTCATCACTTGTTCAATGTAAATAACAATTCTTCATCTATCTCAAAATCTCCTCGCTGTTGCTGACATAAAGTAATTTTCCCATCTGTCAATTACATCAATTCATCTATGTTGATGACATCATCAGGTGAACTTTCTGATCTTCCTGCGGATTCTGAGGATCTTGGTCCTGAAGCTTCGAGCCAATCAGATGAGGAGGAGCGACCGCAAGTATAGGTATGAAGAGCAGTATAGAGCACATGGTACCATGCAAAGCCTCTTGTGCAGAGCATGTCATCCCAACCACAGCTTATTTTTCCTCCACAGGTTGGCGAAATCCACACTGACTCTGATTCCTCTCCTGGGAATCCATGCAGCCGTTTTTAGTCTGATCCCAGAGGAGAGTACAAGTGGGGGTGTCAGGCACACCCGTCTAGGGGCGGAGCTACTGTTGAGCTCCATACAGGTGAGTCACTGAAATACATACAAGACCATGCACTCTACTGGCTAAAGCACCAGTTCCACAAACTGAACATGTAACTGTCTCTACAGGGTCTGCTGGTTGCTGTGCTCTACTGCTTCTGTAATAAGGAGGTGAGAGATAGCCTTGCTGCTTGAGGAGCATCAAACTCTGTCAACTCTTTTTTTCCTGCATCCACCCTAACCTTCTCATGTACTTCTATCCACTCTCTCACTTCATCTATTCGGTCTTTCATCCTCCACCTATTGTCCACTCTCTCAACTTCAATTCATTTTCATCCCCATACTCTCTCATCTTCCCTTACACTCTCTCATCCCACATTCTTCTCTTGAACCGTTTTGTCCAGTTATCCTCTATACTCTCAGATCCCACATGCACTACTCTCTTTTCCATCCTCTTATTCTCCTCTCTACTATTTCATTTTATCTACTCTCTTGCCTTATTGTCAAATGTCATCTTCCTGTATCCATCTAATTCCTGCCACTTTCTCATCCTCCAATCCATTCTATTATCCCATCTAAGCCTCATCTCCCATCCATTGCTCCATACTTCTGTCTAATTTCTTATCCACTGCCTTGTCCACTTATCATTCTCTTGTTCACTCTCTCATATTCTAGTGCACCTCTCTCTCTCCTGACCACTCTCTCATCTCCAGTTCACTCTTTTATCCCCATCCAAGTTTAGATTTACTGTTAGGCAAAGTAGGCAGGTGCCTTCTTGCATCCCATCCACTCCACCATCTCCCTGCCATTGCTCCATGCTCATGTCTAATTTCTTACCCACTAATCCACTCTCTTATCCCTTGTCCACTTGTCATCCTCTTGTTCACTGTAATTTTCTTGTCCACTTTCTCGTTCTCCTGACCACTTTCTCATCTCCCGTTCATTCTTGCATCCTCATCCAAGTTCAGATTTAGTGTTAGGCAGAGTAGGCAGATGCATCATTTTCCAGCAGTAAGTGTTAACTGAAAGTTTCTATGGCAAACACAGCTCTGTCGGAAAGTTCTGGAACAATAAATCTTCTCTCTAATTGTCTGAACTGTGTTGCTTATGAAGACACTCCCTGTCTTATCTACATTAAATGCTGGGATATATAGTACTGCTTACCTATCAGTTATATCAACCACAGGCAAAACAGCAGTTTCCACATTTCCACCAACTCGCTTGTGAGGTCAGTCAGTCTTCTAGGGAAGGTCACCGGGCTGAGCTTTTTATCCAAGAGGTAGAGGTGTGGTGCAGCTTAGAGCATCACATATAGGAGAAGTGCAAAGTTGGAGGGTTCTTTGACCACTCTGTAAGGTATTTACAAGATATTGACTATCCCCTATCCTATCTCTGGTCCTGGAAACAATAAAATCTGAGTTGAACAGCAGACCCTTCTGGCAAATAAAGAGTTAAAATAGTGATTTGTGACATATTCACCTGACCATTCTTCCCATTCTACACCTCCATTCAACAAGTCCCCCCCCCCATCTTATATGTCCATCCTCTATCACACCTCCTCCCATGTCCTGTCAAAACTCCCCCCTCCCCTAACCTCTGTCTCTCTCCCAGGTTCAAGCTGAGCTCCGCCGGAAGCTCCAGGGCTCTCTGAGTGGTGGGGCCCCTTCATGTGCTCCCAGGCCCCTGCGCCCTCCTGCTGGGAGACCCCGTCCAGCAGAGGATCTGATGTCGGACAGCTCCGAGGCCACCTTTCCTGTGGCCAGGACCAGCCACTGCTGAGCTCTACATATATTTATTTATTTATTGTTCTTGGTAATGTGTTTGTAATAAACTTCCTGTGACTAATTAGTGCGGAGTGATTAATAACCAATAATATCTCCATTAGCCTAAAGCTTATATATGGCATAATGATTTGGGGACTCTCCAATGTCATGGAGAGACTTCAGAGAATAACGTAGAAACTGCTGAAATCTCTCATCATTGTGAATAAAGATAATCATCTCTCTTTCTCACTTTTCTATGTCTTTCTTTTTTGTTCTCTCTATTTTTTACCTCCAGTTTCTCTCTCTTTTCCTTCTCTTTCTGTATTTCTTTCTACCATTAAACTTTCTTGTTTCTCTCTCTTTTTTTGCCTCCATCTCTTTTTTCGTTCTCTCTTTCATTCCCCTCTATTTTTAATGTCCCTCCCTCTAATTGTCTCTCTATCCCCCTCTATATATCTTTCTCGCTCCATATTTCTCCCCATCTCTCCCCTTCTCTCTCATCTTTCTTCATTTATTTCGCTCTGTCTCTGTCCTTCATGTCTAACTTTATTTCTCCTTCTGTCCTTCTCTTCTTCCCATCTGTATATCTCTCTTTCCACTGTTTTGTCTTTAATTCTTTCTCTCACACTCCTTTGCCCCTTCCCATGTATATATATATATATATATATATATATATATATATAATCCCTTGGCATACAGAAATCCCACCTAGCTGATACCAGGACAGGTCCATAACCTTTACGGGGGATTATTTTGCTCCCAAGAGGTCCCGTACTCGTACACTGTAATCCCATTAATTACTCGTGTCTGTGCAGCTGAAGATCAGATGGTATAAGGACAGGGTCTGTAGATAAGACTGTATTGTTTACTTGGCTGACTCTATGTATTAACAGGATTTTTGTTGGGTAGGAGAGAAGGGCTGGTGGTATCGCATAATGTGTACATTGGAGATAACCAACTGGTATCATCGTCTTTCAAAAAATCATTATTTGTATCAAAAAACACTCAGCGTTATTATACCACGTTGGTTCAGAGTTGAAATCTACTCTGAAGAGCTTACAATCTGGATGGTAGGGTTCTGAAGTCGTACTTTAGGACATATTTCATGGGTAACGTGACAGTAGGAAATATTATTGTCAGGTTGCGGTTGACATTGAGACATCCAGCCCACTCTAACTTTCCCCAGATGCCATGAGGACAACCGAGTTGACCAGTCATTGATGAAGAAGAGCACCCAAGTTCTTCACCTTTAACCATTTGTTATGTATATGGTCTCTTGGGGTCTTCTAGAAGAACATGTATATATGATGAGTTCTTCCCTTTGGGTCATCTGACAATCTGGAAAAGTCATCATGATCCCGATTGTTTGGTTTCAGTTAAATTCCGAACCGGATCTACAATGATTTGATCCATTAGTTTACCCGATGAGTAAAGGTGCCACACTGGCAACTGCTTGATTGCTGCTTATTAACTGAATTCTGAAAGCACAAATAAGGGGGTTGTGTATTTATTGTCCACCAGACCCTCAATTAAATCATACTGCATTTTGGATACATTTGCCCATATTTATGTTATTCCTTTCTAGTCTTGTAATCATAATCCTCCTTGTAGATCTGGTGAACCTGAAGACTCTCAACTCCACATAGTCACTCTTCTCCAGATTGCTCTATGAGATAGCACAAAGTGACCCCAAATAGCGACTCAGGCTGACCCTTAAACACCTGCAGAGTGTTGGTTCCTTGTGTTATGTTGCCTACCAACCAATCACATTCAACAAATGACTCATCTGAGGACCATCAGATGGCTTGGCAAGTAATAGATAATGAAACACTCATTATACTTTGGATATTTACCTGTGGTTAAGACTCAGTGTTTCCACCTCTGTAAACCTGGGTTTGATTCCAAGTCAGGGAACCAAGAGGTCACACCACCCTGAAGCAGAGCGGCAATACCAGGCCCACTGGAGAAGGAACTGGCAACCATCTCTAGTATCTCTGCCATGAATAGTGGATCAGGATGACCATGGACATAAAGATGTTCTGGTGTGTTACAGTCCATGAGATCACAGAGAACAACACAAAAAAAATAATGAACACTTACCTAAAATTTCTAATAAGATTTTAATAAGTACCAACTATCTATCTATCTACATAAAAAAAAAAAATATATATATATATATATACACACATAAATATCTATACCTATATATATATATATATATATATACACTGCATATATATATATATATATTTTTTTTTTTTTTTTTTTTTTTTTCAAGATATATTATTATTCATAACTTTTATTTGTATCATATTCTGTAGCACTGTACAGGAGCAGAGAACAGGGAAAATACAATGTTAACAACTGAAGAAAATGGAGGGCTCTGTTTTGAGTTTTTGATCTTTATATATATATATATATATATACTAGCAAATTGCCCGTCAAAAATTACGTCAATAAAATTGTAAGCCAGGCAATGCTGTTTGCCACACAATGTGAGTGTTTTGGTGTTTTGGCCCTCTGAGCACCTTCGGCGCTCATCGCTAGCCCTGCTCTAAACGCCTTCGGGCTCTCCCCTTGTGCTTTGTGTGAGTGTGTTATTATTTTTTTTATTATTATTTGGCTGTTTTGGGGGGTCTTTCGAGTTACGCGGTTGAAACCTTTTCGGCCGTTAAAAGCGTAAACTGATGCGATCAGTGGCAAAGTGCTACGCGTTTCGTCGGTGATCGCAGCCATTGACATAAGCGCCTTTTGTGCTCATTTGTAGGCTGTTTTAAAGTCTTGCGTAGTTCGCGATGAGCGCCTTTGGCGCTCCGCGTGTGCCCTGCAATGGTCGTTTCTAAAATCTTGCGAGCGAGCCCTGCAATGAGCGCCGCAGTCCCGCGGGCCTTTCGATAAGCGCCTGTGGCACCCATTGCAAGGCCTGCAGTGAGCGCCTTCTGTGCTCATTGCAGGCTAAGTCCCGCGGGCCTTGTAATGAGCGCCTGTGGTGCTCACTTCGAGGCCTGCAATGAGCGTCCTCTGCGTTCATTGCAGCCAAGTCGTGCGAGCATCGCAATGAGCGCCTATGGTGCTCATTGCCCAAGTCGTGCGAGCCTCGTTTAACATGGCGTGACGGATAAAAACGTAAGATGACAATATGTATATATACAGTGCCTTGCAAAAGTATTCACCCCCCTTGGCATTTTTCGTGTTTTGTTGCCTCACAACCTGGAATTAACATGGATTGTTTGAGGATTTGCATCATTTAATTTACAGAACATGCCCACAACTTTGAATATGTTTTTTATTTTTTTTATTGTGAAGCAAACAACAAATAGGACAAAATAACAGAAAAGTCAATATGCATAACTATTCACTAAAGTCAATATTTTTTAGAGCCACCTTTTGCAGCAATCACAGCTCCATGTCGCTTTGGATAAGTCTCTATGAGCTTGCCTTTTTTCACCCTCTCCTTTTATCCCTCTCCCTCCCCTTTGTCTCTCTCCCCCCCTCCCTCCCCTCTGTCTCTCGCCACCTCTCCCTCCCCTGTGTCTCTCCCCCATCACCCTCCCCTGTGTCTTTTTCTCCCCTTTCCCCCCAGGTTTCTCTTCCCCTTCTCCTTCCCATGTGTCTCTTCCCCCACTCTCCCTCCCCTGTGTCTCTTCCCCCTCTCCCTCCCCTGTGTCTCTTCCCCCTCTCCCTCCCCTGTGTCTTTCCCCCCTCTCCCTCCCCTGTATCTCTCCCCACCTCTCCCTCCCCTGTGTCTCTTCCACCTCTAACTCCCCTGTGTCTCTCCCCCCCATCCCACCCCTGTGTCTCTTTTCACCCCTCTCCATCCTCTATGTCTTTGTCCATACTCTCCCTCACATGTGTCTATTTCCCCCTCTAACTTCCCCTGTGTCTCTTCCCCCCTCTCCCTCCCCTGTGTCTCCTTTGCCCCTCTCCCTCTCTTGTGCCTCCTTTCCCCCTCTCCTTTCCCACCTCCCTCCTCTGTGTCTCTTTCCGCCATCTTCCTACCCTTTCCCTCCCCGGTTTCTCTTCCCCCCTCCCCCTCTCCCTCCCCTGTGTCTGTCCCCCCTCTCCCTCCCCTGTGTCTCCCCTTCTCCTTCCCTTGTGTCTCTTCCCCCCTCTCCGTCCATTGTGTTCCCCCCTCTACCTCCCCTGTGTCTGTTTCCCCCTCTCCTGTGCCTCCTTTCCCCCTCTCCTTTCCCCCCTCTCCCTCACCTGTGTCTCTCGCCACCTCTCCCTCCCCTGTGTCTCTCCCCCATCACCCTCCCCTGTGTCTTTTTCTCCCCTTTCCCCCCAGGTTTCTCTTCCCCTTCTCCTTCCCATGTGTCTCTTCCCCCACTCTCCCTCCCCTGTGTCTCTTCCCCCTCTCCCTCCCCTGTGTCTCTTCCCCCTCTCCCTCCCCTGTGTCTTTCCCCCCTCTCCCTCCCCTGTATCTCTCCCCACCTCTCCCTCCCCTGTGTCTCTTCCACCTCTAACTCCCCTGTGTCTCTCCCCCCCATCCCACCCCTGTGTCTCTTTTCACCCCTCTCCATCCTCTATGTCTTTGTCCATACTCTCCCTCACATGTGTCTATTTCCCCCTCTAACTTCCCCTGTGTCTCTTCCCCCCTCTCCCTCCCCTGTGTCTCCTTTGCCCCTCTCCCTCTCTTGTGCCTCCTTTCCCCCTCTCCTTTCCCACCTCCCTCCTCTGTGTCTCTTTCCGCCATCTTCCTACCCTTTCCCTCCCCGGTTTCTCTTCCCCCCTCCCCCTCTCCCTCCCCTGTGTCTGTCCCCCCTCTCCCTCCCCTGTGTCTCCCCTTCTCCTTCCCTTGTGTCTCTTCCCCCCTCTCCGTCCATTGTGTTCCCCCCTCTACCTCCCCTGTGTCTGTTTCCCCCTCTCCTGTGCCTCCTTTCCCCCTCTCCTTTCCCCCCTCTCCCTCACCTGTGTCTCTTCCCCCCTCTCCCTCCCCTGTGTCTCTTCCCCCTCTCCTTCTTCTGTGTCTCTTCCCCCTCTCCTTCCCTTGTGTCTCTTTCCCCCCTCTCCTTCCATTGTGTTTCCCCCATCCCCTGTGTCTCTTCCTCCCCCATCCCGCCCCTGTGTCTCTTTTCACCCCTCTCCATCCCCTGTGTCTGTTTCCACCCTCTCCCTCCCATGTGTCTCTTCCCCCCTCTACCTTCCCCTGTGTCTCCTTTTCCCCTCCCCTGTGTCTCCTTTGCCCCTCTCCCTCTCTTGTGCCTCCTTTCCCCCTCTCCTTTCCCCCTCCCTCCTCTGTGTCTCTTTCCCCCATCACCCTCCCCTGTCTCTTTCTTCCCTCTCCCTCCCCGGTTTCTCTTCCCCCCTCTCCCTCCCCTGTGTCTTCCCCCCTCTCCCTCCACTGTGTCTCTCCCCACCTCTCCCTCCCCTGTGTCTCTCCCACTCTCCCACCCCTGTGTCTCTTCACCCCTCTCCATCCCCTGTGTCTCTTCCCCCTCTCCTTCCCTTGTGTCTCTTCCCCTCTCTCATTCCATTGTGTTCCCCACTCCTCTGTGTCTCTTTCTCCCCCCTGTGTCTCCTTTCCCACTCCCCTGTGTCTCCTTTGCCCCCTCTCCCTCTCTTGTGCCTCCTTTCCCCCTCTCCCTCTCCTTTCCCCCTCCCTCCTCTGTGTCTCTTTTCCCCATCACCCTCCCCTGTGTCTTTTTCTCCCCTTTCCCCCCAGGTTTCTCTTCCCCTTCTCCTTCCCATGTGTCTCTTCCCCCACTCTCCCTCCCCTGTGTCTCTTCCCCCACTCTCCCTCCCCTGTGTCTCTTCCCCCTCTCCCTCCCCTGTGTCTTTCCCCCCTCTCCCTCCCCTGTATCTCTCCCCACCTCTCCCTCCCCTGTGTCTCTTCCACCTCTAACTCCCCTGTGTCTCTCCCCCCCATCCCACCCCTGTGTCTCTTTTCACCCCTCTCCATCCTCTATGTCTTTGTCCATACTCTCCCTCACATGTGTCTATTTCCCCCTCTAACTCCCCCTGTGTCTCTTCCCCCCTCTCCCTCCCCTGTGTCTCCTTTGCCCCTCTCCCTCTCTTGTGCCTCCTTTCCCCCTCTCCTTTCCCACCTCCCTCCTCTGTGTCTCTTTCCGTCATCTTCCTACCCTTTCCCTCCCCGGTTTCTCTTCCCCCCTCCCCCTCTCCCTCCCCTGTGTCTGTCCCCCCTCTCCCTCCCCTGTGTCTCCCCTTCTCCTTCCCTTGTGTCTCTTCCCCCCTCTCCGTCCATTGTGTTCCCCCCTCTACCTCCCCTGTGTCTGTTTCCCCCTCTCCTGTGCCTCCTTTCCCCCTCTCCTTTCCCCCTCTCCCTCACCTGTGTCTCTTCCCCCCTCTCCCTCCCCTGTGTCTCTTCCCCCTCTCCTTCTTCTGTGTCTCTTCCCCCTCTCCTTCCCTTGTGTCTCTTTCCCCCCTCTCCTTCCATTGTGTTTCCCCCATCCCCTGTGTCTCTTCCTCCCCCATCCTGCCCCTGTGTCTCTTTTCACCCCTCTCCATCCCCTGTTTCTGTTTCCACCCTCTCCCTCCCATGTGTCTCTTCCCCCCTCTACCTTCCCCTGTGTCTCCTTTTCCCCTCCCCTGTGTCTCCTTTGCCCCTCTCCCTCTCTTGTGCCTCCTTTCCCCCTCTCCTTTCCCCCTCCCTCCTCTGTGTCTCTTTCCCCCATTACCCTCCCCTGTCTCTTTCTTCCCTCTCCCTCCCCGGTTTCTCTTCCCCCCTCTCCCTCCCCTGTGTCTTCCCCCCTCTCCCTCCACTGTGTCTCTCCCCACCTCTCCCTCCCCTGTGTCTCTCCCACTCTCCCACCCCTGTGTCTCTTCACCCCTCTCCCTCCCCTGTGTCTCTTCCACCTCTAACTCCCCTGTGTCTCTCCCCTCCATCCCACCCCTGTGTCTCTTTTCACCCCTCTCCATCCTCTATGTCTTTGTCCATACTCTCCCTCACATGTGTCTATTTCCCCCTCTAACTTCCCCTGTGTCTCTTCCCCCCTCTCCCTCCCCTGTGTCTCCTTTGCCCCTCTCCCTCTCTTGTGCCTCCTTTCCCCCTCTCCTTTCCCACCTCCCTCCTCTGTGTCTCTTTCTGCCATCTTCCTACCCTTTCCCTCCCCGGTTTCTCTTCCCCCCTCCCCCTCTCCCTCCCCTGTGTCTGTCCCCCCTCTCCCTCCCCTGTGTCTCCCCTTCTCCTTCCCTTGTGTCTCTTCCCCCCTCTCCGTCCATTGTGTTCCCCCCTCTACCTCCCCTGTGTCTGTTTCCCCCTCTCCTGTGCCTCCTTTCCCCCTCTCCTTTCCCCCCTCTCCCTCACCTGTGTCTCTTCCCCCCTCTCCCTCCCCTGTGTCTCTTCCCCCTCTCCTTCTTCTGTGTCTCTTCCCCCTCTCCTTCCCTTGTGTCTCTTTCCCCCCTCTCCTTCCATTGTGTTTCCCCCATCCCCTGTGTCTCTTCCTCCCCCATCCTGCCCCTGTGTCTCTTTTCACCCCTCTCCATCCCCTGTTTCTGTTTCCACCCTCTCCCTCCCATGTGTCTCTTCCCCCCTCTACCTTCCCCTGTGTCTCCTTTTCCCCTCCCCTGTGTCTCCTTTGCCCCTCTCCCTCTCTTGTGCCTCCTTTCCCCCTCTCCTTTCCCCCTCCCTCCTCTGTGTCTCTTTCCCCCATTACCCTCCCCTGTCTCTTTCTTCCCTCTCCCTCCCCGGTTTCTCTTCCCCCCTCTCCCTCCCCTGTGTCTTCCCCCCTCTCCCTCCACTGTGTCTCTCCCCACCTCTCCCTCCCCTGTGTCTCTCCCACTCTCCCACCCCTGTGTCTCTTCACCCCTCTCCATCCCCTGTGTCTCTTCCCCCTCTCCTTCCCTTGTGTCTCTTCCCCTCTCTCATTCCATTGTGTTCCCCACTCCTCTGTGTCTCTTTCTCCCCCCTGTGTCTCCTTTCCCCCTCCCCTGTGTCTCCTTTGCCCCCTCTCCCTCTCTTGTGCCTCCTTTCCCCCTCTCCCTCTCCTTTCCCCCTCCCTCCTCTGTGTCTCTTTTCCCCATCACCCTCCCCTGTGTCTTTTTCTCCCCTTTCCCCCCAGGTTTCTCTTCCCCTTCTCCTTCCCATGTGTCTCTTCCCCCACTCTCCCTCCCCTGTGTCTCTTCCCCCACTCTCCCTCCCCTGTGTCTCTTCCCCCTCTCCCTCCCCTGTGTCTTTCCCCCCTCTCCCTCCCCTGTATCTCTCCCCACCTCTCCCTCCCCTGTGTCTCTTCCACCTCTAACTCCCCTGTGTCTCTCCCCCCCACATCCCACCCCTGTGTCTCTTTTCACCCCTCTCCATCCTCTATGTCTTTGTCCATACTCTCCCTCACATGTGTCTATTTCCCCCTCTAACTTCCCCTGTGTCTCTTCCCCCCCTCTCCCTCCCCTGTGTCTCCTTTGCCCCTCTCCCTCTCTTGTGCCTCCTTTCCCCCTCTCCTTTCCCACCTCCCTCCTCTGTGTCTCTTTCCGCCATCTTCCTACCCTTTCCCTCCCCGGTTTCTCTTCCCCCCTCCCCCTCTCCATCCCCTGTGTCTGTCCCCCCTCTCCCTCCCCTGTGTCTCTTTCCCCCTATCCCTCCCTAGTGTCTCTTCTCCCTCCCATGTGTCTCTTCCCCTTCTGCCTCCCTCCACTGTCTATCATCCCCCTCCCCTGTGTCTCTTCCCCCATCTCCCTCCCTGGTGTATCTTCTCCCTCCCCTGTGTCTCTTCCCCCCCATCACCTTCCCCTGTGTCTCACCCCCCTCCCTTGTGTCTCTTCCCCTTCTCCCTCCCATTTGTCTTACCCCCCTCTCCCTCCCCTGTGTCTCTTTTACCCCTCCCCTGTGTCTCTCCCCTCCTCCCCTGTGTTTCTTCCCCCCCTCTCCCTCCCCTGTATCTCTCCCCACCTCTCCCTCCCCTGTGTCTCTTCCACCTCTAACTCCCCTGTGTCTCTCCCCACCATCCCACCCCTGTGTCTCTTTTCACCCCTCTCCATCCTCTATGTCTTTGTCCATACTCTTCCTCACACGTCTCTATTTTCCCCTCTAACTTCCCCTGTGTCTCTTCCCCCCTCTCCCTCCCCTGTGTCTCCTTTGCCCCTCTCCCTCTCTTGTGCCTCCTTTCCCCCTCTCCTTTCCCACCTCCCTCCTCTGTGTCTCTTTCCGCCATCTTCCTACCCTTTCCCTCCCCGGTTTCTCTTCCCCCCCCTCCCCCTCTCCCTCCCCTGTGTCTGTCCCCCCTCTCCCTCCCCTGTGTCTCTTTCCCCCTATCCCTCCCTAGTGTCTCTTCTCCCTCCCATGTGTCTCTTCCCCTTCTGTCTCCCTCCACTG
This sequence comes from Discoglossus pictus, assembly GCA_027410445.1. NCBI lineage: Eukaryota > Metazoa > Chordata > Amphibia > Anura > Alytidae > Discoglossus > Discoglossus pictus. Next base: position 110,787,747 of record CM050170.1, on the reverse strand, counting down.
TCTATCATCCCCCTCCCCTGTGTCTCTTCCCCCATCTCCCTCCCTGGTGTATCTTCTCCCTCCCCTGTGTCTCTCCCCCCCCCCATCACCTTCCCCTGTGTCTCACCCCCCTCCCTTGTGTCTCTTCCCCCTCTCCCTCCCATTTGTCTTACCTCCCTCTCCCTCCCCTGTGTCTCTTTTACCCCTCCCCTGTGTCTCTCCCCTCCTCCCCTGTGTTTCTTCCCCCCTCTCCCTCCCCTGTGTATCTTCCCCATCTCTCCTCTGTGTCTCTTCCCCCTCTCCCCCCCTGTGTCTCTTCCCCCTCTCCTTCCCTTGTGTCTCTTCCCCCATCTCCTTCCATTGTATCAATTCTCCTCCCTCCCCTGTGTCTCTTCCTCCCCATACCTCCCCTGTGTCTGTTCTGCCCTCTCCCTCCCATGTATCTCCTTCCCTCCTCTTTCTTCCCCTGTGACTCTTCCCCCCGTCCCTCCCCTGTGTCTCCTTCCCCCCCATCTCCCAGTGCAATGCGCATGCACAGTTCCTGCATCGTCATATGCATGAGCATCTGCCAATGCAGTGCACATGCACAGCTCACGACGCGCATTGGGCATGTGCATCTCCCAGCGCAATGTGCATGCACAACCAGCAGCATTCGTAATTGCGAGTTGTCGGTCACTGGCAAGAACGTAATTTTTAACATAGTGTGACAACAACTAGCGTGACGACAACTATTATATGTGATATATACAGGAATACCTCGTTTAGCTTGGTATATGCGTTCATGCATGCAGGAGCGCTGGACAAAAACCATGCTAAATCGCCCTTTTTATAGACATAGCGTGGAACAGCGCTGTAGCGAAAAAAAGCTCTCTAAGCGGAGATTTGAACGCCTGCAACACGATTTAAAGAGCTATCCCTCCCCTGTGTCTCTTCCCTCCTCTCCCTCCCCTGAGTTTTCCCCACCTCTCCCTCCCCGGTGTCTCTTTTCCCCCTCTCCCTCTCCTGTGCCTTCTTTCAGCCTCTCCTTTCCCCCCCTCTCCCTCCCCTGTATCTCTCGCCACCTCTTCCTGCCCTGTGTCTCGTCCCCCTCTCCCTCCACTGTGTCTCTCCACCCTCTCTCCCCTGTGTCACTTTCCCCCTCTCCCTCCCCTGTGTCTCCCGTCTCTCCTTCCCTTGTGTCTCTTCCCCCTCTCCTTCCATTGTATTTCTTCCCCCTCCCTCCTCTGTGTCTTTTCCTTCCCACCCCAACCCTGTGTCTCCTTCCCCATCTCCCTCCCCTGTGTCTGTTTCCCCCTCTCCCTCCCATGTGTCTCTTCCCCCCTCTACCCTCCCCTGTTTCTTTTCCCCCTCTCCCTCTCCTGTTTCTCTTCCCCCTCTCCCTCCCCTGTGTTTCGCCCCTCCTGACTCTTTCCCCTCCTCTCCTTCCTCTGTGTCTTCTCACCCTCTCTCTCCCTTGAGTCTCTCCACCCTCTCCCTCCCCTGTGTCTTTTCCTCCCCACCCCACCCCTGTGTCTCTTTTCACCCCTCTCCCTCACCTGTGTTTCCCCCTCCTGTCGCTGTCCCCTCCTCTAATTCCCCTGTGTCTTCTCCCCCTCTCCCTCCCCTGTGTCTCCTTCCCCCTCCCCTGGGTCTCCTTTCCCCCTCTCCCTCTCCTTTTACCCCTCTCCCTCCCCTGTGTCTCTTTCTCCCATCTCTCTTCCCTGTGTTTCTCCTCCCTCCCATCTCTTTCCCCTCCCCTGTTTCTTCCCCCCTCCCCTGTGTCTCCTTCCCCACTCTCCCTCTCATGTGCATCCTTTCCCCTCTCCCTCTCCTTTCCCCACCATGTGTCTCTTTCCCCCTCGACCTCCCCCTGTGTCTCTTCCCCCTCTCCTTTCCCACCTCTCCCTAACCTGTGTCTTTCCCCCATCTCCCTACCCTGTGTATTTCCCCCCCTCTCTCTCCCCTGTGTCTCTCCCCACCTCTCCCTCCCCTGTGCCTCTCCCACCTCTCCCTCCCCTGTGTCTCTTCCCCCCTCTCCCTCCCCTGTGTCTCTTCCCCCTTCTCCCTCCCTTGTGTCACTTCCCCCCTCTCATTCCATTGTGTCCTCCCTCCTCTGTGTCTCTCCCTCCCCCTTCCCACCCCTGTGTCTCTTTTCACCCCTCTCCATCCCCTGTGTCTGTGTCCACCGTCTCCCTCCCATGTGTCTCTTTCCCCTTCTACCTTCCCCTGTGTCTCTCCCCCCTCTCCCTCCCCTGTGTCTCCTTTCCCCCTTCCCTGTGTCTCCTTTGACCTTCTCTCTCTCTTGTGCCTCCTTTTCCCCTCTCCCTCTCCTTTCCCCCACTCCCTCCTCTGTGTCTCTTTCTCCCATCTCCCTCCCCTGTGTCTCTTTCTTCCCTTTCCCTCCCCAGTTTCTCTTTCCCCCTCTCTCCTGTGTCTGCCCCCCCTCTCCCTCCCCTGTGTCTACTCCCCCTCCCCTGTGTCTCTTCCCCCCTCTCCCTATCTGGTGTCTCTTCTCCCTCCCTTGTCTCTCTCCCCCCATCTCCCTCCCCTGTGTCTCATCCCCCCTCCCTTGTGTCTCTTCCCCCTCTTCCTCCCCTTTGTCTCTAACCCCCTCTCCCTCCCCTGTGTTTACCCCCTCTCCATCCCCGTGTCTATTTTCCCCCTCTCCATTTCCTGTGCCTCCTTCCTCCCCTATGTCTCTTCCCCCTCTATCCTCTGTGTCTCTTCCCCTCTCTCCCTCCCCTGTGTCTCTTCCCCCTCTCCTTCCCTTGTGTCTCTTCCCCATCTCCTTCCATTGCATCAATTCCCTCCTCCCTCCCCTGTGTCTCTTCCTCCCCCATCCCTCCCCGTGTCTGTTTCCCCCCCTTTCCCTCCCATGTATCTCCTTCCCTCCTCTTCCTTCCCCTGTGACTCTCCCCACCCCCTCCCTCCCCTATGTCTGTTTCCCCCTCTCCCTCCCATGTGTCTCTTCCACCTCTACCCTCCCCTGTTTCTCTTCCCCCTCTCCCTCCCCTGTTTCTCTTCCCCCTCTCCCTGCCCTGTGTTTCCCCCCTCCTGTCTCTTTCCCCTCCTCTCCTTCCTCTGTGTCTTCTCACCCTCTCCCTCCCTTGTGTCTCTCCCCCCCTCTCCCTCCCCTGGGTCTTTTCCTCCCCACCCCACCCCTGTGTCTCTTTTCACCCCTCTCCCTCCCCTGTGTCTGTTTCCCCCTCTACCCTCACGTTTCACGCCCGCCCATTCCTTCCCCTGTGTTTCCCCCTCTTGTCTCTTTCCCCTCCTATAATTCCCCTGTGTCTTCTCCCCCTCTCCCTCCCCTGTGTCTCCTTCCCCCCTCCCCTGGGTCTCCTTTACCCCTCTTCCTCTCTTGTGCCTCCTTTCCCCCTCTCCCTCCCCTGTGTCTCTTTCTCCCATCTCCCTTCCCTGTGTTTCTCCTCCCTCCCATCTCTTTCCCCTCCCCTGTTTCTTCCCCCCTCCCCTGTGTCTCCTTCACCAATCTCCCTCTCTTGTGCCTCCTTTCCCCTCTCCCTCTCCTTTCCCCGCCATGTGTCTCTTTCCCCCTCTACCTTCCCCTGTGTCTCTTCCCCCTCTGCTTTCCCCCCTCTCCCTACCCTGTGTCTTTCCCCCACTCTCTCTCCCCTGTGTCTCTCCCCACCTCTTCCTCCCCTGTGTCTCTCCCCCCTCTCCCTCCCCTGTGTCTCTTCCCCCCTCTCCCTCCCCTGTGTCTCTTCCCCCTTCTCCCTCCCCTGTGTCTCTTCCCCCTCTCCTTCCCTTGTGTCACTTCCCTCCTCTCATTCCATTGTGTCCCCCCTCCTCTGTGTCACTTCCTCCCCCATCCCACCCCTGTGTCTCTTTTCACCCCTCTCCATCCCCTGTGTCTGTGTCCACCCTCTCCCTCCCATGTGTCTCTTTCACCTTCTACCCTCCCCTGTGTCTCTCCCCCCCTCTCCCTCCCCTGTGTCTCCTTTCCCCTACCCCTGTGTCTCCTTTGACCTCACTCACTTGTGCCTCCTTTTCCCCTCTCCCTCTCCTTTCCCCCACTCCCTCCTCTGTGTCTCTTTCTCCCATCTCCCTCACACTGTGTCTGTTTCCCCCCTTTCCCTCCCATGTATCTCCTTCCCTCCTCTTCCTTCCCCTGTGACTCCCCCCCACCCCTCTCCCTCCCCTGTGTCTACTCCCCCTCCCCTGTGTCTCTTCCGCCCTCACCCTACCTGGTGTCTCTTCTCCCTCCCTTGTCTCTCTCCCCCGTCTCCCCCCCTGTGTCTCATCCCCCCTCCCTTGTGTCTCTTCCCCCTCTTCCTCCCCTTTGTCTCTAACCCCCTCTCCCTCCCCTGTGTTTACCCCCCTCTCCATCCCGTATGTCTATTTTCCCCCTCTCCATCTCCTGTGCCTCCTTCCTCCCTATGTCTCTTCTCCCTCTATCCTCTGTGTCTCTTCCCCTTTCTCCATCCCCTGTGTCTCTTCCCCCTCTCCTTCCCTTGTGTCTCTTCCCCATCTCCTTCCATTGCATCAATTCCCCCTCCCTCACCTGTGACTCCCCCCACCCCCTCCCTCCCCTATGTCTGTTTCCCCCGCTCCCTCCCATGTGTCTCTTCCCCCTCTACCCTCCCCTGTTTCTCTTCCCCCTCTCCCTCCCCTGTTTCTCTTCCCCCTCTCCCTCCCCTGTGTTTCCCCCCTCCTGTCTCTTTCCCCTCCTCTCCTTCCTCTGTGTCTTCTCACCCTCTCCCTCCCTTGTGTCTCTCCCCCCTCTCCCTCCCCTGTGTCTTTTCCTCCCCACCCCACCCCTGTGTCTCTTTTCACCCCTCTCCCTCCCCTGTGTCTGTTTCCCCCCTCTACCCTCACGTTTCACGCCCGCCCATTCCTTCCCCTGTGTTTCCCCCTCCTGTCTCTTTCCCCTCCTATAATTCCCCTGTGTCTTCTCCCCCTCTCCCTCCCCTGTGTCTCCTTCTCCCCTCCCCTGGGTCTCCTTTCCCCCTCTCCCTCTCTTGTGCCTCCTTTCCTCCTCTCCCTCCCCTGTGTCTCTTTCTCCCATCTCCCTTCCCTGTGTTTCTCCTCCCTCCCATCTCTTTCCCCTCCCCTGTTTCTTCCCCCCTCCCCTGTGTCTCCTTCACCAATCTCCCTCTCATGTGCCTCCTTTCCCCTCTCCCTCTCCTTTCCCCGCCATGTGTCTCTTTCCCCCTCTAACTTCCCCTGTGTCTCTTCCCCCTCTGCTTTCCCCCCTCTCCCTACCCTGTGTCTTCCCCCCATTCTCTCTCTCCTGTGTCTCTCCCCACCTCTTCCTCCCCTGTCTCTCTCCCCCCTCTCCCTCTCCTGTGTCTCTTACCCCCTCTCCCTTACCTGTGTTTCTCCTCCCTCCCATCTCTTTCCCCTCCCCTGTTTCTTCCCCCCTCCCCTGTGTCTCCTTCACCAATCTCCCTCTCATGTGCCTCCTTTCCCCTCTCCCTCTCCTTTCCCCGCCATGTGTCTCTTTCCCCCTCTAACTTCCCCTGTGTCTCTTCCCCCTCTGCTTTCCCCCCTCTCCCTACCCTGTGTCTTCCCCCCATTCTCTCTCTCCTGTGTCTCTCCCCACCTCTTCCTCCCCTGTGTCTCTCCCCCCTCTCCCTCTCCTGTGTCTCTTACCCCCTCTCCCTCCCCTGTGTCTCTTCTCCCTCACCTGTGTCTCTTCCCCCTCTCCTTCCCTTGTGTCACTTCCCCCCTCTCATTCCATTGTGTCCCCCCTCCTCT